>VZRU01017877.1:104647-186632 GCA_013398155.1 Pedionomus torquatus | reverse complement strand
CTCTGAGGGTGGTGGAACACTGGAACGGGTTGCCCAAGGAGGTGGTTGAGGCTCCTTCCCTGGAGATATTCAAGGTGAGGCTTGATGAGGCCCTGGGCAACCTGGTCTAGTTGGGGGTGTCCCTGTGACTGTGGGGAGGTTGGACTAGATGACCTTTGGAGGTCCTTCCAGCCTGGATGATTCTAATTATCAGAGAAGATAGGTGGTGGCTGCTAAGATCTGATCTGTGTGGATCTGTGTCTGAGATCCTGCCACTTAAGATGATCTATGTTATTCATAAAAATACTCATTGTAATTAGGTGCATTTATGGTGTATTATCTTATGAAGCTGTCCAAAATATTTACAGGATTTGATGCAGTGAATTAATGGAATGAAACAGCCTGGATGTTTAGGGAAAATTACTGGAGAAAACTCTTGGAAAAATTGCAGCTTCCTGTGAGTAAACTTAGTTAATCCCTTAGTGTTTCTTGTGTCTTCTGTGATAGCTGTAAATCAGTGAAAATGTAACAGCAGCAAACTGGGGTTTTTTTCCTATTAAAATTTTACTTTTGGTTTAGATTATGATGATCTCCTTACAGTGTTTATTTTTACTCAGTCTGAAGTAATGTTAAGGTAAGTGATGAGTTTTCATAACAAAGGTGTACTCAGCATGAATAAAACCTGCTACTGGATATCAAATTAGAATAGTTTCTATAAAAAGCAGATATTTGAAAGGAGCTCTTGTGGTAAGTATTGAGATAAAACTGTTTCTGCTTCAGTGGTTTAGTTGTCAGTACAGATGCTCCACAAATACCCATTTTTCTAGGAAGTTTGGTTGATCACCCTGCTTCCCTCTTCTGATGCTCAGAGGAAAATGAGGAAAGACAAGACTGATAGAGAGTGGGAAAGAGGACTTTTTTTTTTCTTTTTTTTATTTTTTCCCCTTAAGACCCCTAGTTTTCCTAGCCAGCGTGCTGGCTTCTTTCATCAGCAGTCAGTGCTTGTCTACAAGACTTGAACCCCTGTTCAGGGCATGGTGATGTGACAGCTATGACATACTCCATTGGTCTGGACATAACATTTGTGTGCACGTACAACTCATTAAAACTCTTCAGCAGAATTAAGTGTTTGTATTGTCGTAGTGTCTTAGAGCACAGATGGTCTTGCCATTAAAGCTCAAGACTGAGAGCCAGGTGATCTCAGTACTATTTCCAAGCTCTGCCACAAACTTAACACGTGGCTCTGGGCAAATCAGTTGAATACTCTGTGCTTCTGTTTTCCCTCTGGTACAGTAGGTACAGTGATTAACTGCCTGATATACAGTATTTTGTGACTTAGTGCCTTACAAAGTATTTGGAGATCTTCAGTTGGAAGCTAAGGCAGAACTGCTGAGTGTTCTTGATGTAGTATAAAGATTAGGAAGAGAAATTTCCTTATCTTCTTTTCTCAAATCTGACACTTTTTTCACTTATGGCAGAATCTCCAAAGTAGCAGCTGTCTTGGATTAGAAGAAAAAGCAGCGAGTAGGAAAATAATCCATAGGTAAAACTTCCAAAGTAGTCAGTGCTTAGCTCTGTTCCCATAAAATCAGGAAGCAACTTCCCTTGAAGGCTGCCACTATGTTTTGAGCTAACCATAAAATAATACACTTAAAACACTACGTATAGTATATGGGTTCGATATACCACATAAATTTGGTAAAATTCTATTGGTGATTTTTAAAGGATACCTATACATGTAGCGATACAGTCCCCCTCCCCTGCACATGGTATTGCTTTAACAGCAACCCGTTGCAGTATGTGCAGTGTCCTGCTGCAAAGGCCTTTACAATCAACCACTCATAAATTTGGGAGATGTGTCCAGAAGTCCTGCGATTCAAGCTTATACATACGTTTCTGTGCCTGTTTTGTGTCTCCAGTTACGACTTTTCTGGTGGTCCTGTGCAAACACTCACATGTAAAGAGATGAAAAAAATATTTTTGTAAAAAAAAAAAAAAAAGGCCTACTTCATACATGTGTGCTCCATATATGACCACTCGAAACAGGTACAGAAAACATATCGGTGTCAGACCTCCTCCCTCTGAATAATCCAGCCTCTAACACAAACATCTGATTTGCAAATCAGATACAAGATAGGTTCTTATTAAGTAGTTAAATATCAAAGTTGGAATTTTCATAAAAGGGCAATTTCAAACCTCATTTGTGTGTGTAATTATTGTCCTTGTGAGAGCAGCCCTGGTAAACATGCACATAAATGTCATGTCAGGTTTCTAATGGGTCATTGACACGCTCCCTTCCCACAACTGGGTCTGTGGTGTCTGCTCAGAGACAGAGCTGAGGGAATATGTGAAATGGGTGCAAAAAATCTGTCAGAAACAGTTTTCTTTCTTGATGAAAAGAGCAGCAAAGCTTTGTGTACACATCATCATATTCTCAAGGTGGAAATGCAGCTCTGGGGTCTAAACAAACTGAATCAGTTTTTTTTTAAAATAACAGTGCATACTAACCCTTGGAAATTCAAATACATCGTTTTCCAAGGCTAAAGAATTGGAAAAGGCACTCTTGTAAGCCTGTTGTCACTTCCACTTTCAAGAAGGTTTAGAGATACTTCTCATTCCTTTTTTTCATGCTGGCATTTTTTTATCATCCAAAACCTGTGAAATACTTGAAATCTGAGGCTATCAGATAATGCACTTTAAGACTCTGCATTACTGAATCTCCTTTATACTTGTTCTCAAACTTGAGGGATGAACATCACTAAAACAGGTGTGCAGACTCACATGAAAATATTTATCCTGTTCTATGGAAAATTAGAGGAAATAAGTCTGGGATTTGATGGTGGAATATATTGCCTATACAATGCAACTGTTGTCAGGAGCAGCAAGACCAAACAGGATTTTTGTGATTGTGTGTAAATTATGAATACCTAACAGCTAATGAAGTTGATTTTAATGAATAGAATATGGAAGAAGGAGGGAGAAATGTAAAGTAAATCTACCTTCATTAAAATTCTGGGTGACATCTTGTGGGCAGGGAGGTAAAAATTATTTGTAAGTTTTGGTGTTTCTTTACCCTTTCTTTGGTTGCTGGCAGGGGAGGAATTCAGGAATATACAACCCATAGGACAGAGCCAGTCCAGTGATTTGCATTCCTCTAAACGTAATACTATTTTATGATTACGGTTAATTGTGCTTCTGTTTAAATGAACTCTCTCCAAAGGTAGAGGGTTTTGGCAATTGTGCTTTTGTGGAGAAGGAATAAATGGCTTGGTGAGATGGCAGTGTGGGTGGAGGGACAGCAGGTATCAGTCTCCTACAAGAAGCAAGGTAAAATACCAGGCTGAACAAAAGTAGCACCAGAAGGCAGGGTACAGAACATGCTGACAAATATCGGTTAAGAGTCAGAACCCAAGGCTAGGACTTGAATAGGCTCAGGAGAAGTAGGCAGGAGGCCAGGCAATGAATAAAAATTAGCATGCCCCATACTGCTCTCCATATTGTTACTTGCCTGAGTACTCCCCCTTCCACTCTCTCTCCTGTATTTTCTTTAACGTACCAGTGGTCAAAGCAAATAATGATATTATGTTTGTGAGGGAGGCCCTTGAAAGCTATTCTGAGACTAGAGTCCAGAAAAACGTAATCTCTGTTTGATTCTTTGTTTAGTGGGGATTCAAATCCCAGCTTAATTTAATCTTTTGATTTATCCTGCAGGTACTGCCTGATTATATTCCAGTGCCACCAGTAATAGAAATGCAGGGATTTTCTTATTTCTATTTATTTATTTTTGCTTTTAGCACTTTGAGAACAGAAAAGGCTTAGCAAAAGTCATTATTGCTATTATTCTCTATAATGCATCATAAGTGAATGACTGTATTTCTGAGCATGTACCCTATCACTTCGTATTAATAACATCTTATCAGCGTTACACAAATTTTTGTTCTGCTTCAGCTAAAGCAGCACAGTGTATGTAGCTGAATAGGGCTGGAAACTTGGTTCGGTTGCTGTGAGCAGTTAAACTGCCACCATTGCTGCAAGATGGCCAGGATTTCACTTGGAAGGGTGAGGGCTGGCCAGGAGCGAGAATGAGGGTGATATAGTGCTTGGGACTTAAACCAGTTCCTTCACAGGGTTCTGTGAGATAAGGCATAAATTACTTAAGGCTATATTTGTGAGGGTTTATTGTTTTGTTGGGAGTTTTCGTTTGGTTGGGTTTTTTTTTTTGTTTGTTTGTTTTTTTAATTGTACTTAAAATGGTTCTTAATATCATTAAAATACATCAGGACACCAATGAAAAAAAAAACATCGAAAGGTGCAGATTGGAAAAGTGAAATAGCAGCAAATGTGCTGTGGTTTCAATAGTCCCCTTCCCTGAAATACCTGGGCATCTCTTATGCATTCGTGTGTTAAATGAATGGGCATTCACTGACACAACTTCAGTACCCTGGCAGCCAGTTGCTCTATGCCTGAGCTTCCCACATATGGGAGACAGCATTTCTCCATCCTGGGGTCCTTGCGGGATGAGGACAATAAAATCGGGAGTTAATCAGACACTCGCTATTGTCGCTGTAAAAGTAACCAGCAGCATACCAGGTACCACGTGTGTAGTCTCACCTTTCTGTTTCAAGGCTGCTAGTTTCCATGGGCATTTTCTCATTTGCCTCATGTTCCCTATCTGGACCTTTAAAGTATTAAACATTTTTATTTAATTTTTCCTTTTACTTTCCCCAACAAGATACAGTTCATTCATATCCTTCAAAAAGTCACTAAAATTAAATTTTTAAAAATCATATTAAATCTTTAATATTCTCCTATGGATGATAATATGCCAAAGCAGACAAGGACAGCATGCAAATCTAGTGGCATGCCTGACAAACATAATGCATTTATATTAAATCTATTGTACAGTGTGAATTTTAAGACGGTAGTGATCAGAGGGAAGCATGCAATTGGATTAATAGATAATGTAGGCTGTAATCCAACAGAGCAGTTAAGCATGTGCCTAATTTTAAGCACGTGTAGTATTACTTGATGTCAGTTGAGGCAAAACAAACTTAAAACTAAGCACATGCTTACGTGTGTTTTGCTGGCTTGCTGACTTAATCAGCAATCTGAACAAATAAGGTTTTTACAGCTGGAAATACACAAAGCAGCAGAGTGTCAGTTTTTCCCATAGTCATGAAAACAGCAATCCAGCTCGAGTTTCAAAGTGTAATGTTTTTATAGGGGGTTAAAAACCAGTGCTTGCCAGCTGCTGAGGTAAACAGCTTACAAATTATTTATTTTACCTGCATTCCTGGTTAAACTGAGTTCAAAATAATTAGATAACCCCCTAAAAGCTGGGACTGGTGCTGTTAATTCCACATAAAGATGTTCTCATGCAATACCCAATAAATGAAGTTATCTTTTAATAAAGGCTTTAAGGGGATTAATATGCTGTACAGAAGATGCACTCTGTAACTCAGTTAAGATGTTTGCACCAAATCTGAACTAGATCTAAAAGCAGTAAGAAAACTTAACTTCTCAAATGACCTTAGACTGTCACCCAGAGTTCTCTGTACCAGCTCTCTGTTAACTTGCTTCTGACGCTTTACAGTATTTGTGGCCTTAATTGAGGGACATAACCAAACAAATTTATCATTGCAGCCCATAAAAACGACAGAATTCATATGGTAGCATTCTTCATTCTCTCCAATTTGTTTCCCTAAAATCCCTGCAGCAATTTATTTGCTGAATATGCGAGTTTTCCTCCTTATGAAAATTACAAATTGTTGTCAAGGTTAACGAGTTAATATTCTCATTCAATATTTATTTTATATGGGGGGAGGGGGAAAGGAAGAAGCGCAACTGTTCTTGCACTTTCTTCCACAGCAAAGTCTGGTTTCTTAATCAATATGACAAGGACACTGTCCTTTGGATAATACCCTGAATCATCGGGACTAAAAAATGAGCTTTATTAATCAACAGTCCCTGATTAATTATTATAAAGTGATGCTCATACATTTCTGTACATTTTAATAATTCCTGCAGAAGGCTAACAATGTCCCCAGAGATTTGAAGGCTTTGGGGTTTGAATTTTTCTAAGCAATGTCACAATAAATAGTCCAAGGGTACCACTGCTCATTCACTAATCTAGTCTGTTTCAATCCAGCAAATGAGTAAAACCTTCTTTTTCCTATTTCCCATCTATAATTCATCATTTGCATACAAAGTAAGAAGCAAGAATCGGCAGTCTCATCAGTTTTCAAAATATCAAGGGACAACCAGGGTGATTTATATAGCAGGCTACATTATCTAGATCATATAACCAGAATATTTCTGCAAAAACAGACCTGTGTAATTTCTTGATACAAGTGTCTGTCTAGCAGATAAATGTGATGAAGGTCATTGGTCTGGAGAACTTAGTGTGGACCTGAGTAGCCATTAGATCTTTCTTTGCAAATAAATATCCCATCTCAAAACATCCACCAAGTGTCCTTTTCAAATATCAATTTCAAGTACTAAACATACCTATATTTAAGACTCTCTTAGCCATCAAAGAAATAGAGCATGTGTGTTTGCTTGCTGCTAGTGGGATGAAAAATATGCCACCTGTTTCTTATGCTTTCGATGCACTTCTGAAGACATAACCTTGCTGAAAGGAACAGATGCATTCTCTTGGTTAAACGATCCAGCCCCAAACGATATGTAAGAAGGTGACCACAGCTGGGAAGCGTTTGTGTTGTGTTATAGTTCTAAAGGTAAATGTCTTTCTGAACTATAGTGCAAGTGCTGAGATGGCTGTATTGCAGATCTGTAGGCAAACTAGTATTAATTTAGTGAAATAATAGGAGTAGTAGAAGGACCTGGCGTAAAGCATTATCCAGTACCAGCTCTGATCTGTTCATTCTTTTTACTAGACATCTTGCAGTCTGGCTTTTTTCTCCTGAGAAATATTTCCCAGCTTACGAGGATGCTCTTAGAGCAGTGTGGTTGTGATAATATCAGACTTCCAGAGGCACTAGCCTCTTGTGTTTGTGTTTTAAAATAATGTATTTGCATTGGAAAAATTCAGTGGCCTTTTCACAAGCTTTCTGCAATGAATGTTTTAAATTACTCATCAGAGTGCTCATCTTTCCAAAGCCAAGTCCTAGGAATTTTTTCACAGTAAGATGTTACAAGCTATGTGCAGGTAACCCACACGTTACTTGGGTTTAGCTTCTTGATTTCTGTCTTAATTCCAGTATGTCAATACTGAGTTCTTTCTTCACTTTATTAAGGTGAACCACTGAAAAAAATTTCATTGCTTTAGGATGCTCTGCAACAAGCAGTATTCCTGCATTTTGCCCTCTAGAAATATGGGTTCTGATCACAGATAACTAAAATGAGATTAGGATGTTAGCTTTCTCAAGAGATAACAGCAGTCTAGGTCATAAAACTACCATATGGCAGATTTGGCAGTCTTTACAGAGGTCCATGGTTTAATTATCACAAAGACAGATTCAGTTCCCCACTTGCAAATGCCTGGGTCCTCCTGTGGCAAGGACTGGCAATGCAATTAAGGGGAAAGCTGTATTGTACTTGGCTGAAACGAGAAATGACCTTACTGTGGCCAGCGCTGTCACTTCCTAACATTTCACTCATGATTAAGTTTATCATTTCAAACAAACAACGTAAAATGTCAGGTCTCTGGCCTGTTTAACATGCGGGAGGAGGGGTAGAGAGAGTTGAGAAACATAAACCATGACTGTATTGTACCAAGCCAAACTGGAAAGCTGTTCTTTTGAAAAGAATTTCAAAAAAAAGTTGACAACTACATCAGAAAAGAGCAGTGTCTCTTGGGCAGAGCTTGCCTTTCTGCTCATGTCTTTTAGTTGCTTGCATCAAATCATTGGGTGTTCCCTGTATTTTCCAGTCCCTTGACCTGTCTTCATTCCCAGAGTAACATATTCTTATGCCACCCTCATCCCCAATTTCATACGCAGCCCCTGTTGTGTTTTGTTTTTCTGTTCAAGTGTCACTTGTACTTCCCTGTGAGCACTACCTACTGTCACCATATTAGTTTATATGGCTTTGAGTGGGTGGTGATCTATTTGCTCCATGCAATGCTGTGGTCAGCAGAGATAAGCAGCATAAGGTTAATGCAGATGACTTCTATCAAGAGAAAGAATAGATGAAAGGTTCATTGTGCAGTGGAACTGGTGCTTTAAATTGCCATTTCCCAAAGAAATCCTTCCTTTGCCTAAAAGGTATGGTGATGTAGTACAGAGAGATAACAATTCCCTTCATCAAATAAAGAATTATGTTAAAAGTATGTTCTTGTCTATATCAACACTTCCCTAAAAGCAAATTCATTAATGTTCCTTGTTTTAAGGGTAACCACGCTGGCATTGCAACTATTGCAAGATTGAAGTTGCAAGTTAATTTAACTTGCACTAGCAGCTAACAAAATAACTGTTGTAGTTCTGTTGTGTGCAGTTGTAACAGTGCCAATGTTTTTTGAAACATGATGACGTTGTAGGTTGAGATCATTAAGATTATTTTTTTAAAAGGCTGGTATCACTGAGAATGAATGATGCATATACTGCTGAATGAGATGTGGGCTTCCAGTTGGTAGGATGAAATTATTTCTGAATCCAACCAATGGTGAATAAGATGGAAAAATATTGAAATGCAGGAAGTGATAAATGCTAGATAGTAACTTGTATTGGGGGTGGAGAAGGAATCTTTGAAAATTGGGTTAAAGTGTCACTCTCTGGAACCTGCTGCTGACTGTGTTTAGTTACATGATGTTGCATATTTATGCATTTTTATGGCTGTTGTGGGTTTTTTTTGACTACTTGCAATATCTGATATTTTTGAGTTGTAATGACAACTCCATTTTCCCCACATCTTGGCTAATTTTATGCAAACCCTTGGAGACTAAGTTCAGTTCACAGGCACGTTCATGTCCAATTAAAAAGTAGTAGATCTGAAGCGTATATAACAAATCAAAAGAAAGCAATACTGTCAAATGCAAGAACTAAAACCCCAGCAACACAGGCCACCAAGCTGCATGAGACTGTAGAAAATTATTTTTAATATATATATCTTTTTTCTGAACCTTTACAATAAACAAAGCATACTTAAATCCACCCTCATTCTAGCCAAGGCTATGGAAAATATATTGGTACTCATTATTAGATTTTTAAATAATCAGGAGTTACTTAAAGCTGGGATTTTAGCAAGTACAAAAATTCATATCGGCCCCATGATTAGGTAGAGAGTCAGCACTGAACAATGTGATGCGCCAGTAAACTTTTTTCTCACCTCTCCTCTCAATTGGTACTAAGGAGGTGGCGTTTTAGGGACTTGAGAAGTGAGCTTCTGAGTGTTCCTATCTGTTCCTTTCAGGGAATGAAATATGTAACATCAGATGGCCACAAATTCTGTCAAATTTTAATTATGAAGGCTGTTCTCAGTTATTTGTATTTTTAGTATACAAAGTTTTAAGAGGTGTGTCAAGGCCAAAATGCATTAGGTGGCACATAAGGATAAAATAGAAAACCATGTGCCTTCTATTTCTCACTTCTTCTTTTTCCATCTCCAAAACACCTGTATGACCAAAGCACAAATGCAGATATAGCTTCTACAGCTGGGAATCTTCTCTTAGTCTTATAATGGCCTAAATTCCCTATTTACTTATGAAGTCAGCAAAGGCCAAAAAAATCATAAAAAATTTAGTGCATAGAGAGATAGCATTACTGCTTTTAAATAAAATCTATGAAGAGTAAGAGCATGATATCAGCATAAAAATAAATCAAGCTAAATGTAAATCTGTGGACAATAAAAGCTAAAACTATTGGAAAGTAATGATGTGATTTATTTTAGACATGACATGGAGAACTGCATGGAGATATGGAAACAGCGTGTACACAACTTTTGAATGAGAGAAGTACAGATGGAATAGGTAAAAGTTGTTCTGTGTTCAGCAATGGAATAGATCACCCACTGAATTCTATGTTGATAAACCAGGATTTTTTGTTAAATTCAAGGCATTTAATGTCCTTTCTTCCATCTCACAAACCATGAATTGTTGAGTTGGGGGCTTCTTAGTTTATTTCAGTGGTGAGACATGAAAGTGCCTTATTACATAAATAAGATCAAGGAAATAATGAAAATTATTGTATGAAACTTGCCAGGTATGGTCACTGTAAGGTACTATGCTTTAAGCTTGACTCACAGTATTTCCACTGAATGTATTTATTTTTTTTATTTATTGCTTGCCCATTAAAATACATGCTTAAATAAGCCATGGCCCTAGTTCTAGCAACTTGGTTTGACTCTGGAAGCCTGAAAAGTTCACATTTTATTCATGCTGCCCTCTGTGCATTCTTGGTCAGACATTTTTTCCCCTTCATTAGAGTTGCTAATGGGCTACAGCCTCTGTCTCTCACCTTTTAACAATCCACTTGTTTCAGATGTTGGTGTACGCGGTACTGTGCTACTAGCAGATTGGTTGAAAGAATGCAAACTTCCTAGAAGAGCTATTAATCGGGGTAGAAGGGGAAGGGAGGGGGGAAGAATCACACTTATCTTGGAAAGGTTTTCAATTCTTATGTGTCAGAATATCCTAATTCAAATCCAAATGGGAATCCACCATTCTTGGGGATTCACACAGCTCCAGGTAAACAACTAATGAGCAGCCTGCCAGTTTCATTTTTATCAAGAGCCCTCAGAGATTCAACTGTGCCATTTCATAAAATATGCAGATGATAGTGGAGGGAGAATAGCAAAGGCTTTGAAAATGATTCACACAACCTAAAAATGATGTTGAAAAGGGAGGAATTAAATATTCACAAAGTGAGAGAAATTAAGGCATATTAACTGTTAGAATGTGGAAATGAAGTGACTAACATGCATAGAGCTGATGAGAACTAGATGATTACAGATCTGTCAAAAGTTTCTAATTCTGACACAGTGTGATGTTGAAGTGCTAGTTGGCTGGTAAGGGCAAAAAATTAGGTATGGGACAAGTATTGCAAGTAATGCAAACCTGACAGATCAGAGTCAAAGGCGGTAAGACACTGCAGTGATTAACATTAGGATCAGTCCTGTATCAAGGGTGAACTTTAAGCTTGCAAAATGAATACTAATTATGGTTACAAACAGAACACAAGGGGCTCGATTCATCAGCTATAGAAGGGACGGTGGAAGTTAGTCAGAGGTGGGGAAAAGTCACCTAGGGCCAAATTTGTCTCACTACTGAGTTCTATCTTACTCCAAGGATAAATTTGACCCTTGGGATATGAGAGTTGGAAGTTTCACTCTTCTGTAATTAATCAGGAGCATTTATTGTGTTGCAATTTTGATAGAGTAGAGGAAAGGTTGTTGGCAAATGCATTCATGCAGAGCTGGTAAAAAAAAAGAATAATAATTAAAGAAAAAAAAATAAACTGAGTGTCCATACTAGATGAAAATTTTCATGTTGGTCTAGGATTGCAAAGACATAGTTAAACCTTTCTGAAGGGCAAATCCACTTCTGTAAGCAGTCCTGAAGCAATGGGCTCCCAGTGAGTGTACAAAACTGTGCATTTCTTTGGAAAATCAGACAGTAAAAGCACTGTTTGTGACCCAAGATGCAGAGCTCTACTTCTGGAGGCTAGCGGCTCTTCAACATGGTACTAGCAGTACCATCTCACACCAAGGGTGCTTGGATAGCATTTGGACCCATTTTTGGCTTACTCAGTAACCCTGGATTGTCATGTTCCTGTGGAGATGGACCAGCTCCCAGTGAGGAATTGTATGTTGATGGCTTTTACTGAGGTTGCCCAGCAGAGAAACAATTGGTAACTTGTTCATTTATTGATGTACAGTTTCTATACCCTCTCTGAACTTTGCATGCATGAGTGCTCTGTAATAGAATATAGTAAAACAGATTCTCAGACCTGTGCAGAGATCTATTCTGGATAATTAACATTTTCCCTTTTTTCATTGGAAAAAATCTATGCAAATAGTATCTATCTGAGCTGTAGACAAGAATGTAGATGCAGTTCATATGTGTACAGTTGTGTGCTTGCACACACAATGTTCAAGCAGCCCTTTCAGAGTTAGGGATTTGGAAATTCGGTGGAACTTACATCCTGTAGTCTCTTGTGAATAACCCTGTCTTACTGTGTGAGGTGAGCTTGATACAGAGTGTGAATGAGTGTCATGTACAACACTGTGAGTATATTGAGAAAACTTAACAAATAGATATTATTTTGATTACAACTGTATCAATAGCATGCTCGATATCTTCCAGAGACAAAAAGAAATTGAGATATTTTTTTAAAAAAGAAGTGGTAGTTGTGTATGCCAAATAGCTGTTGTATTGTGTATGTGTTTTGCATACCTAATTTCTTGGAGAGCCTGTACTATGTCCATAATCAAAAAGCAAGCATAAACTCAAAGGTCTCAAAAAGACTGAGCTTGGTAAGGTAGATGTTCTGAATATATTAGGTATGTAAAGCAATATTGTGTCCCATCCAAACTAGAATTAGTGGTAATTATTATATAATATGTAATGATGGGATTTAAATGGCTAACACATTTTCTCTGCTGAGATCATTTAGGCATGATTCATATAAATGATTAAATTAATAGATCTTCCTCTTTTAAGACTGCTAGGCAGCTTAAACTAAATTTCTCAACAGAGACTGGTCCCAGTGAAATAATATTAATAGAAAATGGAAGAAGAATTCCTGAGGAGTGGGTAAATACATGCTGGAGTTTGAGGAAATTTCTGCAGACATCTTTGCTGACAAAAATACTTCACAGATTTAAATATTCTCTAGAAATAACCCATCAAGGACTTTGGAAGGTGAAAGAATAACCAACCAAACTTTCCCTGAAATAATAGAATGGTGAAATGTACTGGAAGACAAAGGACTTAAAGGATCACTGTCTACTTAGTTTAGGCTTAAACATTAGGCTTTTCATAACACTAAATGCTTTTACAAAACCTAGTGTGAATGGAAATGTTTTTCTTTTTCCTTCTTTTGAATCAAATCTCAGTAAGATAGCTCCCCTCACCCGCACACACTCAGGAGAATCCTCTGCAGTGTTGTGAAGTCACATGCAGGAGCATCGTGCTAATTAGTGAGAACAAGGACACGAAAATGACTACGGATGGGATTTTTGAAAAAGCCTGAGGGAGTTACTTGCCCAAAAGCTGGCAAATTCAATGGGAGTTAAGCATTCAAATCTGACAGACATCTCAACATTTTAGCTTGAAACCACAAGTCAAAACATCCAATGTGAAAGCCAGTCCCACGTGCTTTTGAGGAGTTTTGCCAACTTAGTGCCTCTTCATCCTCTTCCAGCTCGGCCCTGATTTGCAGCTCTCTCTGCTCAAGGTTGTGAGGCAGAGCCTTTGCTCTCCAGGCTTTTTATAGGGATTTTCATGTGTCAGCTCAGACCCTGGTCTCACCAGAGCTCCCAGTATAGATGGGGTACACAGGAAAGAAAATTTCATGGAGACAGGCTGGTTTACTTGCTGCCTAGTGTATGAACACAATAAAGTTAGTATGGTGAGGACCATCTCCAACCATCAGATTGCCTTCTTGGATGTAGTCATTGTCCTATCCAACATATGTACTGAAGGAGAATAAGATGAGACCTCCCTGTTTCAGAGCTAGCCCCAGGCATTCTTAGCATCTGCTTACTTTATATTAGTCACAACTAATAATCAGAGACAGAGCTGTAGCTGTTTATTGTATATCAACCATTCTGCTGGGAAAGGCCTGTCATCTTTTAGTTCTCATTTGCTCAGATTGAGAAATTGATAGGTCACCAGTGTCTTAGAGTACCACAAGGAAGGTATCATATTTATATATTTATTTTAGCTACAGCTCTGCATCAGTGCTATCACACTGAAGAATTTCATAAAGCATATTTTGTCTTAGGTTTTTGTTGTGGGCTTTTTATTATTTATTTTTTTTTTTTTATTGCTTGGAAAGGAACGTATGGTAATCTGTATAGCTCTGTCCCAGAGGGTTACCCAAGTGCGGTATACAAAGTGGTCTTTCTATTTTTATTGTTAAATTCATGTTCGTTTCTTATCCTAAATATTCCCTTTTTCTGCTTAGGAGGTTAAAAATACCTGGAGCTGCAAGTCTGGCCTATTTACTACAGAATTCATGAGTCACGCACGATACTGAAATATCACAGAGGTATTATTCACCGAGAGCTCAGCAAAAGACAGACAAAATTTTCCCTTTGAGACTTCAGATTCAAAAGCCAAATGCTTGATGACCAGTTAACCTAAAGCTTTCTCTTTCAGAAAAGAGACATGAGGAAATTGCCATAAGCCTCTGATTAGTAAAACCACCTTTATCTTGCTTACAGCTGAAGAGCGAGTCTTTCCTAAGGAAATGGTATGTGAATGTTGTTAGTAGCAGAAAGCCCAGCTCGCTTTCCAGTTTTGGTGCTATATTTATATAAAGAAGTGATTGTTTCTCCAGATCCCAATTTCTCTGGCTTCTTTTCTCCAGCCTTGGGTGACATAAAATACAGACAGAATGTCTCAGATATCCTTAATGTCTCCAGTATTTCAGATGACATCTCAATGTGGAAGGCAGCAATGGGATATGCAGACCTTGACTTAACGACGTAGCTATTGTTGAGGGTGCAGCCCATGAATCTGCACTGGAATATGATCAAATGCAGTTTGCCATTGCAGGAGTAACACGACTTCTCCATAAACTGGCCTCTCAACTGTGGGTTTGCGGATGAATCAATTTGGATTCACTTTATCCTGCTGCTGAAACGCTCAGTATGATAGATTAGGTTCTGTTTCATATCATATTATCCTTTATTTATCTTTGTAGCTAAAACAGCCTATCGAGATTTTTGAAAATCATTGGTTGTCATTCTATGTCACTATACAAAGCAGAGAACAGAACCTCAGTTCAGTAGTCCAGAGAAGTACTCCAATATATTCTGGGAAAAACAACAAATCAGCACTAACTCTCAAAACAAGATAGTTCAGCAGCTCCTAAAAACACCAACTGGACGTGTGGATGCTCTGAGATATAACTCCATTCATTACAACCTCGTGTTTCAGAAGACTTTCTAGCTTTTCTTCCTACTTGGTCACCTCCTAGTGTTTTTGTCATGGGAGAAAATAATTTAAAATGGAGAATATCTGCTGTTAGGGAGAGAAAATCTGGTTTCTTTGAATAGCTCCACCCTGGGTATAGTTGAGCTGCCTGAAAAAACAATTCTGTGTTCATGTGGTAAAGCATACCTTTTTCTGGAGTATATAATAATATATAATATTATAATAATAATAATATTATATATAATTATAATAATTATATATAATATAATAATAATGGNNNNGTACAAACTTTGGCATCTTGTACAGCTCTTTTTACTAAGGTTTAGTTTAAGATTTTCAGAGTTCTACAGATGGGATGCTTGCACCTCTATATGTAAAACGGGTAGCTCTCAGTTTTGTAGAGGATTTTCCATAGCTCTTTGTTAAGTGACCTGGAATTCACAGTTCCTGATGGATGGGGGGCACAGCAGACAGAGTAAGCAGACTGTTTTCTATTCCTGGTTTTGCCACCTACTTGCTGACCTGGGGTGATTCATATAAGTTCCCTGTGGCCTTTTATCCTCATCTGTAAAATGAGGATATTGACATTTACATTGCTATATAAAGTGCTTTTAGATCTATGGATGAAAAGTGCTAAGTAAACCAAAACTCTCAATTAAATTAATTGGAGAGAAGGAACTAGGTCAGTGTTACAGCAAGGTTCATTTATACATCTCTTAATTCCTTTTGTCTCGTGTCTCGAACCCTATTTATAGTTGGAATTGCTACTATATCCTTTTACCTGTAGAAGCAGTCTCTCTGGGACAGATATGGAGTACTCTTATGTGCCAGTAAGGAAGAAGCTTACGCTGTTTCCTACACAGACACAGGAGTTGCACTATAGGCACCCTGTCCCATGTGTTCATGGTACAAAAGCTCTCATACAAGCATGTCACCCTTAATAATATATTAAAAAACCCCACAACAACCAACTACGGAAATACCTCTGGCATTGTAGCAGATTGCACACGCAGAAAATAAATTATAGTTCGTATATTGATAAGTGAATGTTTGAGCTTTGATGGTGGAGAAGGAAATTGTGAATGTTAGTCTCTTAGTCATCTTTCAAGGTCATAATTAGGTTAGTACATGCAAATCCACTTCCTACCTTAGTTCATCTGCAGAATGAACCATGTACCATTTGCAAAAAAAAAGTCCATATTTTAAGCTTGTCCCGGGTCCATATGGTTTCTCTTGTATTTCTCAACTGAAGGCCACCATTTATGTGTATGTCTTCTTGCAGGGAAATATATATTGAAAAAAGCACATAATTTTCATCTTGCCAGTGGTTATTCTAATCACCTGAATGTTGTTGTGTTCTTTGAGGAGATTTTTAATTTTTTTTTAAATGATTCTTGAATATCTTGCTACATAATAGTAAGAAAATAGATAATGCATAGAAGCTGGTTTTATTTTGAAAATTTTGGGAACAGATGCAATCCGGGAGCTGTGATCCCTGCACAGCTCAGAGATCAGAAGTAATAAGAAGCCTCTGAATTATCTCTCTTCTGCTCACAAAGCTTGAACTTAATCTGCCAGACTGCCTATAGCTGGAACTCAGTAGAATACAACACCAAATATCAGGTATGTTCTTGGCTCACACTGTGTGCAGAGGGGAGTTAGCATTCAAAGAACAAAGAAAGTAGGGCAGACACCCTTAAACCATAGTTGGGCAGAT
Organism: Pedionomus torquatus; assembly: GCA_013398155.1. Classification (NCBI taxonomy): domain Eukaryota; kingdom Metazoa; phylum Chordata; class Aves; order Charadriiformes; family Pedionomidae; genus Pedionomus; species Pedionomus torquatus. Next base: position 169,878 of record VZRU01017877.1, on the reverse strand, counting down.
GTTCTTGAAAGTTTCTCAATACAGTAAAACTTTGGCTATAAATTTCACTGCGTATGGAGGCAAAAAACGGTCGTTGCAGTTTGACCAGTATTCTCCTTGTCATCTGTATGGATGGGATTAGTGTAGAGAGTTACACCTATCTGAGATGCTTGCAGTTTTGGTTAAAAAATGTCAAAATGCAGGGTAATGTCCTGAAAACGATTAGTGCTGGACTGACTTTTTTGACTGGTTTGAGTCCTCCAGAAATTTTAAGACAGATAGGAAATAGCCTAGTATATTGCTGTTTTACCTCTAAGTTTTGATTGACGGAAAGTAATTATATTTAATATTCACACATTTTTAAATAATGTGTTTATATATAATCTCAGGTGTTTTAGCAACACTGACTTCCAGCTGTGTTGGTAGGGGTGGAAGTGGAATGTCAGAAAAGCAGTCATCAAATATAGGGGCATGAGAATGAAGTATGGGTCAAAAACTACATATCTAGTGAGCTAACAGCCTTTGTCTTTCTAAGGAGAATTATGCTTGGAGGAAGAAAAGGAAAGTGCAGAAGAAGAAGGTTGGTAGCAATAATTTAGAATTACAATGAATTATTTCAAATAATTGAAAACTGACCTGTCGGCCACTCAGAGGAAACCATACAGTGACTTGTATGTCCTTTGTATTGTCCACCTGTTTTTTTCAAGTAGGTCAGCTGGATGGTAGGAAAGCAAAATTAGGAAAAGATGTCCAAAGAGCAGACTTTTTTAGGTTAATAAGCTGAAGTGGACCAGTAAGAAAATGAGGAAAAAGAAATCTGAAAGGAAAATGAGTATGAAAAAGACAACTCACACATGGTATGTCAGAAACTCTTTTGTTACAGTACTGTATTTATAATTCTTTCACCTGGACTGAGTTGCAGTTTAAGTCACTGGCAGCATAAATCTGGTATAATTCCTCTCATTACACAGGACCCAATCTGTAATTAGGCTGAGGGAAGCTGACTTCATACTATTTGTGCAATTTCAGATATTCTAGAGTAGTGGGGGTACCTCCAGAAAGCCTTCCAAAGGTCATTCTCTAAGTAGGGAAGTCCTACTTAGAGGTGAACACCCTGCTTTGAAAGGTGAGACAAGCTGAATAAAACCCAAACCAATTCAGCCTCTCCATAAAGCAGCATTCAGTAACTTCATCTGCTGAATCAAGGTCCAGACAATCCCCTTCCAACTTACAGAAAATGTTGATTTTTGTTGATGTTGTTGTTGTTGTTTGGGGTTTGTTTTTTTTTTTTTTTTTTTTTTTTGTTTTTTTCCCCCTCCTTGCATTTGAAGCATTCTTGAACTCTCCTCCATGTTTTCACTGTTCCTGTAGCATCACCATCTTCAGGCAGACTCACTGCAGGTATTTCTTGCCTTTGGAGACACCTGCAAAGCTCACCATATGTCATCTCAGCTGATGTCTTAGAATCTTTTTTTTTTTTATTATTACTACTTTTTCATGCTCTTTGAGTCCAGTTATGCAAACTCTTCTAGCAAATTTGATGCGTTAGTTTGAACAAATAAGTGCTATAGGCTTGCTTTCAGTCCCATGTGCTAGCTTAAACTGGCAATGGAGCCAGCTGGTGATTTCATGTTTAAGCAGTGGAAGGACAGCAAAGTTGATTTCCCCAACGAGGTGAGAATATGACATTTAATTTCTTTTCCCTTGTCAAGGGGACAGGCACTATGGTGGGGGAACTTTTTTAAAGAAAAAAAATCCCAAACCTTTGTCATCTCCATGTATGCTGTACTGCCAAACATTGCTGCAATTAAGAAATTTTTTTCATTAAGGAAAAGTTTTGCAGTAAGGCTTTATTTTTCTTTATGAAACCTTCCCAAAATATCTTGACGAGGGTTTTTTCCAAAGTAGTTGCTGTGCCACTAGCCTATGAAGTGTGGTCTCTTTGTATATTAATATCTAATGTCATGGAAATACTTTAAAAATGAGGGTTGCTCCTTTTCTTAGATACATGAATAGCAATCTTGAATGCTAAGAAGCTGGGGGACAATGCTAGATTAATAAACGGCTTTTCAAATCATAATTGAAAGGTCAGTGCCTTCCACCTTCTACCAAAAAAATATTTGAGATTGCAGTTTGTTGCTTTTCTAAAAAATCCTAGCTTTAATCCGTTTTTCACCTGAATTTTCAGAATTGCTGTCTTTTTGGAACCATTGTGCAGAGAACAGATAATTAATGAAGTAGTTTGAAATACTTTGTTCTGTACTTTATAATATTGTGTAGATTAGAAGTTGGTTTCAAGGAGAAGAAAGTATCCAGGGCAAGTAGGACAAAGAACTGATTGACGGCTGAGGAAACAACACTGACTTGGGTTGTAAGACAAGCTTTTGGGTGAAATGAAGAAAGAGGTGGCAGGCACTAGGACAGCAAGAACAGACTGTTTACAAAAGCTGTAGTTGCTTAAAATGTTAAAAGAAGAACTTGTGTGCTGGGGCCTGGAAGCCTGGTTGGAGGCGGAGTAAGGCAGGGAGAAATGTGAAAGCTAACTATTGCTGAAGAGTAACACATCCCTCATCTCCATAGGGACTGCTGCTATAACACAGCAGGTCAGGTCTTGTGCCATAGCCAGCTTTTAAAAATGTTGAACTTTCCTTGACAACCAGCCTCGCATTCAGAAGTCAACTGCTTTTGCTGCAATTCAGACTTAGTTATTGCAGCTGAATTCTTACTGAATTTTGGTACCTGACTGAAAGTCTTCCTGTTCTGTTGTGACCAGCTGTGCTGCTCTAGCTTGGCCAATTGAAGGGAAAAACCATCATATAGATAATCGCCTAGGGATACTGCGCTAGAGGCAGAAGTAGAGGTGCTGGTGGAGGGTGAGGCAGTGCCCACTGTGCAGAGTGCACTGTGCTTTAACCAGTGTGGTGGATCCTTCACGGCCTTACATACAAAATTCATGCATCTTGGTGGCAGTGATTCTTGTTGAAGTTGTTTGACTCTCGTTTTGATAGACGCTTCTTGGCTCTGAGCTTGTACTTTCCAGTGTGTCAGGTCAGAAACTTCCTCCTTTCCTTTTGTCATACAAATCTCTCTGGAACTGTTGGGGCTATCGTCACTGAACATTTATTGTATCCATCTTAGCTGGCAGACGTAATCCATCTCAAATAAAAACTTTAAATGTTTAATTTTGTGTAGAAAAATTCTCATGTTGTTCTGTCAGCATAACATATGCTGGGATTTTCTTTAAAAGGAGCCATGCTACTCAGATTTCTGTTACTTTACTGCAGTTAAACACAAATACCAGAATTTCCTTTAAAATCAAGCCGTTAGAAGGATTTCTGCTTGAAAAATAGAATATTAATTACCTCTTGACTCTCAGAAGGGGCATGAATCTTTTAAATACCCTCTATAGAAATTCACATACCTTCCAATGCCCTCAGTAGGATTCTCACTCGATCTCGTTTCCAGCACTGTCAAGAGAATATTTTTGCCTTTCAGTGCGATATGCTGAGCTTTAACTGGGCATCAGAGGCCTGTCATACATTCATCAGAGTAGATGCAACATTTCTAGCCAAAGGTATTAGCAATACTGTAGTAACTGGTAATGCAGAAGTATTTCACAGCTGATACAAGCTTTGAGGATGGTAGGAAGTGAAGTGATGGGAGACCTGGGGGCTGAGCAGGGAAGACAGAGAAGTGCACGAAATGTTCCTCACCAGTGTTAGACTCCTAAGGGCCTTCAACCTATTTAAAAAGGATCATCATTCATCAGCACCATCATCATTATCTGCTGGATCGGGAGGAGGAGGGGAGGGATAACCAGCAAGAGATGATCAGCATCTTATCACTGAACTCCTTCATTTCAGTGCTTAAACTGCAGGATTCTTTCTGGAGACATAGTTCATATTTTATCATTAAAACTGCTGATCATAACCTCGTTAATATATGGATATTGCTAACACACACAAAAAAGCTAACTTGATAAAATGTAATGCTTCTATTAAATTACTTAAACTAGTTTACCTCGCCTCGACATTATTCCCCTCCCCGCCGCTCCTCTGCCATCACAGACACTGCTTGTACATGGCACACAAAATCTATAAACTCTTTCCAGGAATACAAAAGCATTCTCTATGATGTTGATAAGAAACAGGACAGTCACTCTCCCCTGACATATTTGTTCTTTAAAAACAAGTCAATGGTGCAGGGATTTGGCACCTGAATGCAGAACAACGGCTTGATGAGGCAAAGATTGTCTTCATTAAGGACATTAATATTCATAGAGAGTAGAAAATCTGACACAAGAGAGGACTCACTAACCTTTTCTCATATTAGATTTTTACTTCTTAACACAATTACAGTCCGGCAATGACTTAATTAATGCTGCTTTTTGTCAGACTGCTTTAAAGAGCTGTCAATTTGGTCCTGCAGAGGCTGTCAGTGAAAGAGAAAGACAGTCATCTAGGCTAAAAAGACACAGGAAGAAATTCAAACACTTAATAACATTCAAAGTGCTATGCAAAGTCACATATCAACCTGTATTAAGGAGAGTTTTTGTCTTGCCTCTCTTCCTTCTTATGCTAATATTTTTCAGGTAAAAATGGGTCTGCCGCCACCTCTAATTCTGAAGTACATGGCGGAAAATGAAGAAAGGGTCATCAAATCTAATGTATTTTAGTTTCAGAATATTAGGGATATATCAAGGCCTCAGTGGAGAACAGAGGGGCTAAGAACCACTCCAAGAATCCTTATTAAAATTCTGTTAATAAAGGTCAGTCTCTACTGCAAAAAGGCTTGCCTATTTGTGTCTCCGATTTCCCCTTCAACCTGTAGAAGCCAGGGAACTATTTCATACTTTTCATTTAAATAAAACCCCATGGAAATAATCCTGTAAGGCTGGAGGATTCTCAAAATACCAGTGGATTTTTAAGGTTATGAAGTTGGTTTAACCCAACTTCACAACTCCGGTGAGCAGCAGCTAGTTACTGTGGCTCAGCAAGTGAGTGGTAACTCTTGAAGTTATGGAACTCACCTGCTTGCAGTTCTTTGGCCTTACTTCGTATAGCTGCTGTAGGGAAATATTTAATTATTTGGCTTTTTTTGGCCTATGTAGAAAATCATGATGTGGTATTGGAACCAGCGCTGTGTCCAACCTGTTATTTGTGGCCTTAGCCCAGCAGCAGTTCATGATCTGTTTTTGCAACTGGCTAAAATATTAAAAAAATACCATTCATATGCTTATGTTTCACACCTGGGTTGCATTGTGATGGCCAAATAGTACGCTAAAGCCAGATTTACACCACGTGTGCCATTTAGTTCTGTGGAGTTTGTTGACTTCTTTGAGTTTATTTTAATAAATGCTTAAAGTGCTTGATGTAAATAGAATAGAAATATTTTTTATGCCATCACAAATAATAATAAAAAAAGGCGAAGCACACAACAATGTTGTATGTTTATATTTTAGAAGAATAATTATATATTTCTAGCAGAAGCAGCTGATTATATCAGCACAGTCTGATCGCAGTCTAAAGAGCTCTAAGACGGAGGACCATCAAAGTGACGTATTAAATGCAGAAAGCGTGGAGATATTTTTTAATGTGGAATTCTAAATGCTAGATGCTGCTATCTGTGCTGGGTAATGCTTTCTAAAATGTCCCAGATCAGCACTGTTACCTAAAGCTCCTCAGTGATGGGCATATTCTCTCTGGTTGTTTCCAGCATTCCCTTCAGAGGTGAAAATGAAAGTGGCCAAGTAAAATGCTGCTGAAACTTTTATTGCTTATTATCTTATTTAAAAGACATGACTGTTATTCTTGATACACATGTTGCAAATTGTGTTATAATTCAGGTGGGAACTGAAACATCTGTCTAAGCTAATGATGTATTTAAGGGACTTGTTGGGTTATGGACCTTGTGCAGGACTTGCCATGCTATAGGCCACTGAAAATACAGCTAATAGTTTCTTCAGCGTGGCAGTTGGTCATTGTCATTCAAAGAGAAGCACAGTTATGAAACTTCCTCAAAATGTTCATTTGAATTTCATTTGTGCAAAAATTTTATGATTAGTTCAGCTTTTAATTTCATAATGTAATGTGGAAAGGGAGAGGCAAGCTTCTGTAAAGACATAAATATAATTAAACTTTTAAACTATTTACTTTATAAGCTACTTACAAAAAGGCACAGACTTTTCTCTGATAACCTAGTATAAAGAAGTCTGGTATTAGCTGGAAGAACGCAGATGATTGCTCTAAAATTATATTCTTGTGAATGTCTTTGTGTGTGTGGATGGAGGGGACTAGGTTTTATGTAAATGGAGCCACACCTACCAGAAATCTGTCTCTATTCCAAAAAAAAATATAGTCAAGGAAGCATTGAGAGAACCTGAGAATTTAGATATCGTGACTACATGTTTTCCCCCTTGGGGAAATGTTATTTGCTTTGCAGACTACAAGATTTGGATTGAACTGAGCTACGCAGTCCTAATATGATTGAAGAGTTGTTGACAAGTGCAGAATTACAGATTTGAACCCATTAGCTAAAAGGATCCACAAACATTTGAATGATGGCCCTCACTTTTTTTTCCATTGGTCTGTCAAAGAAAGAAGCCTAGACAACCCGAAAAACTCTTAAAATCCTGTAGTTCTGGTGGAAAGCATCTGAATTAAATTTCCTTGCTTTAAAGATATGTAAGCTTTTTCTGTTTCATATTGGAATCAGGAGCTTTGATCTGTTCCTCTGCACTTAGAGCTGTATATTTTTGGCAACTGGAAAAGTACAGTATTTTGTGTCTTCAATTTAAATTCAAAATGAAAGCCATCAAATTAATTTGATATTAAAGGAAGACTTTAAATCAACAGTCCTTTTAGTGAGCCTTGCCAATGGGGTGACTGTATGTTGCCAAAGTAGAATAGTTCTTGCATAAAGGGCCAGGTTCTCATCTGATGAAGTTCAGTGTAATTTCACTGTGGCATCTGAATTCATATTCAGACTTGGAATGTTTTACCTACTTGCATCATGCACTTACCATGTTCTGAAGCTGGCTATTCCAAAAATACCCTATGTATATAAATTGGGTAATGATGTTTTTGTTGTGATTAGTCTCACGCTGTATCTGGAGCCCAGCATTTGTTAGCACAGGGATGGGTGGTTTCAGACATAAATTTCAAAAGAATTTATATTTGTGAGCTGAAGTGGGGGGTTTATTGCTTCATGAACAGATTATATTTTCCTCCTGTAGATGCAGTATCAATATTCCACAATTTATTTTTTTTTAAACCAAGAATTTTAGTTTAGAAAATTAAAATCCATATGGTTTCAGGTAGTATAGGTTGCTCTTGCAGCAAGACACAGCTGAAGGCGTGGGGGAGGAAACCTTATTGATTTTTGATTCTCTTTCCTACTTGTTCTTCTCCCCATCTTGCAGATCTTTTGTGGGTGAGCCAAATGTAATCAGGTTTGGCTCACTTGGAGGAATTAGGATGACTGAAAAGTATGCCAGATTTCAAAACAATTTCTAACAGTTTCTGTGATACTGTGTAAGCAACTGAAAATTGACATGTTGTGTTGTGCCCAAGTCAGCCAACTGCTGTCACTGAATAATTAGATTCTCTAGAAGAAGGGAAAGTTGTTGGTTTTTTCCTGAACAAAATTATTAGAAAATAACGTAGTAGCTATTTAATACAGAGATAGGCTCAAATCCTTCTGCTCTTACAAGCAAATTTTTAAAAATAGCTTGAATCTGGGCCCTGAAAGTATCTTTCATGTATTTTTATATATAAAAGTATAAATAAGTTGTTTGGGCATTTTCCTGCCAATATGTATCTCATTTGTACATGGAGAAGTCATTGTTGCAGATGGCTAATACTGTTTTTCTAATATAAATTAATTATTCCCTTTAATTATTTTTATTTCAAATGGCACATCAGTTCTGTGAATTAAATTCTAATATCAGACATAGGTCATGATCTAATTATAGCTTGATCTGTCACAGAGTTACAACATTCATGAGCATAGATAGAGTGCCCGATTCCCCAGGAACTTCTGCCTCTGCAAACTGATGATGGACTGGGGGGAGAAACGTTCTGCTTTGTTAGCCTTTATGTCCCTTCCCACTCTTCTAGTAGGAGTATAAGTGACTGCACATTCCATTGTGAAAAATTGTGCTTAGTGAAATAATAAGGTAGCACCATAGTCAGGAGAAAAGAGGTGGGGACTCCTGATCTGGTAGAACCACACACAGTCAATACTCTCACTTCATGCTGTTGTGAGTAACGTGGAAATGCTAATCCTGTCTGGAGGGGAAGATCTGGAAGACTGCATGGGTGAGATCCTCAGGGAACGGTCACAGTTTGCATCAGCTGAAGATTTGAATGAGGACTAGAAAGACTTAGCTAAATTATGATATCACAACAACTGGAATGAAATTGGAACAATTGAAAAGAAAGGGATTTTTTAATTATTTTTTTTTTCCTAACATTTCCCAAGTTTTCCTTTGTTTCTCACTTTGGTAATTCTATCAAAAAGCAGCACAACTTAAAACCGGCTATTTTTACCTTACTGCAAGCCTCATAGCACCTTCTCATCTATCCTTTATAACTGAATGCATGCCTTCCAGTTTGTTGTTCAAGTCCTCTTTTCACAAGGATTCAGAGTGATTCTGAAATCTATGGAAGTGCTAGCTGCACCAGTACTCCTAAAACCAAAAATGCCCAGTGTAAACGCTTATATGACAGCAATTAATGAAAAATATTTTTCTTTTCTTTTTCTATTGGCCTGTCACTAGGAACTTTCTTTAGACTGTAAATGTTTCAGAAATGTGATGTTAGGGATAAATTTTATGTATTTTTGAAACTCCTGCACATTTTTCTTTTATTAAATTCAGCTGCAAAATTCAATCATGGCACTGGAGGGGATAGAGGTAGGACTCTTTTTCTCATGAAAATTCTACCCTTTTGGTTTTTTAGATCCAGCAGCAAAATTTCTCATACTTTTCTGGCACTGATACAAATGAGAGATAAATAATAAACAGTTTCACCCAGGGCATCCAAAGCTGCGTATATAAATCTATATTAAATCCAAGGTTAATAATTGCTTTTCTGCTTTATTGGCTGTGGGGAGCACTTTCTGAAGGAAATATCGTTGAAGTGGTACAGTGGCTTTCTTCAGGGGTTCTTAAGCAAAATGAAACACTAAGTTTTGACTATCTTAGCCTGCAGCATGCAAGCAATGCCTTGTAAAAGAGTACAAATATCTCTTTGTATTTGTCAATTAGGTGAAAAAATCTTTTTTATTTCCCCCAAATTATTCTGTATCTATAACATCGCTAATTTTCCTTGGTCTTGCAGAGAAAAGAGCCGTACTTCTCATTAGTACGTTGGAGTTATCCCTTCCCTGGCTGAGGGAAGCTTTAAAGAAGCTGAAGAAGCTTTAAATCATGTGGGAGAATGGGAAAGGGAAAAGAGAGAAAACAAGTTTTTTGAACCCTGTAATGTAAATTTGCAGACAATTATTCATTATTAACTGCCTGAAGCATCACACCTCTCTCACCTTTGCTGGAATGTCTGAACATTAGGGTAAACAACACACTGCTGTCTTATCATAATGCGGTCTGCTTCACTGCAGTAAGAACTTGTCAGAAACAGATTGTGATGTTGACTTCTCAATAGGGGAAAAAAAGGGCCTAAATTAGACTTCTATAAAAAGAATATTGCATATTTATTTCCACAATAACACCAAGGAAAAACGTTAGTCAAGAAGCAAGCAATTGGGTGAATAAATAAGCTTGTCTTTGTTCTCATCAATTAAGTTATTACATCAGTTGGAAAACCAGTGAATTATAATACAGATGTTTAATGAAACACTGCTGTGCCTATAAGTCAAACTCCTATTTTGTGGTGTGATTTTGGCTGCATAGTTTTGTGTGTGTTAAACCGTATTTATTAGCTGATACCCATTATTATTTTGAGCAAGGTATAATTCAGTTGTCAGGCTCCAGCTCTGGGAAGGAGATTTAATCAGTGAGAGCCCGCTTTGCTGCTGAGCATAAAACAATGCGAGTTTCATGAAGCAATCACACCAGTGTGAAAAAATGGGATTAATTAGTATTGTACAAGAACAGGCAGCATGCTCATTAAAACCTTGTGAGCTGCCTCTTGATAAACTGCCACTTGATAGGGCCGCATTAATGTGACAAGGCAAAGACTTTATTTCCAAATCCTTTCTGATTATATCTCACTTTTAAGTTACCTGAATTGACTCTCTAAGGCTTTTGGAATACAAAGATCAAAATTGCAGCAAGAGATCCCCAAGACACCTGGACAAAGGAGCCATGCTCAGATAGTAAGGCTTCAAAAGACAACTTTTTTTTTTACTCCCTTTCAAACATAAATCAATAGCTGTACAATGAGGCAGCTCCAAAGGTGGTAAATTTGCATTTACGCTCAGCAGGTTGGGCTGGAACTTATTTGACAATTAGCAGCCATCTAATGAATCCCATATAACTCCGTGCCTATCTCCTTACCATGAGCTTTCGTATGTTTGTCAGCATATAAAATCTTATGAATATTCTTGCAGCTTAAATTATGCTCTGAGGGAAGGGGAGGAAAAGGTACGCACTGCCAGCTGCACATCTGTTTCTTATAGTTTGAGTTGGCCACTGAAAGACTTATGGTCATATTTCTTTTTTATCCTTTCACAAATATTCACAAACTAAAAAAGTAGATTCCCACTAGTGGATTTGTTTATACATGACAAAACATAATAGGAGCTATGCCTGAATAACAACAGTAAATGTTGGATAGGATGTATTTTTGATCTTGTGTGTTATTTTCCTTTAGGCATAATGTTTTATTCCTTCCTGAATTTGTAGCGGTTCTGATGATTTACTTGTACATAGTCTTGGCTTCTTTTCTTCTTTCCTTTTTGTGGATTAGTGGCTATAATGAAATTATATCTGAACTTCTAATAGTTAACCCAATCTATCAGCTGTTTCATGATGCATAGGTGCTCCAAGATGCTGACTTTCCTTGTAGCTTTAGCTGACATTGTATGTAAGGCAATTGTAATGCAATACAGTTACCTGTCAGCATATATTTGTAGGTGTGGAAAATGCCACTCAGAGAACAGAGATCTCATATTCCCTGAAGCTTTTCCCAACTATTTCATTTTTAAGCAAAAACATCTTGTTAAATCTCAACACCCTATTAAAGTAATGCTATCCACCATGAAGTCTGAGTATTCGGTTACCAATTATAAATTGTTTGCAACTGTACAGGTGTAATCCCACCCATAGCTACCAATGAAAGGCATCAGACTGGAGGCAAGGTACCTGAGCTGGCTAGATATGGATGAGTACAACGCTTTACAAAGTAATGTGTTGCAATATTATTAATTTAAACCCTTAGATTTCATTGTTGTGATCTGGGCTACATGATGCAATGCAAGATGACAGCCATTGAATTAATAGAAAATGGGATTCATCTCTTGAAATTTCACACAAAATAGAAGCAGGAGACAGACAAAATAAAGGGAGATGGATAGACAGACTGATAATACCACTGATACTTTTAAATTTAAGATGAATGGGTGAGATAATTTTAAAACACTAATAGTATTTATCAACAGTGTGATAGAGAAAGAATTCACACTCCCTCTCTCTCTCTTTCTCCCTTTCGTTGATTGCTTTGTTGAGCAAGTCAGTGAATATTTTACACTTTGTTTCTTTTATTTTAGCAAATGAACTGCCTCGAGCTAATGTAGTGTAAGTGGAAATTTCAAGCACCAATGTCTACCGCATGATCCAATAATAGGAACTTTCTTTCCTTCCTAGCTCAGTAACATAGTGTAGCAGCAAACTCCCTGATGCCTTCAGGTAGTCACATGCCTGATTTATGATTATAAACTATAGCTCTGGAAGAGGTTAGCTAGGTAGTTTAAATCACTGCTTTTTCTTTAATGAACTGAGGTCAGAGAGAAAGTACTATATGCAATAGCCTTATCTGGTTGTTACTTATGCCCTACATAGTACTCCTCCGTGTTTTCGGATGTGATCGTAGTTTTACGTAAGTGGCATTAACAACTAAAATTTAGTAAATCGTGTTACTGAAAATTACATGAAATGAGTTTTCCTGCTGTTATTTATCATTCATCTTGGTGCAAATTGGAGCCGGGTACCTTTTTTAAATGCATCATGGATAGCATCAGCATGGATAAAAAAGACAAGGTAAAGACAGATGACACCCACACATATATTATAAGGGCTGGTTTCTTTTCCCAGTAACACTATGCTGTAATGTTGAACTCGTCTTGTCTGATGTCTGCATCAGACCGTTGTACCAGTATCTAAATACAATAACATAGATGCGTTAAAGATGCCTGAGATATCTTTAATATCACTATATTTGCATATCGTCACTGATGAACTGATTCCAGGCTAAAATTCTCAATCTGTCTAAGAATTCATGGAAGGATGGGATTATTGCCTAATCTCAAGGTACCCTTGATGCAGATCAGCCTTGTGCAAATAGGACTTACTCAGCAGATCACCATAAGCTTTACTGACCTTGACAACAGTGCTATGGTCGTATTTTCATATAAATAAACTCTTTTTAGGCAATTTTCCCCGGTAGGTTCAGTATAGATAGATTTTTTTCTGGCACAAGGCCTGTTAACCAATCTTTTTTCTTTGAGGTCCATTATTTATAACCATCTAAAAGACACTACTATTTTACTTTCTCTTTCTGTGCCACTCACTAGCTTAATGGAGTATCAGACACTTAATGCATGTTCATACAACTCTTGTCATTCAAGTGCATCAAAGCAACTGATCATGTCATCCTCTTCCTAAAGTAACCCATAGTTTGGAATTAGTAAGGTAAAATTCTTCCTGTCAGCAACTCTTCATATCAGCAATTCAAAATCAAGATGTTGGTAGTAGAGGTATCTCTCCGATAGCTTTGCACCTCTACAAAAACATTAAGCTTTGGATGTCTGCATCTAGAAGGATTTTTAAGCATAATATGAAAGGTTATTTTAATAATCTGGTAGCATTTGCATGTGACTTTCTTCTGTCAGATAAACTTCAGGCAACAGAAATATACAGGTCTGGTCCTTGCCTGTTCTTTCACATCTGAGTCCAACTTTGATAGAAGCTATATGTGACCCTCTGTAGTCCCTGATTTTTTTTATTCAGAATTATTACCTAGGTAGCTATCCACTCATCACATACTGTTGAATGTTGCTGCCTATGTGAAATTTTACGCATCTGTCCCTTTTGAACAGCAGCCTATTTTTCAGACTACTTCTCTGATTTGTCATGATCATTTTGAATTCTAATCTTGTCTTCCAGTGTACTCACGATTTGATGCTGTCTGCAGATGTAATAAGCATAATCTATTCCATCAATGAGGTCACTAATGAAAATATTGAATAGTACCAACCCCAGTCCCCTGTGGAAATCTCCCTTCGTACACCCTCCCATTCTGGCTATGAACCTTTGATAAATACTCTGAACACAGTTTTTAAACTGATTGTGTATCTACCCTAGCATTGTTTTATCTGAACTGTGTTTTCTTAGCTTAAGTACAAGATATCTCAAAATAATCAGAAATTTCTCTAAAGCTTAATGACATCTATTGTTTTCTGACCACAAAACCTCCTTCCTTGTAGAAGAAAATTAGAGTGGTTCAGCAGCCAGTCTTCAAGAACAAAATGTCAACCTCTTCTGCTTGTTATCTTTTCAGAATAATTTGTTTCAGAGTTTGCCCAGAAATTTAAAAGAAGGAACTACTTTATAATCTCCAGGTTAGCTCTTTTTTCCATTCCCTCATCTTCTGTTTTGTCACTTCACCCATTCTTCTATATTTCTCAAGAATAACTATTAATGCTTCTGAGCTTTAGCCCTTTAAATAAGGGAAGATGAGTTGGAAAGAATTACAAAGCAGGCAAATGATTCTGAAAGATCTGAATTGCCCCAATATTTTCTAACTTTTCTTATCAAAGACTACTGTCTTGTGGTGAGACCATCTTCTTGGTGCAACCCACCTCTCAAAAAAAGTTATAAATATATAGGCCATCATGAGGACATTTGCCAATGGCTTCTTCCACCTTTTGGAGTGCAAGTAAGCTGAAAAGCTTCAAGGTACAAACTGAGGCACAAATGACACACAGCATAAAAAACCCACAAAAAACTATAACTATTTGAGTAAAAAGAAGTCCAATTGAAGTTGGAATTCAGGGAGGTTCATTCCATTGGTGACAATTAAGGTACTGCCTTTTGAAGACCCTGAAGCATTTGCTTCTGGATGTTGAGCATGCTTATTCACTATCTGCTGTTTCTTTCACTTTCCCCCGGTCTCTGGTATATATGCTGGAGACAGGTACTGGGCTTGGATGGAGTTGAATTTGATTCAGTATCACTTGTGCCAACCTGCAAGAAAAGGGCAGGTTCTGAAGAGTTGCTCCTTCCCTTGCCATAAGTCTCGTCAGGTGTTGGGCTGACACATTGCACTGCTTCAGAATTGCAGCCATTCCGTCAAAGATTCAATTTGGGCCCTCTGTGTAGCAGTGAGAAATATTTCTCTACTGTAAATCACTTAGCACAGAGAGAATCCTCAAGTTTTTTTCATGCAGAATCATAAAGGGACCTAATTTTCTGTGATGGCTGCTTCAGTTACTGCATCACAAAAATTTCTCAATATGGAGCAGGTTTCATTCATTCCATCACCACCTATAAATAAGGATTGTGACTGGGAAGACAACATATTGTATTATCTGTGAAGAAAACCTGTTTTAAATTGCATTCTTCTAACTATACCTTGGTCGCTGCATAGTTCGTTTCTGGGTATGCTAAATGGGGTTCTTAACACCAGTGATACAGGACAGAAAATGATGATTCAAAACGCTTATAGAATCATAAAATAATTTTGGTTGGAAGGGACTTCTGGAGGTCATCTAGTTCACTTGGGAAGATATCAGCTGATGCTTGAGAATTGCAACATGCCCCAGAGATTAGATTAGTAGGAATCTCTTAGAGTATGCTTAAATGCCAGACCTCTTTTGGTATGGCATGTAAATCAATAAGTTATGTAGTGTGCAGTAGAGAAACTTATAAATGTTTCATTTCACTCTGTTCCATGTGTGTTTCTGAGAAAAATAAAATAAAAAAAATGTTTAGATAGACATTAAAAACAGTATGTTTGGTTGCATACATTAACAATTTATAATGAAATTTTTTTCAATTTAGTTGTGATATCAGCTGATTGTCTCCTATCATAATGACTGTGAAGGAAGACAGAAGATTACTGGCTAGAGTGTGTGGACAAAGGAATATGGGATTTAGGTGTGCTTTCCATCTCTGAGTTGTCTCGTGGAAGTTGAGGTTTTGAGTTTTTACTTCTGAAGCTCCCCAGTTATCTCATCTACCTTGCACATTGCAATCTACCTGATTGCCAAAAAGACTATCAATGCTTGGAGGGACCCTTATCCAACTTTTCTGGACCTATACTTCTCAAGGCTGTTCTGCAATAGCAGGACTGGCAGAGGTATTAACTTGTATTGAACTCTGAGCAGCACAATCCCTTTTTCCCACAGGTTTTCCATGCAAACCAAGCAGAGAAGAGCCAATGCTTCAGGGAACTTGAAGAAGTGGAGGAGCACCTCCATTTACATCCACAGAAGACTGTTCCGTCTGCATGTGCAGCTCCTGAGTTTCTCACCCAGCTCTCAGGTAGGACATCTTGTGATAAAATATTTGGGAAATAAATAAACATGATAAGAAAAACATAAGAGTCATACACAAAGGTAAAATGCAAGTGTGTGCATTTGTGCACGTTTGTTGCTAGATGTAACAGTGTCAATGTGTTAATATGCGCAAAACTTGTCTTATGGTTATGTTACCCTTGACTTCCAGCTGTACTACAATTCTGGTTATTACTATTTTAAATTATGTGTCTCTCTATAATGGTCCACCCAGAAGAAAAAAAATAATGCTTTATCTTATATTAAGTAATCAACATTCACAGAACTTCAGCATCTCAGTTATCATTTATGGTTATTCTTCTGTTTATAACATAAAATACAAATTAGCATTCTCAAATTACATCTTTGGGGTCTTGTCCTTTTCTTTCTGCTAGTCTGAGAAAAGCTTGAGCAGTTGTCGTGAAATAATCTTGTGGGCTAATCTATTGTTTTCATCTTGAAAAGTGCAAAATTATTCCCTTCAGATGTAGTCCTTGTGATACTCATTTTAAAGGACCTAAAGGAAACTACCCAGAATTTTAGCCACTCTTGAGCTTACAAGGTAGGGAATGGAGTTGGGTCTTGTTGTCGTATTTTGCAACTGATGCTTCCACATAAAGTTTAAGTAAATTTAAAAATTTAAACCATACTCTGTACTTTAATATTGACTCAATCCCTGCCATTTTGACTTTGCCATTCAGCCAGAGTGTTTCAACAGCTACCAGAAGGATAATTCTTGCATGGTTTGTTTACAGAATTAGGCAAATTAGAAGGCTATTCACTCATTTCTGGAATATTCGGAATTGGGCATTTTAAATTGCTTTTTTAAAAAATGAAAAAAAAAATAAAATCATTCTGCAGGATATTGTTACCTAACTAAGGATGCTGAAGGAACTCTGAGATTCCGATACAAACACTCAAATATTGTGCTAAGCCCAGGATAATGTTTGTATTTGCAGTCAAAATAATCACTAGGTGATTAAGGTCTTCTCTAACAACAAAATTACATTGCAGATCTCTTGGACTCTGAAGGGGATTCACTCTGCCAGTGTTTTGAATAGTAAGGGGGCTGGTGATATAATATATATTCTGGAACACTTTGTCCACATGTTATCAGAATGTCCGCAATGTAAGAGTTATGGGAAATATATCATCATCCCTAGACTGGAGTTTATACAGAATATTACTCTGCTATAGGATCCTTTTATCTACATTCTAGATGGCCTGACAATGACTCCCCAAATGCCTGAAGCCAATTTAGAAAGGATACTAAGAGCACTCTAATAGCTGAAGTTGTTACTACTAAAGTGTAAATCAATGCTGTGTACATTCCAAGGAGGAAGAGCGGGTCCAAATGAGCTTTGTCTTAATGGAAAGAGTATTTTAGACAAATTCTGCATATGTGGAGGCAGGTTCTACACGTATGGCGCCATATTCTGCAGTCAGATCTACAGACTGCCCTTTGTCTCTAGTAAAAGATGAATTTACTTAAAACAAACCTGCATTGTTGCTATTCTTTCTTAAAGTTTGCACTAACCTTGTTAGGCTCGCTTCCTATGCCTATCTAGCAAAACTAAGCTGAGCTGTATAAACAAGGCAAATTAATGAGGAGCAAGAGGAGGGACAGAAGAACAAAATGCTGCACCCTTCATCTTGCCCACTCCTGGTGCTGGACCCAGGCTGGTGAATCATGGAAGTTCTCTGCCCCTTTCTTTCTCCTGCCAGCCCTTAACTCCTACCCCTCAAGTGCTGGTGCTGTACTATGCCATTTGTACTAGCAAATATTTCTTCATAATTTTAGCAGCGATGAATAGGTTTGTCAGCCACTTTAGTGGATTGTGCACTAGCACGCACCAAAAATATGAGCTGAGGTCATGGGCTGTGCCTAGTTCTGGGGCGTAGGTTTTCTCACCCCTGATTTATATACAGCAATTGTATGACAGCCACTTTGGTCAAAGGGAATGTAAATCTTTTAATTTCTGCTCATCTTGAGAAGGTTCTGTACTCTGAATATCATGGATTTTTAGGGATTACTAGTGGGGCCCAGTTCTGGGTGTGATCCTCTATCTTTACCCACCTGCAGTTATCCAGAGGTAATCAGATATTAGAGAAGGTTGGAAATTGGTCTCCTGTTAATAATTTAAAATAAAAAGTGATAAAAGACTCTGATCTTGCCAGTGTCATAAGTAATGTCACTTAGTAAAGTGACTGGCACTAGCTGTAGGCTCAGATATGCCAATTATAATTAAATCCATTATTTTCAAATACAGTTCAGTTTATTTCTGGTGAAAAGTAAAGAGAATAATTTTAGAGTGACAAATCTCTCTGGAAAATGCAAACTTGAAGAAAGGGCTGTATTTTTAGACTACCTGTAATAATTTGGTTCCAGGTTTGAAATGAGTATTATGTTAAAACTTATCCTTTAAAATGAGTGTTGACCAACCCAACATACTGTACAACATTAGAATATTTATTTGCCTGTCAGGATGATCTTGAGAAAGCAAAAGACGACTTACAAGGCAGAAGTGACATTTAAGTGTTAGATCAACAGTCTTCAAACATCTGTAGTATGGTTTTCAGAAAGGTGCAGAACTGTTATCCTTTGCAAATCTAACTCCCATTTACGGTATTCTAGAAAGATAACCAAATTATCTCCTGTTTTTTAGAATTAAAACCACATATGGTGCTCTAAAAAATAGAGACAATGAAGCCATATTCTGTATCTGTCAGCAGACCACAATTGCCTGAAAGAGTTGTTGAGAAAACTAAGAGCTTGGTTATTTACTTTAAAGCAAAATACAGATAAAGGTTGTATTTTGTAAAATCATGTAACACCCTGAGACAACAGTCACCCTTAGTGGGGTTCTTTCCTAAAACAAATGGGATTGTTGGAGTTGACTGTAGGAGAATATAAAATAGCCACCAAGTAGATCCCCCGAGCAGCAATTCATTCCTAGGAAGGCAGCTTTTAGCTTGGGACAAAAGCCACCAGAAGCGGAAGGTGTCCGCTATACCAGGCAGTATCCCAAATGCTCCAAACTCTCTGCCCCGTGGTATGTCCTGGAGGAAGAAGGGCTCTAAGCAGTTTGGGACTGCAGCTCCTGTCGTTGGCAACCTGAAACTGAAGGTTAATTGGCAGATGATGAAACAGAAATTGTCACTGACCTTTGCCTGCTAATGAGTACACCAGTCCTGCACAAATCCAGTGGTGTAGTCAGTGTTTCTCTTATTCTGGCCTCCTTTTAGATCCATTTGCACAAGGTGATGGTGCATTTGTGCTCTCAGGCATTTGTTCAAATGCCCGCTCCACTGCTGGCCACCAGAGATTACCCTGAAAACCGACCACGGTGCAATGATCTGAGGTCTGATATTAACTTAAGGTATAGATAAAATTCTTGCTTGCGCTGCAGGTGACCGGGACCTAGGCAAGAAAAGTTGCTGTAGCTGAATTTTTTTCATTCTCATCTGCTGCATTGGGCAGCTGTTTTGTCATTATTGGCAGTCTTAAAATCTTGGCTTTGTTTTCTGCCCTGTAATCTTGTGTTGATGTGCTTTACGTTTCCCAAACCCTCTGTTTAAAAGTGTTTCCATTTGATATGATCAAATGTGAGTGATCTCTATTAAGGACTCAAAGCTCAATTTCAAATATTTTTGTGGCGCTTCTGGTGGGCCTTGCTGGGATAAATTAAGCCTATTTTTCCCCTGATTGCTTCATTGGATCTCTTTGTAACTTCACCTTGTATTCCTTTCTGTTCAATACTTTTCAAAGTACTGAGAGTTTAAAGAGGTACAATAAATCCCAGATCAGTTTTTAATGACCATGGTAAGCCTGCTTGTAATATGTCAGTAAGCTGAGCCTAAAAGCCAATGGGGAATAGGCCATTTCTGCCTTAGTAATTGCCTCCACAGAAAGATTTATAATGTCATTATCTGAATCTACAAGAAATAACTCATAGTGCTGAAATACCCTAAAAAAATATTACAATTCTCTTAAAATCTAGTCATTCATAAATGCTAAATCGTAAAACTTTTTTCAATATGTTTTATGTTAAAAATAAAACACAGTCAAAACATAAATGTACTTTTCTTAATCAGATTCTTCGTTCTTTATGTATCTGTTTTCCGTGCTGTAGGTTGGGCAGAGGAATGGTGCAGTGCACAGCCCAGATCCAGCCCTGCACTGCCGAAAATGCAAACGAGTACTGAAAAACCACAAAGAGGAAGAGCATTCCCAGCCATTTTTCTTTATTTGTGTGCGATTCCAGGGGGGAAGAGGGTTAGTTAGTGCTGCAATAAAATTAATTTTAGCAATAAAGATCACTCCCCCCTTCTCCTTCCACCATTTTCCCATGAAAAGTGACGCTAAATGTCCTGATAAATGTACTGCGGTACTGTTTTAAGCCATTTCAGCCAGCTTCCTTTGCCCTTAGCATTCCCCAATCAGACAATATCATTCATTTCTTTCAAAAAGCAGGAAATGTACTCCTCAATTTGTCTGGTGTTTAATAAAGTGCTAGAATTACCATAGCTACCCTCATCTTCTGATGCTTTAATACACTGGGAGATTTATACTAATTTCAACCTGACTATATTCTTCAGTGTAGAGAAGTGTAGAAAGCTTGTAAACTTAAAAGGGCACTGTCAGTGTGTGTGAGCTCCTGTAAGCAAGGACCAGCTTTCTATTTCCCTGAAGATTTTGAACTGTTTTACTTTCTTTTTTTTTATCTTTTTTTTCCCCACTGTAGTATTTGTTATGTGTCTGTATGAGCTTGGTTTTTGCTTCTGAGTGGTTTTGCCGTAGCTTTTTTTAAGATATCTCATTTATTGTTTAAATAAATGTTATTTGCTGACATCTCTGAAGATGCATTGTAATGCAATTGCTTCAACTTGGTTAAGTGATTCCTAAAATCAGTGAAAGGTATCTAGTCAGATACAGTGTAAGTATTCTCAGAAGTTCAAATTAAACTTTTTAGGGCCCAATACCTGCTCTTAGACTGTAAACTACAAAGATTAACACACTTTTTAAAGTGTGGCAGTTCTGTTAAGAACCTCAATAGGTCCAGGATTTCATCCCATATCCATACACTAACGATAAGATATAACTGTGTGTATATATATAAATAATAACATTTCTTTGAAATGAGTAATACTTTAGAAACTTTCAGATTCTTTGCTTCAAAGAAATAAGCTCCCTGAAATAGAAATTATTTCAAGTCAGGACACTCTGATCTTCATAATGTCACCTGAATCTAAGAGGTCTGTGAAAACAATATTGAACCTTTCCCAAGTTTAAAAATCATTTATAAGCAAACAGGTGTGTGCTTCTGTCTCTGGATGTGTATATCCAATTCTTATCAATAGTAGCACGTGTGTTCTTTTGTCCAGAGATCAAAATACATTGTAATACACCTATCATCTGTGAGCTTCTACTGTATGCCATGCAGTTTACTTTTAAATCTTTTCCTGATTTCTGAGGCAACATGATGTGTGTTTCTCAGCAGTCAGCTCTGCAAGGAAATCAATGACAACTAAATTAAACTGGAATTTTGGAGTGGTCTGTCTTAAGTTGATGTGTTTAGGAAAGAAAAACAAAAATCATATCTTCTCCAAGAGCCTATTTTCCTTAAGAGCTGCTGCACACTAGCTAGCTACAGTCAGATTTATGATTTGAGGTAAACTTGATTCATTGTTGATCATCAACTTTTGAACCTGGATTGAGATCAGAATGCAGCAACTAAAATGAAAATCCTTGCACTGCATCTAAAACCCCAGTAAGAAATTGTGGTGGATGCAAGGTGACAGTCTGGACTGAGCCGTCTTGGGCCACATGCTTAAACTGGAAGAGAACAAATTCACTTTCATCAGGATTGTTGATAATAGGATTGTAGCAAAGAGAACCTCACCCCAATGAAGGCTGAAAGAATATAAAAATATCCTTTTGCTCCTTCTGTTAGAAACTTATCCTTTAAGAATTGGGATGATATAATGAATTGAGGTTGGTCGGGATTAGTCTCTGGTTATTCACTTGGTGCCATGCTTCTTCACTATTGTATATAGCAAATGTTTCCTGACAGGCTGACTAGGAATAATAGAAGGATAAAGGACTCTGGTGACATACTGAATGTTACAATTGTTATTCCTGTCCTCTAAATGTGGTTTACCTTTGGCAGTGTCAGAGGTGACTAATCTCGGAGTTCAAGCTAAGGGAAAAAAGGGAAAGACGAGCTGCTGGGGATAAGCATGCTCACAGCTGCTGCGCTGGGTGCCACTCTGCCCGCGTGAAGGCTCATTACAGTTTAGAAAATTGTGTAAGTGTGAAGTGAGGGGGGGGCTTGTCCCTTTTCAGGAGTTACTAGAGTGGAAAGAAAAAATAATTAAAAAAAAAAAAAAGGAATATTTTTTATGCTCATTCTTTCTCCTGTCATGAAAATCATTAGTCAGCTGTTTCATCCTTACTTCATACAAGGCATGTTTTTCTATGAGATCTTCATTAGCTATTGTGAAAGTGATGATGTTCACATCTGTACATATAAACTTTTCTGGAATCTGATCTATTTGTGAGTCTGGGTCCAAAATGTCTCCTGAAGTTGGACTGCTGACTCAATGCAGGGTGGCAAAGGTGTAGGCATGTGTTCTCAATTTTGTCTCATGAGGTAGTTGTGCAGATTGCCTTATGTGTGAGATCATTTCTTCTGTAGCCAATGTGAGAATTTGGACATATGCATGATGTTTTGTTACCTTAAATGAGTACTTTTCCTTCTCAGAAGACATTTTGAGCAATTGCTGTTCTCTGGTTGCTGGTTAGAGTCTGCCAGCAACCCTAACAGGCCATCACGCTACTGATACTTCTCTTTACTTCTCTTTACTGCCATCCTCTTTCCTATACAAGGAAGCGAGAGTTGCAAGCACAAATCCTAGATCAGACATGTCTGATGATAAAGGCTGTATCTTGCCCTAGCAGTCAGTTCTTTACCAAGAAAAATTCCTCTCTTGGGAAGTGTCCTGTTGTTTTTCTATACTGCTCTAAAGAGAGTGGTGAGTTCATGGGTCCTCAGTACTCGTGATGCTTATGCAAGAAGATAGTGCACATTTCAGAACAGCTGACAAATGTTTTTGTAGCATTTACATTTTAAAAATAAATTACTAAAAAAAAGTTGCATTTTTTAAATTGCAGCACGATTAGTGTTGTGAGAAAATGCTTTCGTCTGTACAATTCATTATAGGTGAGAAATCTTATCATAAGAGGTCCTTGAGAAAGGGAAGAGGGACCCAAATAGCTAAGAAACATATATTTAATTAATTTCAGATTCCCCTGAAGAGAATAGTTCCAGGAGGGAGGCAACGAGGTAAAATTTTGTTGCTTGCTGGAAACATTCAAGCTAAGAAGGAAAGCCAGAGAGAAAGACAGAGAGTTAGAATGTGCATGTACTTAAATTCCTCTGCTTAGCATAGTATGCTGTTCTGCTTTCTTTATAATTGTATCATCCAAATATAAACACATGCAAAAATTTTAGGTGAATAGTTTAAGGTTAAATAACCTTTGAATTATTTAGAAACCACTGGGTGTTCTGGGTAGTCTATCTGACTTCTAATTTTGTATGCAACTTTCAACTCTCAAAACTGACTGCACCAACAGAACTTGAGTTTGGATAAATTACTCCGATATTGGCTCATGTGTATTGTATGCTAATGAAATATAAGTGTACAGGTCAAAAGAGAAATATTTAATGGGGGTGTTTACCAGTTGGTGATGGGAACAGGGAGCTCAGAATATACCAAGACAGAGTAGTTAGTGAATCTGTCATGCACATAAATCAGCCACACTCCCTCTGCATTTCTAATTGTCTCCCTAAAAAGGTTTTAGTCAACCCCTTAAAATGATGATCACACAAATGCATTTTTATATCGCCTGTTTGCTTTTAGTTATGCAAATTTGTTCAAGAGAAACAATGTACTCAAAACGCTCTAAAATTTTTAAAACCTACAGATGTCTGTGCTGTGAGAGAATGGGGAAAAAAAAAAAAACAAAAAAAAAACTCCACAAAAACAAACCAAACTTGTGAGTTAATGCTATTTAGCCAGAAACAGGAATATACTGATTTGAGGTTCAAGGCTGGTTCCAGATATGAGTAAAATCGGGCACGGATCAGGGCAGTAACAGGGACTGAGGAGACCGACAGTATTATGGTCTGTCTTTATGGTATTCTTCAGGCATCCCATTGCAACAGTAGCTTACCACAGAAGTGAATTATTACATTGACTGACGGCTGCTTTCATCTCTGCAATGGTTTGGGGGTTTTTATTGTTCAATTCATTTCCTAAAAATGTTAATTGAAATGAAGTCGCCAGTATGCCTAGGTCACTTTTGAAAAGGCACATTAACCCTCTACATAACTTAGCAATGGTGGCCAGAGCAATGATTAAACAACTTCAGAAAATCTGGACCTTCCTTCTGTGGATAAATGTTGTCTTTCACTGCTTAGGTATTCAGCAAACAGCCACTACCCTGGGGTGCTGATCCTAGCTTTGGCCTCAGACACAGTAGGAATGATGGTATACTTGAAAAAGAAAAGATTGTTGTATGGTCTGTCACTATTGAGGACATATATCTCACAAGAAATCTTGTTAGGCTCAGAGACTTTAGATTGGGCATAAAGCTCTCCATCAGGATCTTGTATATTTGACCTTCACACTTGTCTTTCACAGCTGTCACTGCAGTAGATTCACAAGAATTAAACTGAGCACAGCTGTTTCTGGAGGTGCAGGTAGGGGCAGACTTCAGGAGACACCTCTGCCTGATTTCTCAATTGGCACATCGATGTCCACCAGCCCAAGAGCATAAGATGGATTTTGCATCTGTCTGTGCTTGCCTATATAGATATATCTCTCTATTCCATCATAATGTTTAGTACTGAAAGTCAAATTTAGCAGCATATCTGGAGTCTTACGTTTACTGTTACCGTGCTGAGCCTATGCTTTGGCTTGAATAGCCCCTTGGTGTACCTGGCACCTTCCACAAGTACTAAATTAACACACAAATACTGAAGAAGGATGTGAAAATCAAAACTCTGAATATGATACAGTGATTTTATAGAGTTCTGCGCTGCTTTAAATCCACTACAGAGCTCCTGATGGTGTCAGTGGGCACTATATAGCCCATCGTTTGTCAGACCACTTAAATTCAGTGTCTCTAGCACTTAGTCTTTTGGAAAACTTCCTGCACGGTTTGATTTACGGCACTGTAGAGCTGATTAAAAAGTCACTCGTTAAAAAGGTATCTTTTATTATAATTGCTAAATATTTTTTGGTGTGGTTAGTAGGTTTCACCTTTAAAATGATGTATGCATGCTGGCTCTTCTCCCAAGCTGTCAAGTCAGAGCCACTGGCTGGTAGATTTGTACTGAAGTGGCAGAGGCTTTGCAGTGCTTAGCATTTTCACATTCTTTCTTTTCTTGGGTAGGGGAATATCAGCATGTTTTTGTGGATACAGTAGAA
This sequence comes from Pedionomus torquatus, assembly GCA_013398155.1. Taxonomy (NCBI): domain Eukaryota; kingdom Metazoa; phylum Chordata; class Aves; order Charadriiformes; family Pedionomidae; genus Pedionomus; species Pedionomus torquatus. The sequence continues at coordinate 144,672 of VZRU01017877.1, read as the reverse complement.
TTTGGAAACCTGATTTTTTTTTTTTCTCCAGTGTACCAGTTTCCTCTCCCAAGTGGGAGAAGCTTTTTAACTCCTCCTCTTCTGTTTCACAATAGCTGGAATTGGACGTATCTGTCACAAAATGTTTGGACAGTCCTGTATAAAAAGCACTACACAAGTTCTAGCCAATTGATAATCATAGGACCTAATTTACCAAGCACTGTGAAGCTGGTTTTCCAAATAACAAAAGTTGCTATACTGGCATACACACTCCTTATTTCTATGCCTGCCTTCTGCCCTGATCTTGGAACCCTTTTTTCTTCTCTTCTGTCTACAACTAGATTCATGGAAGGAAGATAACTCTTAGTCCAGCCTTTCTTCTTGCCTCTACGTATGTCCCATGCCTTACCAAAGCTGTTAGAATGCAAAATCTTTGCCTAGAGGGTTTGCTTAGATGCTAATGGCTCAACAACACACAGTAACTCCCGCTTTAAGTTCAGTCCATCCAAAATATTAAAACCAGCAGTTTCTGGTGTTCATTGTCATGATCATCATGTGTTTTCTGTTGCAGGGCAGTAGCTGCATCAATGAACAGGTTGAATTAAAAAAAAAAAAAAAAAGGACTGATTGAGGGGGTGCAAATGGTTATCACCACATCATCATCACTGCAGTGACTTTCTGCTTGTGCTGCATGGACAGAAACAGGACAGGCTTAGCAGAGAGGATCGCAAGGTGATTAAGCTCTTTTGAAACAAGAAATACAGCCAGGACTACGACCACCTGGAAATCTTGGAGAGCAATTGCCTGATCTGTTATAGGGAGACATACAGTGATCTTTGCAAAGCGTAAAGCATGGGTAAAGTCTGAGGGCAACGATGAAGGGAACCAGACAATTTGATAGGACCGAGTCTAGGTTTTTAAGGGGGTTTCTCATCGGGACACATTCTTGAACAAGCAATTTCATAGCTGAGTTGGCATTTTTAACTCATCTCAACTCTTGACTTTCAAGTCTGCAGTCAGCCCTACAATATCATCTTCAAAGATACTGCTTTTCTAGCAGAACAAAAGAACCATTAATGACACCAATTAACCAGTGTAATTCTCATTTACACCTCTTTATTACCTTCCACACACAGTATGTGATACATTATACATCCCATTAATTGTTAACATACACGCAAGTCAAGATCTTTTATTATACTGGGTCATCTATCATTGATACAGAGATATAGATGTTTTATAGCTGAGCCAACTAGCACTACTGTAGAGCAGAATCTATAACCATTTTCACATCAAATCTGATTGTGTTATTAAGCCCCTTAGAAGTGCTTCATATGTAATTTGGCCTCCTCCCAGAAGTTATTGTATAGAGGGGAAGAAAAAAGTGGGATTTGGGGTAAGCTGTATTCATTTTGTGTGTTTTAAAACCATCAAAATAATTTTTACTGTTATAAAGCTCAGAGGTGGAGCATTTCTCTGTTGCATTGTAAATTCCAATTATCTAACAAGCATAACAGTTTTCTTTTCATTAATTGAAAACATAGAGGAATTAGTGAAGGGCCATCATTTAATGGGAATCTAGGTAGGAATTCTTTTTTAAAGTGCCATTTTCAAAGGACAGAAATATCAAAACTGTAATTCAGTAGGTATAACATTCTTTGCTTATTCCCAGCAGAACCCCAGTTATCATTGGTCTATGTATTGCCCTCAACTATTGATGCTAACTATTAAGTCAATGACTCAAACTTCTGAAGCATGTTTCAGAGACCCAGGTCACATGGGGTCACTCTGCTCTTAAACTCCAAATGTTTTTTTTTCTGTCTTCTTGCTTTGTAGGAGACCTCCATAGCCAATAGAAAAATTTGCTCTCTAGAAGAAAACAGAAAATTACATACACAGGCTATGTTTCTATTTTCTTGCTCTGACCTCTGATTTAATTCCTGTTTTTTCTTAGTACATGTGGTTAAACCTGCGAGCCTTGCATGTAGCACTCCTTATCTTGGGTCTTGAAGCCCTGATGTCCATTACAGCAGGCTGGGTAGATGGGGTTGTCAGTGCTGGGAAAGGGGCTCTGTGTGCTGCTCCTTGCTACCTCCGCTGCTGGTTGTTGTGTTCCCACCAAGGCTGCTTCACACTGTGATTCAGGAGCCCTGGCTAACAGCACTGGTGCTCCACTGCCAGTCTCCCGGGGAGCTGCAGCAAAGGTGCACTCATGCAGAATGATTTTTGGAAGCAGCTACTAACATCATGAAACATCAGTTAACAGCACCCTTCCCAGGCAGAAGTTGCACCTGCTTTCTAGACACCAAGTAGAAACAAATTTTTAGATTTGAGCTTGTATCTGCAATGAAAAGCAGTGTTGCCAGTTACCTGCTAACTACTAGAAGATCATAAGTGCTGTTCAATCAATGCCTGCAGTAAAAAGCTTAAAAGTGATGGAGTTTAGCAAAGAAATGGTGCAGGCTGTAATCCAGCTTGCTGGTAACAGAGCCAGAGGAGTTGCCTCTTGGTTGAGATGGGTGCCTGTATGTATGCTCTTCCAGTGGTTAAAGGAAATCAAGCACCTCTACTTAATTCCCAGAGAGGATGGAGCAGATAGGTGTAAAATTGCCTTTTGAGTAGCTGCCAGTGGTTGCTGCCTCTGTGGGCTGGATGTGATAGCAGTGGGTTGGTGGGCTTGCTGGGCTGAACCCATAAGTTGAACTTGAACAAGACAGCCACAATTTTGTCAGGTACAGTAATGAAGCAGAGGAGGAAGGAGAAACGATCACAGCGTTTCAGGAGGATAATCCTGCCCAGCTGTGCCTGGCAACCCCCCCAAGGGAGTGCATTTCTTTAAGTAGGTTTGCTTTAGGCCAGTGGAGTCTGACAGTAATTTGGTGCTTGTATTTAGCCAGTCCTAAACAGAATCTCTCCAAGTGATTTTGAAGCTTAGTTTCAGTGGTGTCTGTGTGATGATTCCTCTGTGCCTTGCGTCTGAGGAAATGGATGAAGGAAGATGCTGACCACGTCCATCCATAGCCATGGACTGATGCAGTGACAGACAGGAAAGCAGATCTCCATGTCTTTCCTGTGCTGCGCCAGCCACTGGCAAAGCTCATCTGCACCATCAGCTACCAAACAGAGCTGTGAAAGCTCTCTGCCTGTTACACGTGTTAGTTGTTCACTCATATGCATGTTTACTGCATAATAATACATAAAGAAAAGCACCTGTGCATGTGCTAGGCTGACTTGTACTTCTAGTACTGTATTTTGTGCTTTAGGCACAAATCACAGAATCTGGCGCTAGAGGTGTAGGACTTGAGCAATACTGCAGTCCACATCTGCTGCTGGAAACCTCTCAGTAATTCCTCACACAGGGCTCTGTCCCTGGGTCCCATCCTGTCGAGCAGGGTGCTGGCAGCCACGTGTCCACCTTGTGCAGGCAAAGCCCACGTCTCTGGAATGACCTGACCATGATGGGCCCCAGAAAACTGCTTCACACTATTCTAAATCCAGCTTCCATTATCTATATTCCTTAATTAGAGCAAATGAATACTAATTATTCATGGCTAGTATTTTATCAAAATGAATGGCAGTAGCAGTTGGAGACTTTGCCCATTAAACTTATATCTGTTATATACAAAATATTGATGTATTCACTTCATGTGTGCTATTCTGGTGTACATTTACAATGGAAGTGATTTGAGGCTAATGCAGTGTCAGTAAACAATTAAATACCATTGACTGAGCAGTTGATGACCCTAGATAGGGAGCACAATGTTAGAGGAGGAAGGAGGTTTGCATTAGCATAACCCCTACAACAAATATGTGCTAAACTGTATTTAAGTTCACTTCCCAAAACATTGCTAATTTTCAATGTTTCCTTTTTCTATGACAGGATTTTGTTGTTAGTCAACACTTAACTAATTGTCACCATCACCTCATAAAACTGGTGCAGTCCCTGACTGCTGGAAATAGAATTAAAAAGTGCTGGTATTATATATAGAGAATAAGACAAATACATCTATTTTTCCCTGCCTGGCTTATCAATATGTACTGATCCATTTCACCTTTGATTATTAATGTTTTAATAATTAACCTATCATAAAAATAGGTTCTCAGGAAAAAATTATACATTAAAAAAGAATTCTGTAATGATACTGGCTCAAAGAGATTTTAATCAAAAAATTATCATGTGTTTTCTAGTTGTATCTTGTACCACATCTGGGCTTTTTAGGTGACTCTTCAGACCTGTATTAGAAAATTATTGATAAATTTGTAATCTCCAGGTAAAGAAGAAGAAACTAAGCTGTAGATAAGTTTCTACAGTTATCCTGGTTCTCTACTAGATTATATGAGAGTCTGGAGTGGCTTGTGCGAGTCAATACTGAAATCACAGTTTAATATTCAGTAACTGCAAGGTAACCTGCCCTGCTGAAGAAGACCTAAAAATCCCTTCAAGATTCTTTTAAGAAAGCATTTAGCATTTTAAGAAAATGTAATTTCCTTTGCTGTGTTGTTGGTTGTGCAGTGTAATTTTCAGAAGGGATATTAAAGTCCTAAGACAGAAGAATATACCCAAAGAGACCTTTATAAATACCTGAATTGGTAGGATGATTAACAGTCGGCTTTTTAGCAGGCAGCAGATTTAACAAAAGAAAAAAATAAAGAAATAAAAGAAACCTAAAATCCAGGTTTGCTCAAGGCTTCTTCAGATTCCCACAGTGTGATTTTTGTATAATACAGGCTGTGGAGTCTGATAGTTGCAATATGACATTTTTACAGGGATATGAAGCAAATTATGGAATATTAAAATGAGGAACGAACATTATTATATGCAACTTGGTGTAGTGGAAGGTGTCCCTACCCAAGGAGGGGGGGTGGAACTTATTCCCTTACAACATTAGTCATTCTATGTGTGTTCTACAAGCATGCATAGAGAAAATCTTTTGTTTCATTGAAAACTATAATTGTCAGTTATGCAGGAAGCAGGAATACAATACTTAAAGAATGAGTATTGCATATGAAGAACATGTATTTGTTGGTTTTAAGAGTTAATGAACACAGCAGAAGGGGCTTAGGGTTCTAATTTAGTTTATTTCCCTTTCCCTTATTTAACACAAAGACTAAATTTCTACAGAAACACTGTTTCTTTAGCAAGAAAATGGTAAAGATCACTTTAATTTGTGATGCTATTTTTTCAGCTGGTAGAGTTCACAGCAACCCTAATTCTAATTCCTAATATTAATCCTGAAGTTTCCATTATTCCCAGTTATACCGTTTAAGCTGCTCACATTTTTTTCTTTTCTCTTCCCCCCCCCCACGTCTTTCAATAGGAAATAACTGTAAGAGATATCTTACCCTTACCCTTACCCTCTTATCTGTCCCTCAGTTGCACTTGCCACGTGCTCAAAAAATCTTTCTGTGTACATTCATTTTGTCCTTCTTGCTTGTGAAATGTGTTGATTGCTGTTGCACAAACTCTGGGTGCTCTGTCAGCATCAGGCTGATGCTGAGCTCCTTAGAGCAGCGCTGCTCTGGGCCGCAGGGCTGAGCTGCCACTGTCTGGTCTTTGTCTCACACATCTTGGTGTCCTCCTTACTGTATGACATTGTAAACCTTCATCTAACTTAACTTTAGCTCCCTCCTGTTGTTAACTGTGTCCTGTCTTTTAATTATATCTTTTTTTCACTCTTTATTATTTCCTAATTTAGATCTCAGAGCATTTATTGTAATGAATTAACAACAATGATACTAAACTATAATTTGTTGGTACGTGTAGCATAAATAAAAAAGCATAAAATTCTGGATTAAATTATTCATTCTGGTTTCTTGCTTGGCTCTAGTCTCTAGAAAGCACAGATACACCAGCAGCTCCAAAATGGTATTATCAGAAGAACTAACTGCAGAAGTAATACAGTTCCCAGAAGAGCTGGGCACGGAAGTTGTGTCCTTTTATTCCCACTTACTTGCTTTTAATCACTTCTGTGTTTTAGGAATGGGGGTTATAAAGATCAAGAAGTAAATCCTTACTGAGTTGAAAATACTAGGACTTGTATTGTCCGTGCTCTCTGTCCTGCCCAAACAGAGCTTGCTGCAGTTCTGGGAGGAACCTGGGCTGGTTGGTTGTTCCTCTTAACGTCCTCGCAGTCTGCCCTTGCAGTGGAGATTTCAGACTGAAAGAAGCTGAGCTTCTGTTGGTTGTGAATAGTTCGCTAATAACACATTTTGATACCAGAATGTGGGGAAGGTCCTGTAGCCTTTGAGGCTCCCCTGAGCCAGGGAGGGTCTGCGGCTGGGCAGGCTGTGGGGTTTGCTGCAGCAGCACAGGCCAGGACGCTCACAAACGCCCAGAAACCCAGTGAGGTCAAGATTTTTGTATTAAGTTCTATCATACTTGCTTTTCCTACTTTTTTTTTTCTCTTTTTTTCCTGAGCAGTCTTGTACAGATTTCTGATTGACCATTAAGGGTTGCACCCCTTTAAACTAAAGCAAGCAATAAAGCTTGCATTGCTCTTACATTAATATATGTCTATTAGCAGCCTTTTTAAATTTCCACATACCTGAAATATCAGTCCAAGCCAGATCCAGTAACACTTTTTTAAACTTCCTATGCCCATTGATAGTTACGTGAGAGTCAGGATTAGCTCCTTTTAAGACATGTAATAGCTTCGCATAGAGGGGAATGGGTTGGGAATTTGTCATTTGAGATTTTAATAAAAACCTAATCGGAAATTGGTCCATGAGCCAACTTGAATGAGCTAGAAATGTAATATGAACAAAGATCAGCAAAGCTCCTCAGGTTGCCCAGAAGTATTAAGTGTTTCATTTGTGAAACCCCCAAAGTCTGCCAATACTTGAAAGCCTGGCACAATGCAGAAGGTGTGCTTCTGCAGACAGGGTTAGCACAGATGGGAGCCAAAGAACTGAGAATGTTTTTCGTCCCCATCCAATGAATCTTAAGGCTCCATTTTTGCAGGTGGATTCCAAAATAAGGTAGCAGGTGGCATCTTTAAGGATTTCAAAGCAAGCCTGCAGTTTTACTGAAGAAAGGTGATAAAATTCCAGAACAGCATGCAAGTGCAGCAAGATCTTTAAGCTGCATTTCATACCCTGTTCACCCTACAGCAGGCTATTTAACCAGAGACGTGGTTTCTCTGGTCCCTGTGGATGTTGTGATTCAGAGTATGTAGTCAATGTAAAGAAACTTCTGCTGTGTGTACTTCTTGAAATACACAGTTTACAGGGGGTTGGATGCATCAGGTAGGAAACAAGACAACCTTGAGGAGTAAGTAGATCTGGTTCTCAACTAGTTAAATCAGAAATATTGGAAAGAAATGTAGGTTGAAAATGAATGTGCTGAGTTAAAAGTGAAACAATGTGATGATTATTTAGCAAACAAAAAGACCATATGGATTCAGTGGAAGCAATACTACTGTATTGGAAAGAAAGACTTATTTTCTTTTTTTTTTTCTGATCAACTGATTGCAGTTTCTGAGCTGGAGCTGTAGCTTTTCAGACTATTTTGTGTAGGTGAGTTTTTCATGTGTGAGAGAACCCCTGAAATTTAATAGAAACCTTTTAAGTAAATCTTACAAAGCTCTAATCTCTCAAAAGCTTCCATGTTCTTCTCCTCTGTTCTTATTTAATTTTTAATAAGAACAATTCCATGCAGTTCTAAAGCATAGCTCAATTAAGAAATATTCCTACCAGGCATCTTCAAAATCTTGGGAGGTTTTTCCTTTTTTCTTTTTTTGGGATTTTTTGCCTTTTTTTTTTTTACCCCTACAAATCTCAGTTTTGGTTGGCTGAGGAGTTAAGAGAATTAAAGAAGTTCTCTTTAATTGAAAGCTTTGCTTCACACTATTATTTACAAGTAGACCAAATACCTTTCAAAGTCTCGTTTTATATGCTCGAAGGAGACCATCGAACACATTAGTGCTGTATTCTGAAGTTACAAAAAGGGTCTTTGATCTAATTCCCTAGACGTTATCTGTCCAAAAAGTAACTCTAGGTCATGAGAGATAATTAAAAAAAAAGTCTGAGTCAAAATTTCAAGACCAGGTATTTTTTAATAATCAAACTTTAACTGCTTTATGATTCACTTTTATTTTTATAGTGTATGGCACTCTTCTTGCTGCTCTGGTTAAGCTTGTATCAGCATTTCCATTATAAAATGCTGCTTTCAGGGCTTTATAGCCTAGCTGCAAAAAATTTACTCTGAGTTTAAGATGGCATTATGACCTGACTGGAAAATCATGTTTGTATAAAATACATGTCTGCCAATATGCATAAAAATTTTGGAATCTTATTTTGGGGTTTTAGAGCAGATTGCAATGGTGTCTCATCAGAATATGCATTGTTAATGATGGGAGAAGTAAACTGTGCCTGAGGCTATGTTGCACAATGGTTGTGGCAGATTTCATTTTCTGGTCCAGTGTTTACTGAAGTCATCCTGACTTCTCACAGCTGGAATGGAAAGAGATCTAAGACACAGACACTTGTATATTTGTGGACTTCCTGATTTTTCATTTTTCCAGCATCAACACAGAACGGACAGTATGATACTATAATAGATCTCATTTTGGATGATTATTGACTCCTTATACTTAAGTTTATAGTTGTTTCATTGTAACTGGATTGGCAGAATTCAGTATAAATAATTGTGTTCTGCCTATTAAAAGGGCTGGTGAACTTTTGATGTGATGCAGAGTCTGTCTTCACTTCCTGCGTTTGGACAAAGTTGAGATGGGTTGTTGCTTTCTGTGCAGCTGATGGTTTCGATGGTTATGTGTCAGCGCTGACCTGATGTCTATAAAATGCCTTGATGTGTTATCCAGAGCAAGAAAAATATAAAGGAACATATGTATTTACCTGCTGCAGAGCAGTCTGTCTCTATAAAAAGGAAGCAATATACATTTTATGGTGTACTAGAAATATTTTTTTTTTTAAAAGAAGTGGTTAACAGGTCCTTTCTAGGGGAGAGGAAAGTCTGGATGGCGTTTTCTAATCTAACTCCATAAAATTCATCCAAGATGAATGACTTGTCTTGTCAGTCCCTGGTCTCTGGTGTGGGGGTGTTGTCTTTGCCTTTTCAGGAGATTGTGGGAGAAGGGCTGTGAGTACCGCTCAGCACTCTGAAATGTTTGGCTTTTGTTACTCACTGCCACACTTTCACCCAGTTTTTCAGTTATGTTTCTTCATTTTATCATTTTCTTATGCCTTTTTTTTTTTTGAAAACTTGAAGGTAAATGGCAAAATGCCACGAACCACGGAGATTTAATTTTCTGCATTCCATTTTATTGCGCACTTGTATCTTAATGAGAAGCAGCTACACAAGTTATCTTCTCAGCCCCCTGAGTTGTTGCATACAGGCTTTGCTGAGCTTCACTTTTGGGATCAGATCTTTCCATTTGTGCAAAATTTCTGAAGGCAATGGCCAGCTGCTATCAGGTGTGGCCGCCTTCTTTTATTCATTACAAATAACAGCATAAATTCAATGTCTGTCAGACATCTTTAAGGAAGAATGACAAAAGCTAACAAGACACATAAATATGTGATGCCTTATAAGCGCTCTGAGTGGGAGGAATTCATGAGTCACTGACGCTGATAATCTGGGTACCCCATCATCACCCATCAGTATGCCTCAAAAACATCTCATAGGTTGAAAAGAAAGCTTGCCAAGGGCTCCAGGGAGCAAAGAGATGGAGGGGGGTAAAATGACAATAAGGGAGGAATTAGGAGCACTATCAAGTCAGAGCAAAAAGTTGTGATTCAAAGCAGCAAAGTCTGTTAACTTCATAACCCTGCAGCCTATTGTTCCAGTAAGATTACTGCAGAGGAATGTTTTTTTGTGGTTTGGCTCTCATGCTGTCCTGCTTTCTCACCCCTCTTGGGGTGAGAAATGCACCTGCAGCAAGCAGCACTGCTGGGCTGGGGATCTCATGGAGACACCCATCGCTTTTACTTTGTGTATCAACTCCCCGTAAAGATCCCTAGTGATATTGATGGATTTGAAACCGTTCTACAATAGCTACATGTTGGTTTGGTCATTTTTATAGGAGCTTGGATTTTTTTCTTTTCATTGTTTGTTTTTTACAATCAAATTGATTTAACAAAATGGAGGGCTGACTGTCTAGGGATAAAGAAAAAGCTTGCACAGGAGAGGTCCGTGACAGGCCGTGTTATTGCAAACCATTTAGTTGTTAAGAACCAATGCCAAAGCATTAGCCTAGCTGAGAATGAGGAAAAATCATCAAACTGACAAAACTGCTTTTAACTAGGACAGGAAAAAGAACACAGGCAATCAGACCTACTCCAGCAAGTTTGAAAAAGGCCAAGACTCTCACTATGGGGAAAGAAACCAGAAGATGATGATTCTTCCAAAAATTTTGAAGAAATTAGGCAGGCTTTTTTTTCCCCTTACATGGAGATTTAGGTAATATAGGTGTCTGTACAGCTCATTGGTTTAAAATCTTCTTTTCTCCTAAATGTTTAGTTTCTCCTGCCTAACCAGTGTTATTTGTCTAAGAATGGTGCTTCAGAATTGCACCCCACTTGCCAAAATCTTCTGAAAAGAAGAAACTTAATTTAGGTTTGCCAAGAACAGTTGATTCATAGTGTGTTGTAGCCCGAGACCTGTCTGGTCATGGAACAGTTGTGGAAACCTCATCCGAGCTGAAGAAGCAGTAGGCTAAATCCATACTGTACTTGGAGTCTGTGGTGATGATTCCTGTCTTACAGGTACTCCATCCCCTTAGACTGAGTTTGCCAAACTTGTGCAGGGCATCAAACAGTAACAGCTTCCTCTTCATGACTGAACCTGAGCTGAGTTTTCAGAAATGATCTGGTAATTCTGTTTGATTTATTATTGGTTTTAAAAGTTTACTGAAATTTAACTCTGACTACACTAGCAGTAATAAATGTCATGATAAGGACTATTCAAACTAATTTGCAATTAAAAAAAACAACCCCACAAAGACAAACCAAACCCCCAAAACTTTCAGTTCCTCAGTAACACAGTACACCCCTCTATTTTGTTTGCTCTAGACAGATATTTATTACACCAGGAAAAGGAGCCAGAAGCCTTTCTGTCATTAGTGAATAATGCCATATGACTCCCTTGTGGTGCAAATGCCAGATTATGCAATGCAGGATAGTTATTGTCTCTAAATATAGCATTGTTTGGTATAGAAGTGTCTTTGGAATAACAAATTTTCTCTTGTGGACGTTAATATTATACTTTAATAAGGCCAAAATAACTGCAACAAATCTCAGATTTAGCTAAAGGGCATGCATTGTAAATTCAGGTTTGTTACTCTCACTTTCATAACTCACTGGAACAGTCCACTTGGTGACCCTGATTTACTTATCCTTGTCTTGTTAGGAGTAGTACAAATATGTTGTAGTATTTTGCTCTGAAGTGGCAAAGCCCCATACTTACCATTGTGTAAAACCTTCCCTTTGTTTAATACCTTCTGTCAGACTACCACATTCCTCCTGCATAATGGAAACAGCACCCACAGCTAGTGGGCTGCAAATTACAGAGCAGTTCATCACTCAAGACTCTCCAGCATATGATACTATTGCAAATATTTATATTAGCAGCTTTTGTGCTTGACTGTAAAGATTAGAGATCTTACAGGGAGTACTGAAGGAATTACAACTCTGAGGCGTGGGGGGGACAGAAGAGATGGATCTTTCCTGTAAAAATCCAAGCTTTCTTTTTTTCAGGGAAAGAAAAAAGCATCCGCTAAAAATCTTCCCAGTTATGAAAGTCTCCATACCTTGATGTGAAACTAATGAGAGTGTTGCTCTGCAATTCACAATTCAGTAGGAGTTCAGCTTTTGCTTGCTATAGTTGAAATGGTGAGGTGTCCTTGACTCAAACTGAGGGAATTTTAGCAAGGAAGTAAAGGTATCTTTTGTTCTTAGTGTTTTGTGTTTTTTTTAATACAGGCAGCACAGCACTAACATCATCCACTATTGTCAGCACAAATATGAACTCTTATTTTCATCGGGAGGTAACCTACTTTTAAAGAGCACCTTGGTTGCTGTATTTTATATTACCTAGAGAAAAACGAGGGGGAAGATAAGCTCATCTGATATTTCAGATGACATGTTTGATACAGAGAGAAAAGGGGGCTGTGGCCAACTCTGGAGAGGAGACAATGCTATATCCTGTATTTCTGTGACAAAAGGAACTGCACATATTTATGACAGCACTTTTGTGGACTATATGAAATGTATGGATTCCTGCTTCATAACCGTCCATGTTCTAAGTCCCTTCTGTCTTAGGCTACATGTGCTGTAGTGGGGCAGTTCAGTAAAGTGCTAACAGCTGGCTAAACAGGTGAATGTCTTGCTGCAGAACGCAGAATTACAAAGGCAACATAGAACCATTTTTGAGGAAGAAAACGTGCAAACGGCATCTTCATTACAGTGCTGAAAGGTGTTACCCAAATGAAAACCTGCCTCTCCTTTGAGCACCCCATCTCTTAAATGATCCTGGGAAGCCTGGCAGGTGTGTACACATTCAGAGACACATACCAGGTTTGCTGGTGTGTACATGAGGCATTCATGTGACTGAATGGGACTGTAGTGGGCAAAAAAACATGGAGATTTGAAAATGACCTCCTTTTTCTTCCAATACTCAAACCTTTATCTCAGGACATCTAAGCATTAATTTGCAAATGTGAAATTTTATGCCTGCAGAGTTAATGCTAAATGGAAACTTGGTTCAAATGGCACATAGAATCAGAGAATCATCCAGGCCGGAAGGGACCTCCAGAGGTCATCTAGTCCGACCTCCCCGCAGTCACAGGGACACCCCCAACTAGACCAAGTTGCCCAGGGCTCCATCAAGCCTTTCCTTGAATATCTTCAGGGAAGAGGCCTCAACCACCTCCCTGGGCAACCTGTTCCAGTGTTCTACCACCCTCAGAGTAAAGAATTTTTTTCTAATATTCAACTTAAATCTACCCTTCTCCAACTTAAGTCCATTGCCTCTCGTCCTATCACAGTAGGCCTTTGTGAACAGACCCTCCCCAGCCTTTCTGTAGGCTCCCTTTAGGTACGGAAAGGCTGTGATTAGGTTATGACCATTATCTTCTAGTCTATGGAATGCCTGTGTCGGAAAAGGAAGAATACAGGCAGCTGGCAGAGTCTCTGTGTAATTATTGTTTCGTACCATCTCCCTGGCTTTATTATGTAGCAGAATGCATTTGGTCCTTTACTGGGGTGCTCTGAGCTCGATGGGTGTGTGAGAGATGTGAGAAGTCTTTGCTGCCTCCAAATCCCTTTGAATTTTGAATGTTTTACTTTATGCTGCAGCTTACCTCGGATAGCCATTCATGAGTCATTCGTTAGTGCATATAACAGTTATCAGATGCCATGGGAGCATGAAAAATTTCCACTCTAATAAACACTATTGTAACTGTCACCTCTTTATGATGTGCAGAAGGATATGTGCACAGGATAGCCAGCTTTTCATCTGCACAAAGTCTGACACCCTTCTCCAGGGATCTCAGTTTTTCATAAAACTGTCCTCCCCATGAGTTAGCTCAGTAAAGTCAAGACAGGTACAATGTCCCACAAGAACCTGATGGTCTGCTGATTGCTGCAGCGAGAAGCCATAGGATCAAGGTTAATGTGCTACTTCTGAGTCCTGCTCTTTATACTGATCGAAGGAAATGATCTACTAATACCACAGGATTTTTGATGTTAGGCTTTTTGTTTTTTCGTAATATTGAAATAAAGAATATACCATCCTTGAGACCAGATGCACCCAAAGTTCATGAAAAATGCAAGCACTCATGGAATGGGGTTTTTAAGAGCTGGTTCATCAGATGAGAAAACTATCCTAAAATTAGAGACTGACCATTATAAGAGGCAGCTAAAGGAATTCCAGAGGACACATGAAGAACATTGGTGCAGTTGCATGTGGAAATGCAGCTGTAGTGCAGGCACAGATTTGTGGATAGAGGAGAGAGGTTTGGGCACAGTAAAATGTCTTCTATTGTCTAACCCTCCTGTTAAACCTTCCCTTCCAGAGAAGTGCAAAATAACTGTAGTAAACTTAAGTAGCCAAAACAACGATCTTTTGATTCTGATGTGATTATGTGGTCCATAGATAAATCTAGCTCATATTCTCTATGTCGAAATATAAAAAGTCTCTGGCAAAACTGTCTTTAGCTTTATCAGCATGAAATCTTGCTCGTACCTTGTTGGACTCATATTTAGCTATGAGTGCAAATAACTGGATCTGTAGTCACCTTTGTGTAAATTGCAAAACTGGATATAAAGTTGTCAAAGTGTATGCACAATTTAATGTAGTAGCAGAATTTAGCAGAAAACATCCCCAAGTATGCAGGTGCACATGTGCGCCCATGTTAAGGCTGGGTTGAAAAGGGCCCTGGAATATAACTTTAATTGATTTTAATCTGTATGAGGCTTGAAGAAAACTTGACAACAGATCGATAGATCCTGCTTTTTATGTTGTTCTGTTGCATCTGGAAGACATAAAAAATAGCAGGTGAAAATTCTAATGCTCATTGCCAACATCTCAAAAGTTTGAGTGACAGTCTTTCAAAATAAAACTGTAGTCGTTCCCTGTGGGTCGTGTCTGTTTCTTCAGCACAGGATTTTGGAAGGACTTCACAGGACATCCCACTAAGCAGCTTAAAATACTAGTTAGTTGAAAAATTCACTTCAAAAATATTTACCTGTGGCTTACTGTAGAACTAGAAAGATATTAAGTGGGTTTCTGCAGGCCTAGTGATATTTCATTAGGGATCTGTGTGATGGACAGGGAGAGTGCTTATTATTTTTTCCAAATGACACAAACTGAGAAGGATTGGGATTATGTTGGAACACAGGATTAGAATTCAAAGTGATACAAGCAGGGGAAATAACCTGAAGAAAAGGGTGCAGTTCAAGAAAGACAAGTTCGGGGTCTGGTGCCTCAGGAAGAGTAATTAACTGAGCAGAAAGGAGAGGGCAACAACTGCTTAGGAGCAGGTTCTGCAAGTCAATCCATTGAGCATCAGGTGAGCCTGAGTCACCAATATCATCCTGTGGCAAGAAGCTGGAACGTGGGAAGAAGACCACAACCTTCCCTCAATTCTGTTCAGTGCCACTCAGCTACATCTGTTTTGGGGTTACTGCAGTTAGGACAATATGGAAAGCAGCTCAAAGAATCCAAAGAAGAGCTCATGGAGAAAGGCTGAAGAAGTCTAGAGGGTGGGGAAAGATGAAATAAGTTAGGGTAGAAATCCAACCTCTGAATGGTCCTTTTTCACAATCTCTGCTTGCTTCTCCTCTCCCTCTCCCTCTTCCTGTCCCCCTCTTTCATCTCTCTTCCCTTTTCCGCAGGTAAAGTTGACAGTTTGCTGCAGTAAGGCTGGAGTCTGTTCCCAGTGAAGAAAAGTTCACAAAAAAAGAAAGAGGGGAAATGGTGCTTCTGTAGCCACTCCCAAGAGTGCATTTTTGAGATGTAAGACAAATCATTGCTTCTGGCATGCCTGTATCATACAGTTTGTTTCCATTGGCTGTACTGCTTTCCAAGTCCTCTTAGCAGCTGAATTTTGGCTCTAGAACTGGATTTTAATATAATAGCTGATAATTTTATGACCTACAATAACATTTGTAATTGCACCCATTAAAAGGAAGGCAACCTCATCTCATGCTTCTAGGTTTTAGAAGGGCATTAGAGAGCAATAATCTTTCTGTTAAAGCCATTATGTTCTTATGTTGAGGTTCATGCCAGAGGTCCGGGCAGCGCCCTGTCTGTGGAGCCAGTGACTGAGCATTGAGGAGCATCACGTACTGTCCTTAACACCCAGCGGCCGCAGCTCAGACTGCCTCAGCCAAACCTGGCGTGATGGCTCCTCCTTCCATGAATTTGCCTAGTTACTTTTGAAGCCTTTCAGAGCATTTTGTAGCTATAGATGCTAAACGCAACAGATGCCTTCCTCTTGCCACAATGAGCTTGAAGGACTGATACAGTATAATGAGTCATAAGGGTCTGGATTAGTATATATAGAAGAGCATGCATCATGTTAGATAACAGTGTATCATGCCCTGAAAAAACAGGGACAACTACAAGTTATTTTAGGTTCTAATTTAGTGTTCCAAATTAATATGAAACTATTTTGGAATATCAATACATTTTTCAATTTAAACAAATCTAATTACACTAAATTTAAGATTTATTTAGCTAACTTGGTAGTGTTGAATGCTTAAATATTTTAGATGTCCGAGATAAACATAATAAAATGACTCAGTTTAATCTACAAATTAATCCAAAAAAATATTGCATTTTAATTACACTGATAATGATCAAGCCCAAGTACGATTGGCATATTCCTTCCCTGAGACAGCCAAAAGGCAGAGTGAATCTGTGGGCCAGATTCAGCTTATTCCTTACTCCATGGGAGATTTTGAATAATTCTGTTAAGTTTTGTACATGCATTTCTAATTTATACTAATCTAGCTAAGCAGAATATGGCCTTGTACCTGAAACTGGTCCTGCAGATTCCTACACTGAAGATGACTTCAATAATGAAAATCTGTCTTGCAAATGAGTCATTGTAAGAAGACTGTGCTGAAGATGTTGAAAATCAGGATGATGCATGTGAAAATTAAATTAATCAATATGAAGATGAGGATCAGCAGTCTATCACAGCAGAGCTGTTTGATAATAATGAAACGGAGGAAACAGGCACTGCTGGGGAAACACATGAAATTGCAAGAAATGTCAGTGATAATGAATTAGTAGCTGTTTCCAGAAACTGAAGAGACTGAGTTTGGAGACAAAGAAAGGTGGGCTAGGAAGTTGGCATTCTTGTAACAGTCCTGGATTTGGGAATATTTCGTGATGTAAATACATGTGTAAAAAATAAGCACGGTTATTTCATCTCTGTTTGTAGTTATTCCAACTGTGCGTTCAAGTAATTGTCAGGTTGGGTAATTTTGTATGCAAATGAATGTTTGACTGTTCAGCAGACAAATCAACTCTGGGTATAGCAGTGGGATACTGCATGGCAGATTAGCTAGTTCTGTCCTGCCTTTCTTTTTGTGCTGGAACTTACAAGAAAAAGCATTTTATCAAAGCTAAGTGGAAAATTTGGTGTTATGAAAGGGAGGGAGAATGCTCATCCTCGCTATTGGGTTAAAGCAACAGAGAACGTTATCAATCATCAGGCCCATCCAGTGGGTTTGTACCTAAACAAGGAGGAGCAGTGGTTGCTATTTACTACCTGTTACCATAATCTCTAAACCCACGGGTGCTTTCATAGACTCTTCCTTTCTCTGTCTTTCTTACGGCAGACATTCTTTGTGGCATTTCTCAGAAGTTTCATCACATTGATGCTGGTTGGTTGCTCTGTTTGGTGTCTGGTTTGCAAATATAGCAGCAGTTTTGACCTTATCACCATACATGCAATATTTAAGTTACCACTCTTTTGGTGTAGTAGTGTTATAACCAAAGTGGAGAGGTAGGAGATGCCCTTGGTAGTTCTCTGCAATGGGACTCCCTGGCTTTGGAGTTCACCTCTTAAATTTTGATATGTAAAACTTCCAGTTTGCTGATTATTGGTACAGTAAATTTTACCCTCCAAATAACAGTTTTATAAACAGATGTTTCTTCACTGCATTTTGCAAATCCATTATGGACTGTGATCACTGGGGCTCAGGGACCATAACTTGAAAACCACTTTAGGAGAAGAAAGTAGAGAATAGATTCTGATGCATCTCCAAGCCTGACATGACTTGTTTTAATAGCTCTTTACCAGTTTAGAGAACATATGCATGTTCTATTGGCATACTGACTGATACATGGCAAAGGCTCCTTGGAGGCCTGGGATAGATGCTTTTTTAATGCATTCTATAAATCTAAATAAATATATATCATATTGAGCACAGATAAGTGATTGGTGGCAGAGCTCAGGTAGTGCTGAATTAAATTTGATTCCAAATGAAATTCATTTGTAAACTTGAAATAAGGGGGGGAAACAGATCAAAAGGGATTTTAGAGATATAAATCCCAGAAGGGAGTAACCTAAGGCCACCACTCAATGTGCTAGCTCACCTCCACAACACACACATAATTTTCTGCCTTTCTACAATGAAGTAGACAAAATGAGTTTAAGTCATGCAGATTCTGAGGTATCAAACAGAAAAGAGTAGCTCAGAGATGATTTAAAGACAGATGCAGCAGAAAACAAGGGGCTCTGTGGTCTGTTCTGTGTCCTAAGCTGCAACCTCTACAACTATCACTGCAATGCCCAAGTCCTCCCTGTGTTTAGTAGGAGGGTTTGCGTTTGATTTCCAAGGGTGGGGAAGCCCAAATGTTTCCATTTTAGAACTGTGGAACAGAGAGGAGCAACAAAACGAACTTCTGGGGATTTCTGTCATATAAGCATCTGATGACACAGTCTGCATAGGTGGGAAAAAACATACATGTGATTCCAAAATTTTCAACCTTTTGGAATAGTGTCCAGATCCTCCTCCTGATAAGTAGCTCCTATTCAGTGGGAAAGTAGCAAAAATCTGAGCAGAAGCTAGCTGATAGGAGACACCGTTGAGATGTCTCTCATTTCAAATGTCCTTAGGAATGAAAGGTTTTGTTCCTCTTGAAATCACAACCTGAAGTAATTTTCTGAATGTTCCTATGTTGTGCAAGGTGTGGTCCCTCACTCAGTAGTACAGGGGCACAGGTAGAAAAAGGTTTGATCGGGACAGAAGAGGTAAAAATCTCTGCTTCCCATAGTACCTGAAAAAAATAATCCACACATTTTCAGTTACCTAGAGTGACCTAAGATTGGCGTATGTAGTAGTGTCTGTGGTGTAGAGGGGGATCTGAGTCTGGGGGTTGATAGGTGAAACTCAGGGCATTGGCTCAGCTCTCTTAGCACTCATGCAGCAGGGGGAGTCCCTTTATGGTACACCATAGAGCTAATCCGTAAATCTAGCTGGTGCTGAGACCAAAAAAAAAAAAAAAAAGAAAAGCAAACAAGCAAATACCAGCCCAAAGAAATAGACAAAAATGGCTCAAAAAAATCTCTGAGATAAGACAGTCAGAAGCTTTTTGAATGTTTTTACTTGCTCTTATGCATATGGAATACCCAGGTGTCCGTGTGTCCATCATACTATGATCCATAGAGAGCTACTGTCCTGAGAAATACAGCATACTTAGGGAACAGCAACAGATCCATTCATACATAACCAGAAGAGTAATTATAATTTACCCATCAACACACAGATACTTACTGGATATACATGTGTAATTATGCTGCTCCTTGTTCATACTAGGATGCGTCATTAGATACGTTCCTCAGGCTGATGTCTTGGTTTCTCCAGCCTTTTAGAAGACTTTGGAAGATATTTGTAATGGTTTCAAAAAGCACCAAAGTGACTTTGAAGCTCAAGTTTCATTGCCTCTCATTGATGCTTTTTGGAAACTTTTTAGCTGTTACTGAATGTAATTTATACTCACTCTAAGGTGCATTTGCACTGCCAAAGACATATAAGATAGTCATAGCTCAAATGAGACTCATCCCCTAAATTCTGTCAACTTCTACTTAGAGTTAATGGTGCCTGTAAAACTGCTGACCATATCGAGTCCCCTTTCAAAATCCCACATTAGAAACTCGTATATGATGATTATTCTTGCATGTAAGAGCTTCTGTGAGTTTCTACAGATGAATCTTGTAATAACTGTCTTGGGCTCATCTCATCTTTGAGTATCTGCATTTGAGAGTCTTTTCATATTTTTTGTGTTAAGAATACTCATGCCTATGTAATTTTAATACAGTAAATATATCTCTGTATATTTTGATTTCTTAAATTCCTTTTAAACTGGACTGCAGAGAAACAAAACTGATTGTTTATCATATCAGGTCTTGGAAAATGCTTTCCCCCTTGAGGTCAAAGGAAAGATTCCACTATTGTAAGTTATTTTGGCTTCATGGTTCTTTAAATCTTCTCCAACTTTTACTTCCTTTGTTCTTTATCCAATACCACAAAAATGTAATAACAGCAAAAGTAGACAGTACAGATTAGGCAACCTGGATAATATTTAAGGATGTGCTCAAGTATTTTCTTAGTGGGCTTAAGTACTATGCTGTAGTGTATATGGCATCTTCAGCTTGTTGGGTGGAGGTGGTTTTCTGAAGTTGCAAGAACAATAGAGGCCTTACAGCAAAATAGCATTTTTCACTGCATAACTTTTTGGACTGTTCTTGTAGTTGTTTTCTTAAATTGTTTAAAGTAAATAATAAAAATCCTTAATAGCTATTGTATGCTTGTGTTTCTAGGAAAAGGGAAAATGTGTCTTTAAGGAAAAGATGTATCACTTATGACTTAGTGAAGAAATATTACTTGATGCCATTGCCATAAAACTATTTTTACACTGTTTTCACTGGTATAATACTGATTTAGTAAAACCTAACTGTTCAACAAGTGTGTGGCCACTCGATCCTGTTTATGGGGGACAGAGAACAAAAGATGTTCCAAAAAAAACCAACAAACAAACCTCAAACCCAATAAAAACATGTTTTTTAAAACATGGTTCTCATTGTGTTTTGAAATTGTTACTGTTTAAAAAGTCTTTTTAAAAATTCTTTTATTTTTTAAATTCTTCTTTAAAATCTTTGTTTTAAAATTGTAGCTTTTACACATATACACAGGGCCCTTCCTTTTTATCTGGTTTTGTTTGTTTATAACAAGGATTTGGGTTTTTTTTCTAAAAAACATGCAGTGAGAGGGTGAACCTTTCAAAAATTTCCAAAGTGTCCAGAAAGTAAAAAATCTGTCTCTTCTCAGCTCTTCTTGATGCCTATTTTGATCAGCTTTCCAAGCAGTAACTGTACAAAAATATATGTTATTAACTATTGTGTAAACATCTATCCAGTCCTAATTACTACATTTTTGTGCAAACTCATATTTGTGTTCCCATAGTGATTACCACTGTCAGGATTTGGACATAAAAACTGTAAAAACAATACATGAGACTGGGATGCATTAGCCTGGGATAAAATGGGATGAACTGCTGCTTCTTTTGTTTTAGGATTACATGGAAGGCTTGGCTTGAACTATATACTAGGTTTACAGATGGCTCAAACAAAAACCCTTCATCGGCAGAGGAGTATGTTACTATCATTTTTAATTTTTATTGAGCCCTTTTAGCACCTAAGATGACCATAAGGGAAAAACAGAAAAAAATATTGCCCATTGTAATAAATAATTTGACTCAAGTTTCAAGCCCGTTATTAAATGAAACTTGTGGTAATCTTCTAAGCAGAGCTTCAGGGCACCTGTGACTTTTAAATGGAACTATTCTGTTTCTAGGGAAATACATACCTTTAAAAATTAAGCTTGAGGCTAAAAGTCTCAAACAATAAATCTCCCTCCAGCTCTCTTCTCTGGGGACGTATATACTATGCAGCCTTCAAGCAGGGCACTTAGCCTATCTTTGGGTGTCTTTTCCCTGGTGTTAAAGTTCTATTATAAGGAACATCTGGGTAAGTCTAGACCTTTATGAGCTTTCAGAATCCAAAATACCTCCTTTTGATATAAGCCTGACTGTTGGCTGCTTGGATGCTCTCTAAACAGCCGCTGTAGCTATTAGGAACTCAAAATGTCAGACTGTTTCTGATGTTATGAAAATAACCGTTTAGCCTCAAATGTATATGCAGTTTGCACACAAACGTGTATTTTTAGCAAAGATGCATGTCCAGTGTAGCACATTATAGAAGTCAGTTCAGTGTGGCCTGAAACTTGAAATTTCCATTTCTTGGCTCGGGAGGTGTTCAGATGCTCAGCATACAGGAGTCACGGAAGATTCTCCCTGAAACAAATGGGTTTGTCTTCAGAGAAATGTTTAAGTACTGGTAATGGTCTTCAACTATTAAACCATGTAGTAGCTGCTGATTAATTTAGCACTGTTCATTTTGAACACTTAATACAAGAATTTTGAGTAAAAATAATAGCTGTGTAATTAATGCAGAAGTACAATGGAATGAAAATGAGGTCTTGCAAGTATACGTATTGGAATACATGACGTAAATTTATATTAGAATCATAGAATCATTCAGGTTGGAAAAGACCCGTGGGATCATTGAGTCCAATCATCAGCCCCGCTCTACAAATTCTCCCCTACACCATGTCCCCCAACACCACATCTAAACGTCTCTTAAACACATTCAGGGATGGGGACTCCACCACCTCTCTGGGCAGCCTATTCCAGGCTCTGACCACTCTTTCTGTGAAGAATTCTTTCCTAATGTTCAGCCCAAACCTACCCTGTTGCAGCTGGAGGCCATTCCTTCTCTTTCTATCAATAATTACCTGTGAGAAGAGACCAGAACCAGCCTCTCCACAATGCCCTTTCAAGTAGTTATAGAGGGTGAGGAGGTCTCCCCTCATCCTCCTCTTCCTCAAACTAAACAATCCCAGCTCCTTCAATTACTCTTCATTGTGAGGATCGTCTCATCACCCTCTTTCTTACAGGGTATTTCTGTTACACAGCCGACAAGTGGAGTCACCCTTTGTGCTGCTGAATCGTCCATGCCCCAGCAGCTGGCTGTGCCGCGGTGCGCTCTGCAGCCGCATCCCCCGACAAAAGCGCACTCCGTCTCTGTATGTTTGTGCTGTTGGCTCCCCCAGAGATAGACCTATCTAGCTGCTCTAGATAAATAAATATAAATAAAATAAATATAAATAAATAAATAAAGTTTATTTTTCAATTTATTATGATTTTGGTATTTTTGTCAATATCCTGATAACTTGTACAACGATCCCGACTAAACTTTATAGTAAAATGTAAACAACAAAAAAGGTATATCGGAAGCCAAAATAACTCGTTATTGTGGGTTTATGCTCATTGGAATCCTGAGGGGGCTGTGACCTGATTGTAACTTTCCCCTAGAGCCATACAATAACTTTAGCTGTGAAAGGAAATTTTATGGCATGTAAGATTAGCCCACACTAATGCAAGGTCAAAAATAATAGAATCAATAAGCAAACTCAATACTGTTAACATTTTGAGAAAATTACTACTAGAAAACAATGTCAACAACAGATTGAAATGGGTCTCCAAAGTTGTCCTATTGATTTCCTTTCAGATTTGTGACAATCTAACTCTTTTTCCTTTGCAATATGGTATACTTTTTTCTTTCATTTTTTTTCGTTCTTTGTATTTTACAGCCCATTTTTATTATTTTAGCTATGAACGTTTGTTAGTTTATTATTTTTTTTAAATGGCGAAATTAGTATCTTCGAGTTTAAATTCTGAAATAGACAAAAGCCTCTGATACTGTTCAAAAGTGGTTAGAAAGCCTAAGGCTATTTTCAAGTTTTAATTCTGTTAGTAATGCACCAGCACAAAATGTGGGGAGGAGGAGGCAGGAAATTGAAAGCAAGTTTGACATTTGTTTAGAACTGTCAAAATTAAGCAGACTAAGAATGGGAGAGAAGTAAAATGCTTCAACATATATTTAAGTATTGCATTTCATATCAGTAACACTTTGCACTAGTGTTGGTTGTGTTATGTCTTTGAAATGAACAAATTATAATTTAGTTCTAAAATAGAGACTGTGCAGTCTAGCTTCCTCAGCAGGGAGGTGGCAATCAGGTGCCTGGGGTCTGTATTTCCAATGGGAACATGCTGCAACCATGGGCAAGCGCCGTAATTTTCTATTGCCATAGCTGAACCTGGCGCAACATATATATATATCCTCAATAACATTTCCACTCTTGTGTCTTGCTCGAAAAACAGCTGTTTCATACTGAGACACTTTGAGTTTCTGGGACAAATGTTCCATGTACAGTGACAACCAGCGTAAGAGCAAGGAAGAGGGTGAGGGACATACACCTTCCTTGTGTCAAGGAAGGGGCTGATCTGTCTTCTTCCTCATCCCCTCAAACCAGGAGGTCTGGTGATGTGGCTGGAGAGGAGAGACTATTACTCCCAACCCATGCTTGAGATGGCAAGCAAGATATAAGAAGGTAAAAGAAAATTTTGCGAGACTCTCATGTGTAACCTCTTCAAAGAATTGTCTCTGTTCAGGAATGCACTTAAGCTCCACTTTCCTTTACATGCACAAGCATAAATGTTTTCCACAGCTGACGCTTGTTTGTGAAGTTTGTGAAGCAAAAATGATGAATTGTGTCATTTGATGATCTCATAGTCAGAGGAAAGGTCCACGCAAAATGCTCTTCCTGTGTTGTTTTGAGGCCTGGCCTTTGCGGGCTCTGGGTACAAAAGAGATACCTGCAAGGTCCAGAGCTGGTGTTCTCATCCTTCAAAGTCCTAATATCAAAATTATGATGCTTGGGATTTTAATTTAGATATATCTCAAAACAAAAGTTTCATTTATAGTCAATCTAGTTCATCTACTATTACAGTTGTTTTAAAAACAGCAGTTTAAACTCTGCTCTAAAAGATCTATTTTAAAGCTATTTTTCTTCTTAAAAATCGTATGAGGCTTGAGAGAGGCTTTGGCAATCTTTGGCATTTCTGTACCATTTTATTTCATATGGATACACATGAAGGGCATTTTTCCATTGTAAACCAACATGTGCTGCTTGAGAAGAGTGAAACTTGATACAGAAATAAACATGAAAATGTTATAGTTCTGGTGGCTTTTTACTGAATATTGTCTTTTGATGGAAATTGTATTTAAGACAAACATCCAGCTTCGTTGTTCCATGTCCAGAATAGAAATCACCACAGGGATTTTATTTTGAACAAATATGGGTTCTTAAATATGAAAGCTAAATCCCTTTTGATTTCTTTCTAATAGAGGCCTCTGCTGTGATTTGTGTTTAGATTTTTAAGCCCTCTGCATATAATGTTCAATGAAGGTTGTTTATTTTTTGCCACTGGTATTTTGTGGTGGTGCTTTGAATTTTCCTATTTTTTTTACCATGTAATTGTTTCTTGCTGCCTTATGCTAATCAGGACTGTGATTCTGACCAAAGTGGTGATTTTATTTTTATTTTTTTTTTAATAAGGGTAAAGCTGTGTAAGGGATTTTTATTACATGTTGTTATTACTTGGTAATCTGACCGTGCGAAGGTATGGTTGTACACCTTGCTCCCAGCCAAGCTGGTTTCTAAGTCAAAGCCTTAGGAGATATGTAAATAAAGCCTAAAGACCCAGAGTTCTTCCGTCAATCTGGATTTCTAAGACCATTTGGAAGAAGGTTGCCTGTGTCCTTCTGCAGCTGCCCTTCACCTTGGCCCTCATAGTCCTCCCCTCCCTTGCCCTCAGGTCAAAGCAGAGACTGTGATGGTCTGTTCTTCATGGACTTCGCTGCGCTGTGCACAGTCCTCTGATTAGGGATACTTTTCAAGGAAGTGCAAAATCCAATTTTAGGTCCTTCTTGTGTTCTGCAGATCAGAAGAGTACACATACTGCCAAGTCATAGGCAATGTTGGGTGGCATCTCATGATTGCTTGCCACCACTGACACTGGGTTGTTACACTGTGCGTGTGTCCCCACAGGAACTTGATGTATTGGCTCACATGAAGGTACTCTGTTGCAAGGTGGCTTGTCTCAAATTCTGGTCCTTTCTGTAAGAATATCTTATGCTTTTTGTGCTGAAGAGTTACTAGGTAAACCATGTGAATGACACTGGGAACACGTTTTGAAAATCAGACTCACCTCTCTGAGAAGCGTAGCTGTGAGCCCCCTTGACTAGAAACAATTTCTCCTGCTTTTAGGGTGAATGCTCTATTACACACTTATGGTAAATACAGTAATCTCTTCTCCTAATTTTTCTCCTATTGGAAAGGACTTGGCTCTCTGAATCAACACTGTGAAATCTACTTTGCAGCTTTGAATCAGTATATATACCGTTTATATAGATACTGATATTATATACTTGATATAATCACTGCAACAATATTTCCATTAGTTAATTTAGGGAGCTTCCTTCTGGGATTGTACCAAATCTCTTTACAAAGATCAGCTGACCATTGTTTACAAGCACCCTAAAGGTGTTTGCAGATGTACTTGTCTTCCTCCTTTGACTATGGAGGAAGCCTAGCTTATAAAACTCTGTGGGGTTTAGCTTTTTAAGTAGTGTTGTGCCTAAACTGGGTAGCTAAGGTGAAGTGAATCCAAGGCTGTGTGGTGTTGTATACAATGGATTTTGTGCTTCTCCCAAGTTCAAAAGCTTTGCTTATTTCTCTGCTGTTACAGTTCCTTTTCTCCCTCAAATGTAATCCTTTCTGGCTTTCACTTGTAATATTTATACTAATTATTTTCAGGGGCAGATGTAATGTGCAGTCCTGATGTGGTGATTGCTGTAGCAACATCTGTGTTTGCAACAAAACCAAGTGCTGCATTCCTTACAAACAGAGCTTATCTTGTCGTAAGGACAGGCTACCAAAAGTTCATTTTAACAAGATTTTGTGCTAGCCTTATGCTACCAGCTGTTTGGATGAAGGATTGGCATCAGGTCTGTAAACTGGTCTTAGCCAACAAATGATGGGGGAGTTTGTGAACCTGGTCAAACTTTGACAACAACTCAGAACTTATTTGAAATGCATTCCTTGTCATTGCTGGAGGAAAAAAAAAAAAAAAAAGAAGAAGCAAGAAAAAACACCACTGAAGGGAGTTGTCACACAAAAGAGTGTGGTATGAACTCGGGGACCTAAAAAATCAATCATGGCAATTATTTTACTAAATTATTTTAAACTGTAGTGTGTCCAGAAGTCTTTCTGTTAAATGTCTGCTGTCACAGCAACAAGCTGTGCTGTTTCCATCTATGACCTTTTTCATGTTAAAATGCATGTCAGTATGTAAAACAGAAGCACTCCACACAGAAGATGACTGTAGCAGTGCTTTGCTTTGCTACACTGAAGGTCCTGGAGATACATATTTTGCAGGAAATGATTATAATGGGACAACTCGCCATTTAGTTACAGGGAAAAAAACCCAACAACAACAAGCAAAGGTTGCTTTTTTCAACGTTTGTTTTGTCATGTTCATTTTTGCTATGATATATTTGAGGGAACAGAATGGAAGACTTAAGTGGCACATGCAGAGAATGGATGACTTGATGATGAAGTGTGAAATGACCATTAAAGCACTGACCATTTGTCCTTAATACTCTATTTGGAGTTTAGATCTAAGTGAAATGAGTTTAGTGGTTGCAGCTGAGTACCTAGTGGACAGGAGTCCATATGTCATAGAAATCTGAATCAGCCGGTGCAGTTTTAACACCAGTAACATCATTGATTCTGAAAAGGTGTGGGTCAGTGAGACCAATGGATAATAACATTAAGGGTGTGAAGAGCCTGAAGAAAGATTTGGGAAAATAATTGGGATGTTTTCAAAGTAGGTCCTGGTATTCTGTTTTCAAAGCCGGGTCACACACAAATAGAAAGTGCCCTAGCACATGCCCTCTGGATTTGGGTTCTGTGCTTTCA
This sequence comes from Pedionomus torquatus, assembly GCA_013398155.1. Classification (NCBI taxonomy): domain Eukaryota; kingdom Metazoa; phylum Chordata; class Aves; order Charadriiformes; family Pedionomidae; genus Pedionomus; species Pedionomus torquatus. Next base: position 117,273 of record VZRU01017877.1, on the reverse strand, counting down.
GGTGACTATGAGAAGGCATTTGAATGCAGTATCCTGACCACGAATGTCAGGTCTTATTCTACTGTAGCCATTTCCCTTTGTACCAAAACTTACTGCCCAGGCTAGACTAAAGCTTGCAGAGCTACATCCTTAGCTCATGCAAGTCAGTGCAGATATGTTGAGTGCAGTGGACTGATGACAGTTTACACCGGATGACAATTTGCACACTATTTCGTATGTCACTGCTTTGGTGTGAATCTTGTTGTACCCACAATCAAATGCTTTTTATGGCTCACAGTCATGGAAGTTTGTAAGAAACTTTGCCATTCTTGAGTCAAGATGCTATCTGATTGAGAACTTTTTATTGTTGTTTGTGCTCTGAGAAACATACAGACTTTCATCAGTACAGGAGTTTAGTCATCCTCCACTCTGCAAAGAGTAGAGAACAATCTTTCCTGAAAGGCTTGCCGCCTCTATTACAAAAGAACCTCATCTGTTGTTCTTCCCAAATGAGTTTAGAGTATTACAGATAGCAGCAGGAGGTGGGGAAGAGAAAAACCCAAGAGCAGCTATGTGTTGTGAGACCCCAGTCTCAGATGAGGAGAATTTTGCTCTGAAAGTCATCTTTCCAAGCCCTTGTGAATGGTGAAAAGAAGACTTTTTGATCTGGAGCAGGATCCCCTGCCATGGCTGTGGAATTATAACCTCTGAAAAGGTTAAAATTAGTAGCAGCTGATTGCCTGTTGGAGCGGGGTTTGTCAAAGAAGCTTTGCAACTAAGAGCTAATGTTACCCCAGGAGAGAATTTCTGGATGGGATAGGCAGAATACTATCAGAACTGCCAGCATTGTCACACAGAGTGAAACATGCTCAAACCATCATCTCTTGACCTTAAGGAGGAAGTCTAAGAGGTGACAAACACCAACAGCCTAGTGGCATAATGGTAACTGCAGGCTTCTCTCTCAACTGGGACTCTCGAATTCCTGACAAGATAAAGGTGTCTGAGGCTTCTGAGTGTCTGGGACCATGCTAATGTTGACACCCTCAGCCTTGGCTCAACATTGTTCAGAGGTGATATAAGCCACACAAAAATGTGGTAGGGAGCTATGTACTGAAGATAGGAATTGAGTAGAAGTTGAACAGCACAAGATCAAAGTCTGGGGATTCTGCTGCAAAGCTGTTTTCAGAGCCCATGTCTGGTGGTCCCACACTGTAGGAACAACCGACACATATAGAATAAATTACATTTAAAAGTACAGAATTCAAAAGAGAGCTCTGTTTGGAGGTTCATTCCATTCTTCCTTCCTTTTGAATTAGGCTGATTATAACTGCAGGAGAAGAGTCCCAGACCAGATGTAAAGTGTTCATGCGCAGCATACAGTGCCTTATATCTGACCAGCCAAAATCAAGTTGTTCCAGTGTAAATCTGCTTCACGGTTTGAAATGAGAAAAAGATACCCACTGAGAGAGATTTTAATGCAAGGAAGTGAGGTTTGGTGTTATGTTTCTTCCTTTGGAGATTTAGATTGATGATTAATGAAGAACTGTGTATAGTAGTAAGTCACAGGGAAATTATATCCGTTCTGGTAAAGAATGGATGGAGATACATAGGTATATATCTCCCCTTTCCCAGGAATTCAGACTGGAAATTTCTAGAAAAAATAATCAAGTAGTTATTCAATTTCATAAGATGATGGCACACACCATAGTAAATGCTTGCCATCTACTTTCAGGGTGCTAATCTGAAGTGGAAAAATTTTAGTGTCCTGTTTGTACCATATATGATGTAGAATATGAGGTAATTTGTTTAGCTTCCTCATGCTGAAGGTTGAACGCAAGGGAAGTAAGTGCAGAAGTGACATCCATTTGGGATGTGAGCTCACTGTAGCACATCTTGCGAATGGAGGGGAGGAAGGAGAGCAGGTAGCTTTTGTTCAGCAGGAAGAAGAAAATGTTGGTTTGTGCCTATCCTTTAGTCATGCAGAAGTAGTCAGGCTAATTAATGTATTTGAAGTTAAACAAAGCAAAAAGGTCCGTACAGACTTGTGAAGAGTTTTATGTATGCAAACACACATTAGCTGGCAGTGTGGCCATGCCAGCACAAATGTCTGAACAGGTATGAAGGAGATTGATTCAGATTCACAATAAATCTGTTTTCTTGTTTAGCTTTATATTGGTTTTACAATACCTTGTGTATGAAACTACAGCCAGAAAGCCTGGTGTCTGATCAGGTGTCTGATCATTTTTCTAGCTAGAAATACCATCCCTGTGGGCATAAATGTGTGTGATCAGTAGCTATGTAAGCTCATGGAAGGAGATGCTTTTAGGATTTGGCTGTAGGAGCTGGCAGTGTTACCACCCAGGGTAGCTTGTCAGCCCTGTCCCCTGAATCCCACCGTCAGAGGGTATTGGCAATGGCTGATAGGCTGCAAGGCCAAGTCAGATGGATCTGCCCAAACTCTCCTCCCAAACCGTTGAGGCCTGGGTGGATAATTCTGCACTAAAATAGATAAAAGAGTTCTTATGTGATCCATCCTGTCAGTTCTGCTATGGGGGATGTACCTGCAGCAGTGGGGGCTGTAACACTGGTGACTGGCAAATTGAATGCTTGTTCAGATCCTAAATAAAGAGAGGTGTGTGTGTGTGAGATAATGTAGGGGGGTGTGTAATATCATAATGAATATATTGCCATGTGTGCCGTAAAATTTAAACTTAGCAATACATAATGCAAGAGCATGATTTCTCACTTTATTTTGGTATCTGGAAAGTTTCAGCACTGGCATCATATCAATATTTATTAATGCATTGTGAACTAGAACCTGTGATTATTACTCATGCTATCTCATACTTTACAAGCTTCAGCTCTGAAGAATAAAATCACATCTGCTTTTGCTCTTCCCATATTTTATTCAATGTTTTAACAGCTTTGCCGTAAATATCTCATCCATTACGATTCAGTTGTGACTGTATCAGCTTCACATCTCCTGTTTTATTGCTGTCATTATAGTTAAATGACGCACTGTTAATTCTGTTAACTAACAAGTTCATTGTTCTCAGTAGTCAGCAATCTCTGTTTGTTGAGTCCACAGTGCTACTGGTTGTAAATCAAACCCAGGGACTGAGTGAAATGTTTTCCTTCATTTAGAAAATGAAGATACGCTCCTTATAAAGGCTGAGTAATAAAAGGTTAATTGTGATCCCAGGTAATACAGCTTGCAAGCTAATGCTAATTTACTAGAACAAAAAAAGTGGTATCTGTTCTCTTCATCTTCTTTTACAGACCCTACAATTTTCTTATACACTAAGCTGAGTGTTAAAAGTTGTAAACTTAATGCTGGGGAGAGGAGGGAACCACTGAAATTATGACTAAAAAGAACATTAACGAAAAATGGCAAGTGGAATGACCAATGTGTTCATGAGTGGAATTGGGCGAGAGTGTAGTCTTGAGTCAATTAGTCAATTAGAGACCTAATTAATATCATTAGGTCTGAAGAAGTAGAGATAGTGGATTTAGGAGACCTGGATTTGTGCTTTAGGAAAGAATGGAATATAGAGTAGAAAAGTATCTAGAAAAGTAGGTGGGGCTGCTGATGAGAGCAGGAGAAAGTGAAGTCAGCCAGCAAGGGAAGAAAACCATAACATTTAGAATGGGGAACCACAAGTGAGATAGCATGGAGGAGGGGAGATAATTAGGAATTAGTGTATAGAGCAAAGGTAAATGAACAAAAAAAAATGGTTTAAAAATCTGAAGGCTTAACTGTATTTTCTCAAGAACTGTTCCAGCCTTACCAGCACTCTTCAGTGCAGTCTATCTGTCTGCTGCTGCAGCTGGTGTACAGGAGCATGCTTGGGTTCTCTTCCTCGTTCCTTCCCACTGTTTGTGCAAAGATGATGGGCAGCAGCTCTTTGGGGTCTGTGTGATCCTGTGCCAGGAAAGTAACAGGATGGAACACTGGTATGAGGGGGAAAATGGAGGAGAAGGCATGCTAAATGTGTCACAGAGGGTTCTGGGCCAGTAAAAAACAGTTCTCCTGCCTCTAGTCCTGCTAAGCTTAAAACTACCAAAATTTGTTGAACTGCTGTAGTTTGGCCCATCTCAGCTTGCATTTCTGCAGAGAACAGTATCTGCCCTTTGAAGAGTATGTGAGTCAGTTGATTTCACAACATGAGTAAGCCTGTCTTCTTTTGAGAAATATGTAGTCATTAGATCTAATTTTTTTTTATGTACAATTCCTAAAAGAAAATGTATCTCACTTGTAGTTTGAAAGCTGTCTCTTGAGAAATCTTGCATGCTTGGTGATCATTTGAATTCCTTGCAGTCCTTAACTTGCTGCCTCTGTGTTAGAAATCATTCTAAATGAATTGAATAGAATTCAAAAATGTTATGTGCCAGGGTATGATGAACTCACAGGAAATAAGGCTCAAATGTATTTTTTCTTTTCTTTTATATTGTAATAAATAGGAATGGACAAATACGACTTTAATGACACATTTCTGAATGAGATTTTATTGGTCTGTTATCAGTAGGTAGTGTGTAATGCCTTGTTTAAATAAGCTGGTTTACATTTGTTAAATTTCTGTGTACTTATAAACACATAATAGGGAATAGCCACAGAAAGATCAAGGACTGCCCATTGAATTACATGTACGGATATAGATGTATACAACTTTACAATTAAGACCTTATTAGGAATTTTTTATTATTATTTTTAACTGAGTTGGGGTTTTTTTTTAGTCTTTTTAATCTAGGGGGTCAGCAGGGGTTGTGTCTTGTCAGTTTGGATGCAGGCTGGAAAGGTTACCTCCCTAATTAAATGCGTAAGCAGGAGAATTCCAAGATCTGGTTTGAAACGGGTATTTAGGAAGATATGTCTTTTCCATTTTAAGCACCTACATCTCTCTAGTCACTATGATGGGCCTAAGATAAGTAACGCAGACACCTCTTTTAGATATTAGAAGCAAAGTAAGAAGGGTGCTTTGATGCCCTGAGTTCTGGACTTACTTTGCCTGTGCCCACCATGGAGCATGTGGGAACCACATCTGAGCTGCTGCACTGCAGCTTGGATGGAGCCTGTAGACACAGCGTGCTCCAGGGCACCTGGGTTCTACTTTGGATCCTCTGTGCTGGGTACAGCTGAGTGGTGTGTTTGTGCAATGGGGTGCTGGTTTCATTATTTTATACAAATTATGCTACAAGCTATGTCAGTGTAAACTAGACAGTGTTCTTCATGCTGTGTGGTTAGCTTACAAAAAAAAAAAAATATCAGTCTGTTTATGAAGGAAATAGCCTGAAAGTGTAGTAGAAAGCAAGCATGCAGAAGGCCACTTTTTACCTTCATATCCTCTGAACTGTTAAGTTTGTTCATCTGTGGCAAGTTTGGGACTATGTCCCTTTGCTGAGCTCTGTGTGTTTCTGCAGGATAAATAATTGGAGAGGGAGTCCACTAATTCCCATCTCCCCATTTCAACTTAGTATGAGGTGATGTATCAGACTAAACACACGATGTATCTTGGCTCAATAGCAATCATTTTACCTGTTAGTACTACTTTTTAAATTGAACTTAAACACAAAACATATATGAAATTGTTTGGCATTTGATTCACAAAAGTGTGTTGGGATTTGCTTTGTTGATGCTGAATCTGCGTCAACGCTGAAGTTCCCAATTAAACTTGGGGGAAAAAATGCATGCCCAAGGCGACTTCCTTGAGCCTGGGTATCACCTTGAGATTTGAATCAGGTTGGCTCGAAGTTTGATTCATTCACTCAGGAAAGCCCTTAAACCTCCTTGACTTAGTTTGGGGCTCTCCCGTAGCTAAAGGATGGATCTGAGAGCTCTAGCTTTGATTTCTTGCTCAGCCATGTGTAAGCTGAGGGTACGTCATTCAGCTGCTGTACTCTGGGTTCATGTTTATAAGGCAGTGGTAACAATAATAATTATAATAATGATGCTTCTCTACTTTATAGGAGTATTGAGAGACCTTAGTTTCTCAATATTTGTCATCCGTTAAACACTTTATTGCATAGATAGATGAAACTAAAGAGCAAAGGGGAGGAGGAAGAGATTCAAACAGTTCTGAAGGGAAGGTTACTTTAAATTTTGCGGTCAGTGATTTAATACTCCACAAGATTTTCAACAATTTCTGAAGAGCCCTTGTTCCCTTTTATTATAGAATTTTGTGCCATGGAATTGTGGGTGGTCTGATATTCATCTCAGGGAATGCAGCTCTGAAAAGAAATGCACACGAGGTGGGAGGGATTGTGTATCACATAGCATTTAGATAGAGCTTTGCAACGTCAAAGTTGTACGCTGTATAAATATTGAGGGCTGTAACCCTGAACTTGAGAAGTACTCAGTTTTTATCTCTTATTAACTGACTGAACTAATCGTACTCTTTCATTTGATAACACAGGAATGGATTCTGCAAACATCAGTGGGTATAGGGTAGCTCTCGTGCTCTCTTGGCAGTTCCACAAGCTGCAGGGGGACAGGCGTGTTATTTGAAGAGAGGATAACTCTCCCTGCGTTTGCGTAAGGAGTATACGCGGTAACAGCTGTAATTCAGTAGATTTCCACTTTGCTCCACTGAGGTAGCTGAAAAGAATTTACCAAGAAACACGCTTTTGAAACAGTTTTGAAGCTGGTGTCAGAACTGGAAAGATGCTATAGTGATTATCATTTAAGTCCACTTCCCAGACTCCTGATTGTCGACTACACCAGGGCTGCATCAAAAGAAGCGTAACCAGCAGGTCACAGGAGGTGATTCTCCCCCTCTGCTCTGTGCTCGTGAGACCCCACCTGGAGTCCTGTGTCCAGCTCTGGAGTCCTCAACAGAGAAAGGACATAGAACTGTTCGAACGGGTCCAGGGAGGGCCACGAAGATGATTATAGGGATGGAGCACCTCTCCTATGAGGACAGGTTGAGGGAGCTGGGACTGTTCAGCCTGGAAAAGAGAAGGCTCTGGGGAGACCTTAGAGCAGCCTTCCAGGATCTGAAGGGAGCCTACAGGAGAGCAGGAGAGGGACTCTTTGTCAGGAAGTGTAGTGATAGGACAAGGGGTAATAGTTTTAAACTGGAAGAGGGGAGATTTAGATTGAATATTAGGAAAAAATTCTTTACTGTGAGGGTGGTGAGACACTGGAGCAGGTTGCCCAGGGAAGTTGTGGCTGCCCCATCCCTGGAAGTATTTAAGGCCAGGCTGGATGGGGCTTTGAGCAACCTGGTCTGGTGGGAGGTGTCCCTGCCAATGGCAGGGGGGTTGGAACTCGATGATCTTCAAGGTCCCTTCCAACTCTAACCATTCTATGATTCTATTATTCTACATGTATAACTTATTAAACTTGAGAAGCTTTTCATGAGTGGTGGGAAGCAAGTGCATATTAATCCTGAAGTGAATGTTTAGAGGAGAAAGGATCGCTGTCGCAAGGTATCTGTAGCAAGGTCATAGCTCAGAACAGGTATTTGCCCAGAAGTGACCTCTAGAATGGGCAATGCATTGTGTATTTGGGAAGGTTATTAATCTATGCCAAATACATGATCACATGTGAGGGTTGTACTTTGTATTATTTAATTTCATTCCAATTATTCCAGAAAAAAACAATTAAGAAAATGAATAATTATGAAAGTAAGGTCAACTCAATTTTCTCTACTAATGTTTTTAGTTACTGGACTCATTATTGCTAATTTCTTCATAATCTTTGCCATCTAACCTCATTTGTTTCATTGCTAAGTGGCAGGAAGGGAGCATCATAAAACTTCAGTGAAAACAAAGCAGGAAAATCATGTCATTTTAGTGATTTCCTGCGAAAGTAATTATCTGTTGTTAACCTTTATGGAAAGAACTCTTCTGATCATCTTCAATATAGCTGTTAAATTTCTGTCTTTCCATTTCTAATTGCAGTTTTTCAAATTAAAAACATATAGCTAGGTAGATTTATTGATATCACAATCTTTTTCTTCTAATAATTATATTATTAAATTCTAAAGCACTTTAAACACACTTTAATGTCTAAAAGAAAACTCCCTATTTCCTATATAATTTAAAAATATAATAAATTCCCATAGCACTGAATTTTAAACATTTTTTGGCTGCATGAATCATTTGGGCTCATAAAACTACCTTGTATTTTTCCTGTAATATTTGACATCTGAACCGATATACACTGAAGTCAACAAGAGTCTTTCTATTCATTTCAGAAGCTGACAAATGAGATTTTCCTCTGATCCTGTAAATTAGTATGCAGGGGCAAATGCCCCCACTTTTCAAAAGGCTTATTGAATTTAGTGTTGCCCTGTGAGGAGGACACCTGTATGCGACAAGTTGTGAGGCTAAATTGTTTGTCTTCTGTTTCCATTCAGAAAATAAAGAAGCTGGAGGAGGTAACCTCCAGAGAGATGTGGGTGGTAGAGAGGAAGAGTTTGATTGATTTGCACCAGATCTATTAAAATGAATATAGCTAACTTTCACTTAGCAGGAATATATATTATTAAGTAGTAAACCCTTAATGAAACTTCAGCTATTTTGAACTTTTGGGGTTTTTTGGGTATTTTTTGCTTTAGGTGGGCTTCAAATTTGGGGGTTTTATCCATGTCCTTGGGTTTTTGTGTTTCAGTGGGTTTTTTTAAAGAAATTATTATTATCTGTAAGTAGTATTTAAATGTCTGCACTAGCTACACATCGATGTATTTACAATGAAACTTCGGGCTAAATCTTTTGAGTGGTATGGGTATATATGGACAGTAAATTTTACACATAACACATTTATGTGGGCCTTCATAATTCCTTAATTGTACAGAAACCATTATATAAGAATGTTAAGGTGAAGAGGAAGCTCTTTTAGATGTTTAAAGGAGCATATCTACATCGAGATGCCTAAATTAAAAAGGGTGAGTGGAGGTCATGAACAATCTTTCATTGCTGATGGATTTACTGCAATGGAGGCAACTAGAAGAATAGCCTCCTTATAAATTTCTTTGACTATCAGGGTTCCAAGCAAAAGGGATTTTCTTTATTTTTCCCCTCTTATTTTAATTTTTTGGTTCTAAATGTAATTAAAAGAAGACTTCCTCTCTGTCCCCCTCTCTGGTTCAGCTGAGCTGCTGCTGTTTTGGTAGCAGCAGGGTATTTTATTTTATCGTCTCTTCTCCAGTAGCTTCGTGCTCTGTGTGGCAGGGACGGATGCTGTGTTTGTAGCTGTGACATGATTAGAGGAAGTGAGCAGAAAGTCAGTCACGACCTGGGTGCTTAATAGCATTTACGGGGTTTTTTTGTTTTGTTTTGTTTTGTTTTTTCCTTTTGCATGGAGCAGGGTGGGGCTAGAAAAAGGAATCCTCTACAGATCAAAGTAAACCATGATTTTAAAAAACCATGAAAGAGGAGCAAGGTTTGAAAGCGAAGTATTAGTATCGTCTTCAAACTCCAGCAAGGCACTCTCCACCAGCCTTTCACATGCAGTAGCACCAGGCAGTAGCTCTGTTGGAAAGAACTCGCTCCTTTCCTCACCTTTCTCTCTACCATTTTGCTCTCCCATCTCCATGCTGTGTTTCACCATCCTTCGGATGTCCCTGATGGCTTCCAGTAGTCTCTTCCCCAGCCTCACAGGGGAGGTCAGGCTGGAGGGACTTGCTCCATGAGGCACCTCCAGCCTGGTCCCCGTTGGTGGCACAGGGAAGAGCGTGGGAACTGTGGATGGAAGTTGCCTTGTGCAGTTTAGGGGTGCACTGCTACGTCACTCCGTGTCACAGAGTTGGTGTGGGGCTTCCCACCAGGGAATGTAGAACTGCTGAACTTCAGCTGCACGGTCTGCAATTACACAGGTCAACTTACAAATTAATTAATAAAAAAAAAAGAGCAGACATTTTGGCTCTTTAAATTCAAAGTCTTGTGACACCTACATACAGATTTCCATATTCAGTCCCTTGGCTAGAACTAAGCTCTGGATCAATTTAATATCTGAAATACTTCCTGCCAGGGATTATATCTTGCTATGGAAGGGAGCAAGGCTTAGTGAACTAATAGGTCTTTTCCATCTCTAACTACTGCCAGTATGATTATGTTTTTTTAATCAGAAAAATGTGTTGCTGAAAAGTACAGAGATTAAGCACCACAATTGCCTGTAACAAAAGCAAGTTCTGTTGGATGAGCAGAGATCTGATGAATGACATGATTTGAAATGTTTTCATCCTAATGGCTTCCTCTTCTGAAGTTAATTTTTTTTGTCAGTTGCCAAAACATTTATGAGCAGATTTGTGGATAATGACACTCTTAGATGGGGGTTTAAATAAAAATCTGTTCCATTTGCAACCTAAAAGACCTAGTATTAAATCAGACAAATGGGTTTGGAGTCTGATTCTTCTTATGGCAGTGTAATAGATGAGCTGGGGTCACTGGTGATAAAGTGAGTAAGCCACAAACTTTTAGGGCAGTTGTTTCTTCCTTGAAGGAGTTTAACGTAAGAAGTGATAAATATAGTCAAAATACTGTTTTGTAAGGAGTGCTTGCTGTGAAGTACATGGGTCTGCAATCTAGGGAAGTTTCTGTTCCCTATGTAGATTGAAAAACAGACAGGTAAAGAAAGAAAAGAGATGGGTATTACATGCCAAAAAAAATTAGAATTGATCTCTTTGTCCAACAGTTGTATTCTTAAAAGGGACAAGAAGAAACCGTCCTTTATCCACCCTTTTGAAGAAGAAATCTGACCCATAGATAGGTGGTTGAACAATAGATTTTTTTAAAAATAATCTATTATTATATAATAAACAAGGCAAGGTTATTAGGAAGCTGTTTGATCACAATACTCTCATGCCAAATAAGCCACCAACAAGAAACACAGACATGCCACTGCCAGACCCATTTAAATTACCTGTATTGAAAAGCAAGCACTCAAATATGTTCAAATAGTCTCTGGGAAAAAAAAAAAAAAAAAAGAGCAGAACTCTTGGTTTGTTCTAAACAGCAGTGTGAGATTTTATGCCACACTTTGGTGTCAGCCCATCAGGTCTGGTGGGGGTTAGGTCATAATGCAACCCGTGACAGGCTCTTCCTTTAGCAGTTTTCTTACATAATACTAATTGGTATGATCTGTAGCAATTATACTGGTAGTGCAATAAAGAGTCCTAGTTTAAGTACTGAGAAATAAAATCTTATTCTGCATTCCAATTTAAAACTATCAAACTGATATCTCTGCATAGGGCTAATCTTCCTCTCCTTGCATTGTGCCAGTAAAGGTACATCTATAACACATCTGAAACAGTCACATTTGCAAAATTTTTATTTACATATACAAAACATTGTTTTGTGAGTGTAAATGCTTAAAGTAAGATATTTGTAAATATGCTTCTGTATGCTTCTTCCAAATTTTACCTGTATGTAAATCCTTCATCTAGAATGAGAATGTAGCCCGTTATCATACTACGGAACAAAGTGAAACAGTGCATGGTAATTTTGCTTGAAATGCTATTTTCTTACACAAGTAATAAGGCCAGTTTTCCCTACCCAGAAAACATAAACTTTTACCATATTGCAGTATGGCATCAAATTTCCTAGTGATAATGTGAATTTTATAATAATGAGCACTGAGGTGCATCTATGTCTCAATCTGCAAGATTCTTAAAAACCATCTTTTGCTCCGTTGTCCTGACTTCCACCTTTTCAATAGATATTTTGTGTTTGAGCCAGTCTTTCTTTTCCTCCAGCACCAGAGTCTAGATCATATGGAACCTCAAAAATTTCAGTCAGTAGAACGACTGAATAGCATTTTCTTTCTGTTCATGTATGAATTAATAAAAAGGGTAGAAAACTTGGAAGGCAAATTCCAGGAAGTTCAGCTTCTTTGCAGACATCAGTGGCAGCTTATAGGCATTTCAAATACTTTCAAAACATTCTTCTGAAATACTCATTTAGTTAAAATCTGTGATAACTTTGAAGTCAAGTGGGTTCTTTCACTTGGACAACCCTAAATTATAGAATTAAATCCTGTCCTTAATTAAATAAATGGTAAAACTCCCATTCATTTTAATGAGTCCAAGATTTCAGATATATACTATTTAGGAAAAAAAAAAAAAAAAAAGATGTTTCAGGTTCTACCTAAGCACCCATTGTGCTTAGCACAGGGCTGTTTCTTACCATATATTTTCTATGGTTTATTTTTCAGGCTACTTTTAAAGAGTGGGGTTTTCTTTACTGTCCACAATAAGTTATTCCACAACTCCATAGATCTTGTTCATGGTGGAGTTTAAATCAACTATCAAACACCCACTAGTATCTTCAAAGGCTTCTGAAAAAGAATGGTTTACAAGGGTATTTTTTGCTTTGCCAGTATTATGATTTGTTATTTGTCTTGTGGGTTTTTAAGCAGACCCCTGTACTTAGTATTCATATTAATGGTCTTACTGTATTTAACCAGATAAAAAACATTCAGTACAATGTATGTAATAGTTACATTTCTGTGATATACATACTTGGTAAAAGCTTTCTCATTTTCATCATTTAGACAGGTAGGATCTGGTAAATCATGTGCAGCACTCAGACCAGGATGACAGGGGGTAGAAGAAAAGAGCGGGCAACTGCTGCAGATTTTTTCTGAAATCTTTGAGCAAATGTTTAAATCCAAAAGAAGCTGAAAATTATACTTTCCCCCTCCCCCCCCC
>VZRU01017877.1:50242-104640 GCA_013398155.1 Pedionomus torquatus | reverse complement strand
GAAAATTTTTCTTTCCCCCCCCCCCCCCCCCTAACAAGTATGTTATTAGACATACCACTAAAAGGCTGAGCTTGCCTTGCTCATTTCATACTCAGATTGAACTCCCTGTTATTACAAATCTCTTTCGCTTTTAACTACTTTGTCCTCAACACCTGGTTTTCCAAAGCTCTGGACTTTCCGCAGCTTCAGCCCGTGGGATCCCTGTGGTTTCCATGTCTTTGGCAATACATAAAGTCAGTCCAGCATTTCAAACTGAGACTGAAACACCCAGCTGGTCTAGTCCATTAGATGCTGTTTGAAATTTACTTATCTCTTTTTCCTAATCTATAAAATGAAAATGTGTTGGTCTGTATTCAAGTCCTTGTATATTGGAATGGTTTTAAAACCTTTCCTTCTAGCTGGCAATGCAGCTGTTAAGCTTTAGTGACGAAGGATACCTCTGTGGTACATGGGGCAAAGCAGAAATAATACCTAAGGGCCAAATTCTGTGCAAGGATGCAAGTTAACTTGACATCACTGACTTAAGTTAGTTCAGATTCATGCCATTTTATATGACAAAAAGTTTGGCCCTCCAGTGGAATTGCTTCACTGGAGTATCTTTGTCTTCTGGAACATATCGTACACTTATGAGTCTCTTTTCTAGCTTTAGCTAGTAGCTAAGTGCCAGAATCAGTTCAGAATAAGAGCTTTACTGTTTGTGAAATTTCTCTGGAGGGGAAAAAAACCCATCAGTTCACTATGTGCATAAAGAGACCAAGGATTCTTGTTAGATGAGGGCGATAGTAATTTAGTGAACAGACTGAACAGAGAAGCACGCCTCTTCCATCTCACTGGTTTACCCTAAGCTTTTACATAGTTTTCTGCAAACATATCTTCATTATTTTTAATTTATTTTTAATTTAACACAATTTTTTTTCAAGTTTAGAGCATATAATCAGTGAGAGCGGTGTGGTTTTCTCCCTTTTTAAAATTAATTTAGATTCCTTCTGCCCCAAACACAGAGTTGTTTCACAACCGTTGTTTCTACTGTTTCACATGCTCCTGTGTACGCACGTGCTTGTGCTGTTTGTTACTGTCTTGTGTTGTCCTACACATGCTGATTTTCTTTAGTATCTCAGTTTTTATACTGTAGCATAACCTTTTACAGGATTCCCATTTACTCTGCAACTGTGCTGTGTTTTTTGTTTTGTTTTGTTTTAAAAAAAAAAGAAAAAAGAGAAGAGAAAAAACCTTTAGCTTACCTTGCAGCCTCAGCCGACAGGAGTTTAAATGCGCGTCAAGAGAGAAAATTAAAATAATCAATAAATGTACTTGGCAATCTGGTGAATGTCATTGGCATTAATTTTCTTTTTCTCTTGAATGATCAAAATAATTTCATTTTTCCAGCTACTGGTTGCTTCCCATGAAAATACCGGCATAATACCACTCTGTGTGGGGCTATGAAAACACAACTTTCTGTGTTATTTTCTGTACACCTTCTAAAAAATCCTCAGCATATTAAACATTACCTTATTTGCTCCAGCCACATATTATGAATAAGAATATCAGTGTTTTTCTCGAATACCTTAAAAATTCAAAGACATAAACAATATTTCTGTAGCAAATCATTCTCACCTCATATTAATTGCTGATCTTTCTGCCGCTATAATGATGCTGTTTCCCCACAGCCTGAACATGTCTGTCCTTTTCGATGAGGTCATAATGACTGTTAAATGTGCCACATTTCCTCTGTCAATTTGGGAAAAAATGTCAGATTATATATCAAGGGTTTACTTTGATGCATAACTTTCTGTGAAACACACATCACCAAAATAAACTCTGGTACCTGTCCCATTGGGAATGGAAACTCATAAATATGGAGTCTAAGGTAAATGGCCCTCCCAAGTCCACAAATATTACTATTCATTGCATTACCTTTGTGACTAAAGTTGTTGTTTTAATGGAAAGCCTTTCAAATTGGTCTTAAAAAAGATATGCTTCACTACTTTTATTAGTTGTTAATTCCATTTTTAACTACCTATTGTTGGTAATATCCTCTTAGCTTGAAAATACAATCTCTTTTCCTAGCGACTCTATCCATTTTTAGTTCATTGATTCACTGTGGTTTTTTCTTCACTGGATTTCTAAAGCAGCAGAAGTTTAAAAAAAATCTTAATTGTTTATTTCATTGTTTGTGCAATGGTATCAGCATTGACATCTGAAGGAATATAAACAGATTTGAGAAGATTTTTCCTCGTTCATTTACTGCAGGGAGCTGTGCTATGTTAAATTGACTTAAGGTTCTAAATATGGGTCAGATAAACTAAAATAATCTTTCTTGAGTTAATGTTCCTTTCTAGCTACTTATACATTGGTTTTGTTTTGGTATTAAATAATGTCTAGAGGCTTCAAACAGTTATCAAATTCTGATCTCACAAGAATCAGTGGTTAACCCTATACCATGGGTTTGGTCTTTACTCCATTGTGTATTAACCCTTGAGTCTTGGAATCGATGTTGTGTTTTCCTCCAAGCAGGGCTTTTTTCTTTCTGTGGCTGAATTTTGTTTTGAGTTTTGGATGTATTCAAACTGTTGTAAATTTTGTGGAATCCTTTCAAAGAGGAGAGGCAGATGTGTGTGGCAGGCAGAGTTCTTCAGCCTCAAATATAAACAACTACGTGACGCAGTTGCCATAAGGAAGCAAGGACAAGATATACTTTATAGGTCTTAGTGTCTGATGGCAATTTCATGTATAAATGTGATAGATGCCTGAAATCTGCTGTGTATTCTTTGCCAATATAGAAGTGAATAATTAATTAGTGTCTCTGACATTGAGAAGCTTCTCTAAATTCCTGTCTAAAGTCTTGCCTCAGATTTGGATACCCACAACTGCACTTTTCCAATGTGAACAACCAGCAAAGGTTTGGTGTACACAGCATCTGCTGAGATTTCAGACCAGTATATATGAACCAGTGCATTTAAACTAGTGTGAGCATCATTAATACAGGGCATACCTACTCATTATTTGCTGCTCAGCCTTCTGGGGCTTGGGAATTCAGAGTTCAGCCAGACCCTGACACTAGCTCTTCTTCCTAAAGGTGCAGCACCATATGGTTTTTCTCTTTGCATTTTGTCTGGCAATCCATATGAACATTTCATTTATTTTCTATAATGTCTAAATCATTAAAAGAAAAGCTTTGGGGTGCAATATGAGACCGACAAAGATAATTACAGTTTTAAAACCTTAAGAGGTTTCATGCATCATATAAAAGTTTACATTCCACCACCAATTTAAATCAATTACAATCTTTAAATCTATAATTGTGCTATTTAAAGCATTTTAAAGGGCACAATGCATGTGGTATTTCGCTGCAAGTTCCAAAGTATTTTCACAACAGATCTATTTATTGTGTGAAAGCATCTAGAGGCTATTAAAAGATGATCAGGGGCATTATTAACTCTTTAGTCTGTCTCCTTAATGCAAGGAGCAGATATGCTTAAGCATTATTTATCACTTAGTCTCAGTTGTGCTAAATTTCTCAGCCTTTAGTCACAATAATTGTAACAAAGCTTGGAATAGATCATGCAGAGTGTCCTCATAATGCTAAACCAATGACTTCTTTGTGCTTGGGTGAGCATGCATTTTCTTTCATATTACAACAAGGCAAAGAAACAGAAGACTTTTCTAATTTATTCTTTTCATACTAGATCTAGATCACTGCACAGGTAAAGATGGTGCTCTTTATTTTTCATGCAAAGCCCTTTTCTCGCTCTGCATTTAGTTTATATCAAGGGACTTCAGCACCCTGTTTATGTTACTTTATTACTTCTTAGCTGATTTACTAGAAAGAAATAGTGGTTGTCTTTCAAAATCCAAAGTCAGAAGTTTCAAATTAATATAGTTTTGGTGAGTCTTACCATTTTTATTCTAATGGATATTCTAACATCTGATATTTCCAAATTTGAACACAAATTCAATGTTTTCTATAAAACTGAATGTCTGAACATCTTTTCACTAAACTTTGTTCCACTGAGACTTTTACAGAAATAAGAAAGCTCAAGTGAAGGACTGGAAGTCAGTTGAAATAAAATCTCTCAGTAATTTCTCTTCAAAAATCTTGAGATTATGTTCAAGGGTCTCCACATTTCTAGTAATTCTAACAACAAATCTTGAATGCCCAGCTGTTCATCTTAAATCCTCAGTATTTAAAAAAAAACAAAAAAAAACAAAACAAAACCCAAACCCAAGCAAATGAATACCCCCAACCAACCAAAGAAAGAGAACAGTAACTATTCTCTTTCATTAGCAATTGCCGCTAGTGAAAATTTTAGATATTCCCATGCACACATCAGTGCACTTCAGATGGTGTTTAGTGGAAGATGGTGGTAATGAAATATACTTCAAATAATCAGCAGCTTTGGGGGAATGTTGAGTGGAATGAGTCTGCATGTTGGTTTTCAAACATTAAGTGGGAGTTTTCTTACTCTCTAAGAAAATACCAGTCTATCCTTTTTGAGAGAGAATATCCATTATTATAGAAACAGAAACAGTTTTTGCAGGTGTTGAATGAGTGGACACAACCTGGGTATCATTTGTATCAAAACAGAGCTATGGGTAAAGTGCCTCTGTTGTGCAGGGATTGCTGCTTTGGAAAGATCCTTTTTTACATTAATTGAAAACCCAAGTAGCCCATAGTACTAACAGCAAAAATGATTTTTCTTCTTTAGCATCTCAGATACACTAGTTCATACATTCCCCTAGGAATGAGCAGTGGTGAGCACATTTGTTTCTTAAAGAACAGGCAATATTTTCTGTGTTTCTCAATAAATAAATAAATAAATAAAAAGGGGGCTCTATACCAAAGCTGCCCCTCTATCCCTCTATTCTGCGTGCTCTGGAGAAAGAATTGTCTTGTCCCCAAGTAGTGGCCTCAAATTGTAAATTCTGTTCATCTGCCTTAGATGTCCTGTGTAATTTGAAGATCATCTGATAGAAGTTGATTATATGCAATGCTGAAATAGTAATTCCTGAACTCACAGAGGCCCAAATTACATTGATTATTTCACAGACCTTACCAGGTATTCGTGTTTGGGGACAGTGCCAAAAACGCACCTACGCAAATAAATTTCCTCTGCAGTTTTGCTGGTGGTGATATTTTGCCTCAGGTTTCTGTTCTCTGCAGAACAATCACCGCAGCGGTGCTGCTCGGCACTGGGAGGGAGGGGGGGGACGATGGAGCTCCAGTGCTGAGGGAAGCAGTTCTGAAGAATTAAGGACAGGTAGCCTGATCCTGTCATCCTTGAAGGTAGCGGGAACGTTGTCCTTGCATTCGGAGGGAACAGGATGCAAACCCTGTTTCATAAGCACTATTGTCAATGAAATTAATTGTCCTCAGTACTGTGGTAACTGTGCAAGATCTCTCCACACCCAGGAGAGATGAAATTGGATATAGCTCCTTCTTTCAGAGAATTTCCCATGGGAGCATTAGCTGTAGGAAGGCATTTGAAACTGTGCCTGTGGCTGCTGTTTTGAACCAAGGGGGCAACTTTTTTTCTTGTTCTGACGTCTCAAGCGCTGACTAGCATAGAAGTCTCATAGCGGTGGGGGCAGGAAATGCATCCAAAATCAGTATGTAATCTCAGGTGATGTAAGAGTGCCCCTATCATTTGGTTGGCAGGTTACATATTATTACTTTGTTCTCATTTACCAATTTTAGGATTGCAGTGGGATGATTTACCTTTTCTTACCTATTCAAAGGAGAGCAAATTGATCTCTTATTCCTGGAAGTTGTTAGCTGCATGGCTGCTGAAGACACTTTATCTTCCTTTCTGCTTTTTCCCCACCCTCACATGAAAAATTTTGTGCTTTTCTGATGTGTAACACCAGAAGGTATTTGTTCCCCTCCCACTTAACACAAATGAGGAATCTCTCCAAATGGAGTTATTGTGGCAGGTGGAGGGAATTTGGCAGAGACTCTACATCATCTGGCATTGCCAGAAGTTAGTCTCCGTTATTCTTCTGCACACCTAGAGCACTCTCAGTGACAGAACATTCAGCACAGGATTGGGCACCGTTGGTGGGTGGTGGGTTATCACAAGGGCTGTGGGGTACCGTGTAGCCTCTATAGTGCTATGGGCTTCCATTTCCAGAGGGAATTTTCAGTCAGTCAAATCGACTTGCTTAGTTGGGCCACACAAAGGGATTGAAATGAAGTGGTGAATCTAAACTGAATGTGTCTGTAAAAGGCTAAGACCATTAAGACTGGAATAAAATGATTGGTGGAGAGTAGAATCAGATCCCTGGGTATCAAGGATATTGAGTGGTTCTATCTTAAGTTACTGCATTAAGAAGCAGCAAAGAAACTACTACAAACCTCCAAAATGCGTGACATCTGGCATATTTGGGGCAAATCTAGGTTTTGGTTTTAATCTTTTCCCTTGTGGGTGAACTCTATAAAGCTCTCAGTGTTGGAGGTTAGATGCAACAATATACGTAATGAAAATGCTCTACAAGTGCAGTGTTTCACAGAAAGAGAAAAAAAATCCTGCATTAAAAATAATTTTCTCCCCCAAAGTATCTAGAGAACTAGTCCGATAAATAATGGAATGTCACTATAGATTAAATCAATTTTGAGATGATAGGTCTTTTATTTTTGCAATAATAGTAGAAAGTAAAAAAAAGCCATTTTAAAAATCTGAACAATGTTTTTACGATCAAATAACAAATATAAATTTCCAAACTGTTATCTCCATATTTCTTAATGGTAATGCGCTCCCAGTTTTAAATCCAGCAAATACCCATTTTCATTTTAGAATTAAATTATCCTATAAGGTAACAGCAACTGATAGTAGGCGTTTATACTAAAAACAGTGATTATTGATTCCTAATGAATGAAGGATTCATAACACAAACATAAGTGGCAAAAGATTTTTGTATTTTATTTTCATATTTATTTGGAAAGTATGTAACTGCAATGGCTTATTTTTTTAAACTGAGAAAAAGTATAAAATGCTTTGGAATACTCTTAGCTAAAAAGGTTTAAGACTAATTAAAAAAAAAAAGGTAATAAAAAGGTAAAAGACTAATAAGTGCTTAGGCTATTGGAGAAAATGTGTTTTTCTTTAAGCAGAATACATCAAAATAATATGTTTAGGATTTCTGGGCATGCCTACAACAGCTCAAGGATGTATACATTCCAGCAACTGCAGCAAAACCAATGCATCACACAAAACTCGGTGCTAATAATCAGAGATGAACAAAGATGGACAGATGAGCAAGAATGATCATCCTACAAAAGTAATGGGATTTCTATACACCCGCTATTATTAATCCTGGCTAACTCTTAAATAGCCTTTTTGAGTATACATGAAATGCAATGAGAAATTTTACAGGGGAACAGATCATCTTCCAATTCCTAAGCATTTTATTGTAAAAGAAATCACTGTAGGAATATAAGACTTTTAAACTTATAAAAATAACACAGTGTTGCCCTTTTAAATTGTTTCCACTGACAACCGAAGTCATAGTGGCATTTGTTCATCCAGATCCCAGTACACACATGTATTCATAATGATACATCCCTCGAATGGCACAGTTCTTCTGTGGTTGCTACCTGTCAGCACTTGTACTCAAGAACCTTGAATATCAGTGACTCACTAATGTTTTATGATATTTTACCTCACTTTATGGTAGTCATTTATGACAAGACCAGAATGACATAAACTGCCATAAAGCAAAGCAATGCAATCACACAAATGACCATAAATCAAGGTAGCAACAGAAAAAGGTCATAAAAGGAAAGAAAATTGGAGAAAACAACATTTGAGTTCAGATTCAGAAGTCTGGAGTTAGCAGCACCAAACTTCAGGACAGATGGATGTGAGGAGCAAGCAAATTCAGTGTTCCACTGATACTAATAATTTTGTGTGTGTGTGCATGCTCTGACAGATTGATACAAAGATGAGCTTTTTTTACTTATAAGCCCATTATGATGTATGAAGAGTATATTGCAACTGTGTGCATGGGCTTTTGCCTATAAAAATATCTTAGTTTCGTCCTATACCCTCAGCAATTCCCAATTCAGATAACCTTTCGAACAACTTTTCTATAATCCGTATCTCCCTATATATATTTATATTTTTTTTGTTCTGAAAAATGTGTTCCTGTTAATCAGGTTGCCACCTCTAAAAGAATGGGATCGTGATGTGCTTTTCTTGAAACTTTTTCATTTTCTTGGTCTGGAAAAGGTCCTAACCAGGAGGGGATATTGGATGTCAAAGGGAGGCCAGATTGGAATTAGAAACTTCACAGAGGTGGGGGGGAGGTTCTGGGTGGATTGAGTTGGAAGCAGTATTTTATTGCATGGTGGTCATGCTCACGGGGCTGTTTTATTGCGGGGTGGACAGGGAGAAGAGGAGGACCAACTGACGTCAGAGAGGACAAGGAGTGCTGTGCCTCCCCCACCACCCCAGAATAGGAGCCTAATGGGGCAGCAGAAGCTGTATGCAATGAGGTATAACAGTACGTGTACCACACCTTAAAGTTATACTACCATAAAAATGAGAAACTGCTAGCGGTGGAGATAACAGCATTTACGAGGAGAATTTATGGGCTGCTCATGTGGTATAAATATATACAGTACACAAACACCAGTGGGGATAAATTCCACTGGACAACCCTGTTATTATAACAGTAACCTTGAAAATATTATGTTATTTAACTGAAGAAAGTGTTGAAGGAACAATACATAATTTAATCTCCTTCTCTACCCTTTACAATTTGTCTCTGTATTAGCATCAGTGAAGTTTTAAGAAGTGTGTGCATTAAGATAAACACTGATAGTTAATTGTGTTTATTTTACCATCCTCGTGCTTCCCTGTCCACACCCTTGTGCTTTCATCTTGTCTGCAAGCCCGTTTTTGATGGAGCTGATGTGTTTTAAAAACTATGAAGACATATTTTTATCCCTATGCAAGACCTCTAATTCTTCCCCCTTTCTGCTTCTCTCTTTCCAAGTCAGTTGCTTTCTTCCTTTGTAGTATCAGTTGCATTCACAGCTGCCACAACCATTTCCAGTCATTTTTAAAAATTCTTCCTCGTTGAAGGACACCAATGTAAGTAAATGGATATGACAGAAACATGGCAGATAAGAAAAAGACAAAACAAAACAAAAACCCAAACAAATACACACTCCCCCCCAGAGGACCTGAGGTGCTTTTGCATGTCCCCAGAGGATGTGCTTTTGCAGTGAGCCGAGTTGGGATGCCAGAGATGCAGCAGTGATGAGTTCTTCTAGTCCTGCCTGTGTCTCTGCAGGACTCGGTGCTGAGGGTACAGTTTGTTTCCCATCTTGTCCCTCTGCAGGAGAAAATCTGGAATATTTGGGATCACTCCAATCTTCTTATGAATGACCCTTTTCATAGCCAGAAGCAGTATCACCAGAGTCACACGTTGACAGGGAAGGAGGAGATATCATCAGTCTGGAAACAGGAAGGCGAAAGGAAAACACAGTAAAGCAGTTTGGTGGTTAACGAAGAGGCAGCGGTGCAGTGCCTATGAACACCATTTAATCTTCTTGTGATTTAATTCCCCTGTTAGTTCCCTCTCTATAGCAGAAGATAGCATTTGGGGAAGTAATATGCCATGCCCTACAGTTTAGAAGAAAAGGTGATAGACTTTCAGAGTATTTTCAGAACAAATTTCTGGAGTTATTCGCCGAGGTGTAAATTCTCTTTCTCCGACTGTACTTCTGCTGCCAAGAAAGTAAACTAGGGCAAGTTAACAGAATGATCCAAGAGTAAAGAAAAAGCTGGTATCTCAATTTTTGATGCAGCCTATGTGTTCTCATTATTACATTGTCTGGTTGTATTACTTTTGATTTATAATGTAATTGGGGAACTATAGAAATGTTAATGGGAAAGATACTGTTCTGAATATGACAAAGTTGTTTACTAATTGTTGCCTTTAACTTTGGCTAATTTTGTAGTATTGAAATATTTAAAAATGTTTTATTTCCTTATTTTTATGTTGTCATGAAACTGTTGTTTAGTTTGAACTCCATTCTCAGATGAGATGAGCTTTCTCCCCCCTTTAACACTAGGAAAATAGTGCAAATTAAAAATTTGCTACACTAGGGTTCAGTCTCAAACCTTTAGGCAAGCCCATTCATTGTGTTAAATACTTAGATGAGAAATTGTTGCTTATATGTTTATTTATTTATTTTTACAACATCCACCATGCTGCTCATTATCTTAGGGGAGATGGAGAATATTGCAATGATTATTAGTAAGCTTGGTAATGAGATTACTGAACCATTTGCCGCTGACTTTTTTGTGATGCATAATTACAGGGGTTTATTTACAGCGCCTTTGGAGGTTTTGGTTTTGACTTTTAATGATTCACATTTATATCCTTTGTTCTTCATATAAGGGATAAGATTTTATCTCTGGATGTTTTGCATTTCACCCCTCCCAACACCCCTTTTCCCTCGGCCAGCCCCATCAAATGAATGTGTGTTAAACTTTCGATATAAGTAAGAAGCTCTTACTCAGTCAAGCAACCCTCATTCTGCAAGTTCTTATACACTTGAGTAATCTGACTGATACTAATTTGGAAACTCTGGTAAATAGGATTATTAGTGCATTTGTCCTAGATGACTCTTCTAGTCTATGTTCAAATCAACAGAGTTTCATCAGCCTCTTTTTGGCCTTATCTACCTCATAAATATGATATATTAATAGAAAACAGTAGAAAGGAAGGGCTGCTTTGCAGGCCTTTAATATCTCGTAACTGTTTGGCAGCTGTTAAGGCTGATTACCTTATTTTGTGTATTATCACATTTACTCACATTCTTGACTGTTAACCACTTTTCTTCCCAGATACCTGTGATTTCAGCAATTTTTGAAGCTTTTGGTGGAGAATTCCTGATTGAGGGGGAGGGAACCAAAGAAAACTGAAGAGAAGTGGGGCAGTTACCGGGATCAGGTACCGGAAAGCCTTTGGGGAATAGAGAACTACAGAATAAAGTTGCCCTGGTTCTACACCTACTGAATCACAGACATCCTTTATTTTGAGATCCCATGGGCTATACTTGTGAAAATACAGCATCTTTGTTTTCCTGCTGTCACTAACCTCTTTTAACATTAGTGAAAGGTCTTCCATTGACTCAGTGGGTTCTGTTTCATTGTGACATAGCAAAACCTTAAAAAGTTCTTTTTGTCTGCTTGTTTTAACAGATTTATTTACAGTAGGTTGTTTTTAAATTCAGGTAGAAAGACGTGAAAATTTTACACGCCCAACTTTAATCACCTAAATAGGGCACAAGCAAAAAGATGGAAATGGGTCTCAATATGTGACATTAAAGTTATGGCAGTAATCCTAGCTATTATTCAGGAATCAGTGGGACATTTCATTTGTAAAAATTGTAACTTCGGAGCTTCTTTTCATCTTCAAAAGCAGATCTGCATTGAACACTTGGAATTTATATAAATACATAGTTAAGTTGAAAAATGCTTTAAACACAAAATTTATTTTTTCTTCAGCAGCAGCCGAGTCACTTCCTGTAAGAATCAAAAACCACACAGCACATTTCAGTTTACTTGCAAAAAATAGAATTTAGGGAAATAAAAAGACAAGAAGATCTAGGAAAATTGCATTTCCTTATGGAATAATAACAAAGCTAAAAAGTTGTTTATTTTATCTCAGGAAGTGTCTATTCACTGCTTCATTATACCAAGAATAAAACTGCACCATGAAGGGATACATACATAACTTATTCACAATAATTTAAAGCCATATCCTGAGCACACTGCCTATAACAGAAATACTTTCTGCAACTTAAATGGATCAAGTCTATGGAGAGTCAATAGAAGAGAAGGAAAATTATCATCCCTACTGTTTAGCTGCATTCTAGCCATGAAATGTAATGCTGAATTCACATAATGCAGAATTAAGAAAAAAAAACCCACATCCCTGTTATTTTTAATGTGCAACATGTCCTTGCCTCCTTTGAGCCAAGGTTCATGTGAGCTAATGCACAGGGTTGCTGCATTCTGCTGCTTTTTCTCTAAAAGCATAGCAATACTGTCCTATCAAGTGCACACAAGGCAGTGACTGCCACCACGTATACACCTGATTTTTGAAGTGCTGCATCATGAAGTGAGACAAAACCTTATTAGAATATACCCTTTCCCAGAAAGAAAATGGCCCCAAAACTATATTGTTCATCCAGGGTTAATTTTACTCTGAAATTACAGATTCAGCTAAACTGCCATTGCCTCATTGTGATAACTTGTCACACTGTCGGAATTTAAGTACCAACAATCTACTGGGAGTAAACGTCCTTATGTACACTATCTAAAGGATGGCTACCCTGGGGTTTCCACCAAGCCTACATGATCATATATTGATGCTGGGCTTATTTATTTCAGTGGTTCTGAAGTACACTTAATCATCTTACTAAGGTGCCCTATGTGGTACATAATTAATATTATACATTGACTTTGGAAGCAAGCTTTGGGGGGGATTTGGATGATCCAAAAGAAATATGGTAACTTCTTTATATTCAACAGAGAGTCTGTGTGGAGAAGATTGAGCTCCTCCATTTAGAAAGGCGAAGAACAACAAGAATGTTTCTTTTTCACCCCTTGCCCCTAACACTTATAGTATTCTCAGTTTAAACACCGTCCAGTTCTAATTTTTGCCAAAAGTGAAAGGGAGAGTGAAAAATCATTAATTCAATTTCTCACTGTTTTGCCTCTGGTGATTGCTGTTAGTTCAGGTAATAGCTTGTCTGTGGTTCTGACCCAATTCTTAAACCAGTCTTTCTGTACTCAACCAATTAATCTAATGGTTCATTAATTGCAAACATCTGAAATCATTAGAACCTGATTGAGCACAAAAGCATCAAATCCTGTGAAGCTGTGACTGCTTAGCCAGCAAACGGTCTCATTGCAAAGGAATGTCAATGTTTATAGTAAATGTAACCTAAACTAGGGTGTTCATTGACATATCCCTCCATTTGTATACAACAGCTCTGACATCTATCAGTTCAAGAGTGCATGATTTATCCACTGCTATATCCTGGAACTGACAAGCCAAAGATTACAGCTTAACCTACATGAAAGCAGAGGCTGTATGTATTCCTAAAATAAATATTTAGTAACTGACAAGCTCTGGTTAATATTAATTCCTGATAGAAAGCAGTCAATTTAAGCTTACTTCATGCCAAAATCTATTTGTATTTTGTAAATCATTTTTCATTACTATAGTCTAGAGAATCTTAAGAAAACATGTAAGTGGGGGAGGGTTGCTGTATCAGTTGCATTTTATATATCGTACATCTGCATTAAAGACACCCTTCCATGGGCCCATAAAGTGGGGCAGACCCAGGTAAAGACACACACAAGCAGTACTCTGATGGTAACTGTGAAATACAGACTTTTAATTAAGTTAATTTAGTCCATGTGAAAGATGCTAAATTTTGCCATTCTGGAACGTGAAGCCTTCTGTTTATCCACAGGGGAGACAGCACAGGTATCGCTAAACTTCACTGACAAACCGCATCATGGATTTCTCTGTCTCCTTGATGTGGTCTGTCTTTGGTTTCTCTTTTTTCTTCTTTTGTTTGTTTTTAGAGGCTATTAATTGTTCTACTGATAGATAAATAGGGAAAGAGATTAAAATTTCCATTAAAGCATTTCTGAGCGTTGGCATTCCGCTAAATGTTTCTGTCTCGCTGCTTTGATGACAGTTGCCTTCCCACCGAGTCTAGTCTGGGGCCAGCAGTTACCGCTCCCCTCAGCATGGATAATGGAAGGGAGAAATTATATTTTACTGTTGAACATCTGCTTTGATAAATGCCTTCATAGAAAAACCTAGCGGACTGCTGAGTTTATGGTTACAGGTAAGATGAGGTGCATAATGTGGATACAGGCTCATCCCACCTGTGCACACAGGACAAGTGCCAGTCCTGCTGGAGCCAACTGAGAACCCTGCAGACATAGCACAGAACTAGTCAATACTGATGGAAAACAGCTTCACACCGTGCAAGTATGGCTACTTGCCTTCAAGCAGGAACAGATCTCCTATTTGTGTAACATTTGCTGTCCTTTTCTCTTTTACACACAATGCATATACACACGTGCATATACACACATGGTATTCAGTGCTCTCATCTCTCCGTGTGTGCATTCAAAATGCCTCTACTTCTCTGGTTCCTTTTTCTGGCTGAGCTTTCATCTGGTCCATAATTCTGAGAGATGGCTTCTCTTCTTTCAGTAATTCTGTACTTGATTCCTTCTTATGTGTGTCTTTAAACCAAGATTAACTGCAATTCTGCTAAATTGGTGAAGCAGCAAAGGTGAGCACTGTGTGTTCATCAGGCAGAGAGAATAGAGCTGTGAATATACTGGCCTAGGCCTGGACTTTCGATCCTCAAACTCTCTCTAACATAAATACACATGTGTGTTCATCACTATGCAATGAAGGTTTATAGAAGCAGAAGGGGAAAGGGCTGGTTCTGCTCTTCTGAAACTGCGGTCCTTGCAGCCCACACAGTCATATTCAGCACTGTTTTTGAAATATTCCTATTTGAAAGATTGATAATAAGGGCATATAGTGATATTCATAGAGCTTAACTAGCTGTCCATTTGAGTAGGAACTTTTACCCTAGCAGATAACAGTTGGGGGTGGCTTGGAGAGGCTACCAAGCAGATAGCGAGCCAGGACTGAAAGATAAACAGTAAGGAGCTAGCTGTGTGCTTCTGGCAATAGATGAGCAGTATCAGTAGCCCTAATGATCCAGGGCAGTGGCCTGAGGAAATCCTTGGAGTGTGGTTTCCTTTATCACTTTTACTGGACTGCCCATTGGGAATGAGTTATGATCTGATGGTTTGATCTTTTGTATTGTGTATGGGGTTATTGCACCTTTTATTTCCTGACAACAGTAGTAAAGCTGCCAAGTATTACTTAAAGTGTGGGAATGTTTATAAGAACTCAGCAAAGGAGAGTGCCTAGTATTCAGAGTGCTAACACTACAAGAAACACTATCAAACATCTAGCAAAATGGTGTGCTGTGGTGCTTGCTCCAATACCTTGCTTTGAAATGACCTTTTCCAGCTGGTGAAAAAAGCCTTTTCCAGAATGCAAGGGTCAGCAGCAATGTAAATACCCCAGAATTGTCATCTTTGGTATCTCTATGTGTATATTTGTGCTTTTAAATTCACACATATGTTCACAACTGCTGTGGAATTATTTCAGATTAAATCCCAAATGTGTTTGTTCTGAACATTAAATGGAGTGACATTATTAGTTTTTTGGCAATGTTCTAATGGAATCATAGTTCAAAATATTCAGTGAAAACATTACGCTCCCCCATCATTAAGGTGAATTTTGTTTGCATACTCTTTTCCCAGAAAACTGATGTTAATTTTTTGCTTAACTTTAGTCTTACAAGGTATGAAGCAATTTAACAGACTCGCTAACCTTTCATTAAAGTTCAGTGTAGTACTTAAGCATGTTGGGTGCATTAATTGTTAGCTGACAGCTATTATTTCTGTGAAACCCTTTTGTATTAAAATTTCTGCTTGAT
Source organism: Pedionomus torquatus (assembly GCA_013398155.1). NCBI lineage: Eukaryota > Metazoa > Chordata > Aves > Charadriiformes > Pedionomidae > Pedionomus > Pedionomus torquatus. Next base: position 89,072 of record VZRU01017877.1, on the reverse strand, counting down.
GGATTGGATTTTACAAAATTTGCATTTCACTGAGGCAGAGTCAACTGGTACTAAGAGTTATGGTAGATATTTAAATAAGAAAACAATAATTCTTTAAGCTATTGTTAAATAAGTATTAAAACTACAAAACTTATTTAGGATTAACTCTTTACTATGGAGTTTATACCCTGCATCATTGTTTTTTACATACCACTATAACAAAACTGGCTTCTGATAATGATAGGACTGAATGTCTACACCCAGTCCTAAGTGCTGGCAGGAAAGTCGTTGAGCTGTATACTTTTAAACGCAAGGGAAAACCCAAGAAAATCATCAGACAAGAAGGTTTATGTGTTTTCCTAAATCACTGTTTCAGAGATGGAGTCAGATATATATATTTCCTACTCAGGATGCTATTAGATGGTGTAATGCATGGTGAGCAATTCTCTGAGGTGCCAGAGAGCATGGAATTTCTCAGATAGTAAACTCTGAAGGCTTTAATGGATTAACATAGTTTTCCTGGCTACTGACTTTGCAATGACCCTTGCATCTAGCCGGCTAAGCTACCATCAGCACTACAACAGTGAGAAGAACAGAGCAGCAGTAGCTAGCAGCCGTGCTTGCTGGGTGGAGTTCAGCACTGCCATAGTACCAGGATGGAGGAAACAATGAGAAGGGAGTACAAAAAGATATCAAATATCTGAAGCTGAGGAGGAAGAGTTGACAGTGATAAAAGAGGGGTAAATCACCTTGGAAAGAACATGAAAGTTTTGTGCTATAGCTACTTGGTTTTAAGTTTCTCCAGAAGATATACCAGAACAGCTGTCAGAGTAGGTGTTAAAAAAATAAAGAAAAAGAAGAGCTAAAGCTTGAACACATACGGCATATGAGAACATTAGGCCTATTACCTTCGAGGTATCTGGCGGAACAGGCTGGCCTAGAGTGGAGATGATGGAAGGGAAGAAGGAAAAAGAAAGAGTGTCCCTTGGGGAAACCAAATTGTCAAACAAAGAGGATGTGCTGAGGGAGCAATTATAGTAAGATGTGACTGAGAGAAGCAAGATAGTAGAAAATTTCTCACAACCACAGCTCTAAAAATTTCTAAATGGAGAAGACAATTAACACAGAGATGAAAGACTATGAAAAGTGAAGGTGGAGTACTAGCCTATGATCTGTGTTTTTGTATATACACTGATTTTAACAATGATACACCACTATTAGTATCAGTTGAACTCTCTTGTTTTGATGCACGTGTTTGTGCACCCTCTCTGATAGCAGCTCCACCTGTGCCATCATCCTTCCTGGCTGCCAATATGTTCCTTATACTTAGTGAAACCTTGTGGAATCGAAAACTAGGAATATGCTTCTGAAAAGAGTCATGAACATAAATATACAATTAACAGCCCAGTTATTACATTAATTTTTATTACTGAGTACTTAAAAATATAACACTATCATTGTTTGGTAATAATAGAATAAAGTCATACTTCTTTGATTATGTTAAAGATCTGAATAAAAGTTGAGTCATGCCTACCTATCACTAAATCAATTACATGCTATAATTTGGTAAAATTAGCTGACTTTAACCACTAATGTTAGATGCCATATTAGACACATAAGAGTAGCAAGAAATGACTTGGATCATTAATATTAGCTCATCAGTGGTGGAAAGAGAATGTTACTTCCTTCCATATACTAGAAATCTGATAAGGAAAGGAGAAAAACAGAGAGAAAAGTGAGTTACTTAATTATTCAAGAGGGAATTTTCTCTTCAGCAAATTCCTCTGTCAGCTTAGTCAAATGCTGTCATTACATGGCTTCTAATTTTAGGTAGAATTTGGATAGCAGGTCGGAATTTTTAGCAATAAAACTACAGAGTCCGTGTCACAGATAATGGTCAAGTATTTTTGTTTGTTTATTAATTCAGGGGTCTGAGATAAGTATCCCCACAGGAAGACCCCATACACCCAAGTTCTTTGCACGTTCTCTTTACACTTCCATTTTTATGGTGAAGAAGAGATAAAGGAGAAATAACTCAATAGCATTGTTATTTTAGCAGCACTCTTTGAAGACCCACCCCACTGTCCTTTTCACAGGTTACTCCCATGAGTCCATTATCCCACAGGTCCCTTGCATCTGTCACTGGATGGGAACGAGCCTCTTGGGTTGAATTAGATCAATACCTTGACCTTCAGTAAGATTCTTTCTGGGCAATGAAAACACATTAAATGAAAAAGTAGCATATTCATCATATGTAAGATACAGAAGAATCATATGGTATGTTTAGGGACTGCTTAGTAAATGGAGACAGTTTGTGGTATAAAAAAAACCATGGCAATCTGAATAATTGTCATTCAGATTGCTTGTGACCTCTTGGACACAAGAGGTGAGATAGAGAATGAAATCTGTCACATTTGCTCTTTGCACTGAGGTTATCCAAGGTGGAGAGAGATTTTTCCAAGATCTGTTAGCAAAAGTCAGAAGAAAAAGCAACCAGACCTCACTTAGGGAAGTTTCATGATTGGGTGTGTGAGAAGAGAAAAAGGTGAAAGACCTACAAAGAGATCATGTGAAACAGCAATACAGCTTGAGAGATCAATTTTACATTCGTTTAAAGCAGAAAATTAGCCATATTTTCATAAGGGAATTGTCATGATTGTGTCCTAATGCTTTCAAAATTAAGCATTCCCTAAGGCGATGAAGACTGGGGAAAATATCTCAGTGGCAGTGCTATGCTTAAAAAATTAGAAAATGGCCAGCCCTACATTCACAAGATCTGAAGTAATTTGGCTGGTCATTTTTGCCCGGTTATGAGAGTCAAAGTTACCTGCCACAGAAAGAGTGCTCTTGGGATGTGCAACACAGCTTGCACGGTCACGTTACGCTGGCACTGCACTGGAGGCATTGCCATGGACTGGCTGGGAAATGAGAAAAAAATGTGAGCCAAAATGCTAGCATGCAATTTTTTTTTTGTTTTTTTTTTTTGAAAATTATCTTTTGATGAAAATGTTTTGAGCAATTCTATGAGTGAAAAATAATGTCTTTAAAATTTCTGTCGAAAAATGAATTTAATTTCTTCTGGGCGCGTAATAAGAATGGATTATAGAAATAGCTGTGATAATGCTGTAAGTCCACCAACTGCTTTGAAAATAAAGGAAAACATACTCAGCTTATAGTTTGCTATCTTGATAGAGATATATTTTATTTCTTAATATGACACAGATTTCCAAATAGGCTACCTTCTTGCTTACATGGCATTTCTGTATCAGAAAGTCTCTATTTTATTCTACCTCATTTGTAAATTAGGTAGGTGCAAAATCCGAGCTTTGTGGCTATTTTTTCCTGCAAAAAGGTGAAATTCGAAAGTGATATTTGAAAAATTAGTTACCTTTCCCTTTTCAGTTCTTTGAAAAATCTGAATGATACTTTTTGCGTATTGTTTCAGTTCTTTTATTCTAGTCTTTTTGTTTGTCACATTACTCTTCTATTTTTTTCTTTGAAAGTGAGTTTTGCGTTTAATCTTTTTATTGTAATCTTTTTATTGTCTTTTTATTTTTTATTAGTGAATATTAAGCATGTCAACTGCAGATATAGAGAGCTACATCCCCTGATACACCCAAAAAGTTTTGGTGGAAAGCCACATTTGGCACAGATGCTTACTTTAGAGCAATTCGGTCACAGCATCCTTCCTGGTTAGCATCATTCATCTTTCTTCCACTCAAGAAGAAAAGCCAAAGAAAGAAATAAAAACTGTGATTGGTTATGGTGTCCCAAGGGAAATTCTCAAAGCCTCATAAGGGGAATACTCAGAATTTTTATGTGTTTTAGTGCAACTTATACCTGCAAATTTTGCACCCTTAAATTTTGTACTAGCAAAATTGTTAGTGCTTTGTAGACCTTTAACAGTATAAATGGCAATAGCACTCTGAAGGTGCAGCTAGGAAAATAGAAAACGTTATTTTGATTTTACCATTGTTAAGTCGCATATGTACGTGTCTGAACGTAAAAGAGATGAGAGGAAAGCTGGCTTCCTGGAAAGGTTGCCATGTGCTGGACTGGGGAGCTACACTTTAGGATCTAACTTTAGTGCTGTGCATTTTGAACTGGGCTATCAGTGGTGGTCCTTGCTCTAAACTGTCTTGCATGTATTTATTTTACCTTTGACATAAGTGAGTTATTTGTGTGCACTTTTGTCCCTTCTGAGTAAAGTTTCTCTACTAACCACATGTAGAAGGTAAGGGGAACTGGGCTCAACACCACCATCAGGTAGTCATGCCATGGCTTCCTAATGCCTCAGTTTGGCTAAGCTAATGGGAGTGAACTAGAAGTTGTATTGGGCAGTGGTTTTGGTGCAGCATAACTATAGAGTCTGTTCTACTGTGACAGGGTGAAACTAGAGATGACTAAACCATCCCACCTTTAACTTGTTTTATACAAAATTTACAGAGAAAGGGCAGAGAATGAGTAAGATGACTTTATTAAATGTGAGGAGTTTCTTAAACTCAAGGGAAGAAAAAAAGAAGTAAAAAAGGAAACATCCATTTTTCCTTGCTAATTTTTAACCAAGCTCAAATTCAAGAGGCAGTCTTCATTGACAAACTAAGCCACTTCAAGAGTGTAATCATACTAAAATTCACAGCTAGGATAATGTACAACTGGAACTCTATCAAGCCTCTGTCTTGAGGAACTGAGGTATGCCTTGGAGGAATGCATTAGATGCTATGGTTAATTAACTAATTTACTCAATCAAGTTTAACAGTGGTTTTAACTTTAATGGCACCATTACATTTTAATATGAAAATAACAGGCTGTGTTCCTAGCATTCCCTGCAGTCCGCCTCTTCTCTACCATCCACTTTACAATTTGATTTTGATTTGTGAAGTCTTAAACCTGTTTATAATGTCAAGCACATGTAATACAATACATCTAGTGAACATTATACATGCCCACCTTGCAAATACACTTGCTTGAAGTCATAGCTCCTGACAGATAGCATGCATTCTTCAAGAACTGTTGAGTTTCCACACGTCCTTCAAGAAGAAAATGTGTAAATATAAGTAAGCTAATTTTAAGTGTGTTTGACTAATTTTTCTCAAAGAAGATCTGGAGTCCCTGCTGCCTAGCAGAAGTTCCTGTCTCGTGCTTCTGCTTTTTCTGGGGCAATGTATTGGCACAGCTGGGTCCTATTAAGCTGCCAGTAGAAAATGAAGCAAAGAAAAAGGTAGTTCACTCCATGTTCCTTGGTTTGCTGAAGGAAGGCACTTCTGTCTGATTAGTAGGAGACACATGAACCCTTTAGGTGTTTCTGTCCCCTTGGTAAAACCATTTCTGGCTGCAGTCTCCCAAAAACATTTTTTGTGATGTTTTCAACTTTATATATAAAAATAATGTATTATATAATTATAAATTGCATATATAAATGATATAAATATTCTGTAGATTCCTTGAATTTCATGTCTTAGTTTTCTTAGATGACCAACTTCTCCTTTACTCTCTGCATCTTATTTTTGTCTGATCTAATTAATATTAAACATGACTGAGAGAATCCTGCTCCACCACCACTGGAGTCATTTCCAGTTGCAGACCACCAGCAAATAAAGCTCTTTATACTTGTGTGGGAGGACTTGTCACATAACTGGCAACAGGAGACAGCTAGAGTAATTTATTGAGATACTGAATGTGTACCTTCAAATTATGTCAGGCAGAGAGTCCACAGCTTCCCTTGTCAATGGGTGGCTGTGGGTAAAATGGTCTCATTTGGGTGTTGTTTATTTGACAGTAAACCCCTTCAAAGTATGGTTCGTGAGTGTAGAAGTGAGCCAGAACATGGTGACCAGGTACACCAGTGCTTGGCCTATGATGCATGAACCCCGTGGGGTTCCAGGCATCCAGCTTCATGGCTGTCAAAACTGAGAAGACCCTGTTCCTGCTGGGCAGCAAATACGTAGGTGCAAAGATGGCACAGACTCTCCCTTGCAGAAGCCTAGCACCCTAGCTATACGTCAGGATGGAGCAGAGGCACCACATGCATCTCTCCAGCCTGCTCCATGGCCGTGGGGCTGGTTGGCCCCACATGGGTCACACCAGTGAGACCAGGACATTGACTGTAAGAAGCAGCCAAAAGATTTCAGGTGTCAGAGCGAATGCTTGCTGCGGGATACCCACATCCAATTTATAATAGATTTAAGCTGATTCTGGAAAGGGACAGTAAATCATTGCTAAACAGTTATATGTAATTTTATTGAAAATTTTTACTAGCATAGAGACAAAGGCCGTACTTTAGAGATTAACTAGGAAAAGTTTTACAAGACAGTGGAGATAATGAATCACAAATTCTTTAAGGGTGAACCTCTGATGCTGAATCAAAGTACAGCTGTCTCATATTTGCTCTGTGTGCATTTTGCTACCAGTAATTTTGTCATCAATTTTCATATTTTGTTTAAACATATTTGTCTTTTGGACAAGATAGGTCATATTTCACACATTTGATGAATTTTCTCCTTGGTCCAGTTTTACAGGATTTGCACTTAATTAATTGCACAACCTTTAATTCGACAGACTGTTTTTAATGGCTGTGTAGTTTCAAATGCATATACACAGTGGAATTTCAAAAAGTAATTGTTTTTATGTCACTACCATTGAAAGTTGCAATTATTAAAATATACAGTTAATGACACAGAATTTCTTAGTTGCTTATACAAAATAATGCACATGCTTTTTTTTACCCATATTTTCAGGGTTTTCTATGGATGGTGGGGTATCAGCTCCATACAGCAGTGTTCATACTCTACCCCAGCAACTTGGTACAAACGTACAGTTCCAACTTGTAAAAGCATTGGCAAATTTTGCGTGTGTACTTTTGGAAATATAAGCCTTTATTTAATTTCATTTTTTTCCCCCGGAATTATACTGCAATTTCATCAATAGTTGTTGATGGAACTTTTCAGTTGGGCACTAGCTGGAAGTGCTGTGCTTCAAAAAAGCAAAAAAAAAAAAAGTGCTGTGCTTCCAAAGCTTACAAAAGCTTAAGCAAAGGGAACCCCACCTTTTCCTAGGAGAGCTAAACACTGACAGTTGTGGCGCTCTTAAAAGCTTCTTTAGTTTTTAGCAGACTCACAGAAGAGAACTACCTCACCCGTCCAGACAGCACGCTGTCTGGAAATGTGCCCATCAAATCTGTTTGTCAAGCCACCAGGCTTTTCCATGCCTGGTAAAAGGCAGACAGGAAGGAGTAGGCAAAGGTCAATCCTTGTCAGTTCTTTGTAAATGTAATTGTACTGGCAGTTTGCAAGGCGCTTGCTCGTTCCCTAGCAACTTTGTGTATGTGGGGAAGAGTTAAATACATATTTCTCAGTGTGTTGTTTTTCCACTAATTTGGCAATATGATTTTTTAAAATTATTATTTTATTTATCAGCCTTTTTGTGAATTTGGAGGTTTGTGTGCATAAGATGCAAACTTCCACAAGCCATTGTACAAGCCTTTGAAAAGAAATCTGCTACTGAGGACTGCCTGACTCCTGAGTTGGAGTATAATCACAATAATTAATCTAGATTATGACTTCTTTTCTTATGTGGCTCTGAACAAATGCAATATGTGATACAAATTCATTACAGACTTTGTTTTTCAGACTGGTAGTTGTGAGCTGCAATCAGAATCTGACCTGATACCATTGAGTGCTTTGAGCGATCTTTTATGATGGGGAATTTTTAAAGCACGTATGTCACAAATGACTCCTATTAACAACAGACATAAGAGTGGTTTAAGAAGGATTTTTGTTTAGAGGAATGAATTTAGGGATTAAGCCAAGGCATAGAACTCCAGTCTAATTTCTAGGAGTTGTCCCTACTTACACAAAGGGTGAATTAAAGTCATTTGTCTTATTGAAGCCGAAGACAAAATGGTGAGGCCCACGTGTGCTGCTGATGTGGACTGGCCCAGCTCCACTGAGCGCAGAGCGAGTTGGCCCAGGGTGTGACGAGGTGCTGAGAGAGACCTTTCCACAGAGGACCAATTCACATCTGTAAAACTGGTGCACACAGTCTCATCCTCTGAATGGAAACGGCCGGTAAATAACCTTCCAGTCCAGCTGCACTTGCAGTGAGAGCAGACTGGAGCCTTACAGATCTGATGGGGCTTCCCAAGAAGAAAGTCTGCTGCTTGAAAAACTTGTTGCTGTGAAAAAGTGTCACCTATGTAATACGGAGGCCAGTGTGAAGAGTGACCATGATTAACCACACATGCAAGTATGTTAACACAAGCTGACAGAAGTATAGTGAGATTCTGCTTGATTTTCTGCTTCTGTTGCATTGACCCAGCTAAAGAGCAGCTAAACACAGTGCAGTTTTTAAGTGTAATTTTTTGATCTGCCACGTCATGGGTTGTTTCCTTCTCAGGAGCTGGTATTCCCTTTCACTTTATTTGCCAATGGAGTCACAGCACTTCCACAACACACAACAGTAATATTGATGCAGGCAGAAATGCATCCAGAATGCTGTGGTAATCTGTATTTTTTTAATTTAACAGACCCAACTTCCTGAGATTGTTCCTTTGACTTCAGTGGAGTTATACCAGCTGAGAATTTGTCCCAGTGAGTTTTACAGCATTACTGATTCTCAGTAATTTATCACTATACACATCTGCTCATTTAACTGATAGAACCTACAAAGATGGGCACAGTGGTTTAAATTGCTCAGTCTCCCGGTGTGGGTAGCAATAACTCTTTACTTGCTGTTATATACAGTTTTCTGCCTATCTGTAGATCTCAAGATGGTTTAAATTCAGGGTAAGACTGCGCCTATTAAGGGTAATGGAACGGTTTAGGACTCCCACATGGGTCTGCTGAAGTACTGTGCTGTGTGGGGATGAGTGGGCTGTACCCCTGGCCAAAAAAAGAGTTTTGCAGCTATTGCCTTCCCACCTTGGTCTGTGCTGCATGGGATGGGGATGGGGAGCAGGCACTCACCCTGCCCGGTCCTGCCGGCAGCCAGGGCTGGCCCTGCAGTGCTGCAGATGCTCTGTGCAAGCACAGAGCTGCAAAAACTTGCCCAAGCCCCACAAGTTTNGGTGTTGGTTTTTTTTTTTTCTTCTCTCTCCTTTTTTTTCTGAACACTGGGAATGAACAGGCAAATGGAAGCTGCTGTGGTGAAAGGGGAAAATTTTACAGGCCCGCTTTTCTTGCTTTCATCTCTTCAAGAATGCAGAATAGTCTGCTCCAGAGAGGAAGCAAGGGTGCGAGGTGCTTGAGAATGGATATAGCTTCATCCTCTTTTCTAGGAGCACAATTACATATTTGGTTTTGCATACAGAGGCAGATAAAAGGCAGGTGTCTGAAGGTGGGATCTCAAAGCACCAGAACTGGACAATGTGATTTTTCTGTAAGAAGGTTATGCAGTCTGGTGTTGTTAGCTGACTTTTGGCATTAAATACACCTTCCAAATTGGTGGCAGTTCCCACAGCCGTTTAAAATGTAATCACAAGAGATCTGACTCAGGTGGGTTTGTGGAACTTGTGCAGCTCCTGGCTTCATAACCTCAGACAGCAGAGCAGATGGCTGTGACCCTCCAGGTTTGGCACTGCGGACCAAGGGTTTTGCTCCTAGCAGACAGCACTGGCCTCAGGCAGAGACGCTGTTTGCTCTGGTTCTGTTCCTAGTAAGGTTTAGAACAACTTCATACTACCACAGTAGAAAAAGTTACAAAGGAGGAGTTAGAATTCAGGCTGTGTCCTGGTGAGTTTCTCATCTTTGTTCACTGCAGATGTTAAGTCATTTTGAGATGCAAGTCATTTCTTTGAAAAAGCTCTCTTTGGGGCTGAAATATAATGGCAGGAAATTAGCTGTTAATCCCATCTTTTCTTGGACAGACTAGACATGCATAATAAACTCCCCCTTTCCTCCTCCTTGCTTGCCCAGTGATTCAGTTTGACCTGAAAGAAAACATTTTCTTCCAAGAAAGACAATGTTTATGAGGTGCAACCCTAGTTTGGCTCTGATGATTAGAGACACATGTATCAACCTGTGCAAAATTTGCGATGGCTGTTTAAAATGAACCCTGGTCAGGAAGGCTGAGATCACAAACCCTATAATAATCACAACACCAGTACAAGCTTAACGTGATATTCCAAAGTTACATCCAAACTCACAAACCTGGTTTATAACCCTTGCTCTGGCAGAGAACAGCCGAGAGGGTAACGCTCCGGGGGAGGAGCCACACTCCAGCCCTCTCCCTTCCACAGTCCAGAACTGGGAATACACTTGCATTCCCTTTGTTTTCCAGCAGATTTTGCCTACTCGTGCAACCTGCGGCGCCTCCCAGCCACTCAGCAACACTACCAACAAGCTGTTTGAAATGGGCAAAAAGTGGGATAGGGAAAGGTTAGAGTTGTTGTTGCACCTCTATGTTTATGAGATGATTATATATTTGTCAATACTGACTGTTTTCTAATAAAATCAGAAAAAAAACAAAACAGTAAGCATGATTATATGATCTAGTGAACAGATATCAGATGCAACTTTCATATTTTCTCATGTGTACTCACTGTGGCAGAAAAGCTTAGACTTTTTGTTTCCTCATTTTAACACTTGTAATTGCTTCAGCTCATGGGCCCAGGTAGAAAGGGTGTCAGTGTGAAGACTGTTACGTTATTTTCTGCTTATGTGGCTGAGAATATTTTGTTATTTACATGGTATTTCAGCAAATGAAAGAGACACCTTTGGGAAACTGGGAGAAGTTCTTCCACCGAGCAGGAACATACATTCCATCTCTAGTTCATTGTTTCTGGTGGGCAAGCATTAAATCAGGCGCTGTGATCAGATCCCTAGCAACTCCTTCAGCTTTTGTTAGCGCTTCTCATTCCTGCCTTGGTCAGACATCCTGAGAAAATGAAAAGTGATAGGGAAATAAAAAGTTAATACATGCCATTCTAATTGTGCAGTGAGGGTACTGTAATGTGAGAGGGGATAATATTGTGGTGGAAATTAGAAGTTTGTGGAAAATACAAAAGGCATATGTGGAAGAATGTGTGAGATCAGACAGCTGCCTGGGAGAGAGGGCAACTCTCCCTCGGTGAGAGGCTGTCTCCCTTGGTGTGACTGTGAAGCATTTAAGGTTTTATTCTTAAAACAATAGCACATACCTCTACCTCAGACTTTTCAGGTGTTCCACACCTGAGGTAAGGAGACACCAGCACTGAAGTCAGTAAGACCCTTGTTCCTGCAGTGATTCGATGCCTCGTTGAATTTAGCACCCACAAATCACCAGGAGTCCATGGCAGGGCTGTGGTGGTAGGCGGTAGGCATGGCAGGTACACTGAGCTGTATGGTTGTGCATTGCTACTGTAACATCATATATGAAATGCTCCCTTTCAGTTTCAAAGCATTGTGCTTTATGACTGTTCTGACTTACCTCTAAATATAGCCATGCCAGAACATCTGCTTATTTAAGTGGTTCCATTTGGTCATAAATCCATCATTTTCTTGCAAAAAAGGACTTTAAATAGGTCCTTTTCTAGCGAGTAGCTGGGAGTTGCTAAAACTCCTTGGTCTGGGAAACAACATTATTTATTTTAAAACTTCTCCATTGCATTGATTAATTATTTTTAAATAAATAAGCTGCTTTGAAACTTATTTTTAGTCAAACCAATAGGACTCAAACTGAAATTCATATGCCAGCCTTGTGAAATGTAAACTGAGTTATAAACCTATAGAAAATGGATTTTATTATGGAAATGTAAACTGTCCCCTACGCATAGCACGGGGAGATGATGCTATAACAACATACCAGTAAGTAATAAACAACGGCCAGTATTATATCAGATGACTGGCTACAGCTAGAAATGTATCTGTTTGGGTGTTGAATTATCCCCAAATTTGAATTATGGGCATATAATTCAAATTATCCCCTTCCAGCAATATGAAGTCTGACAGACTTTTTTAATATACTTCTTTTGCTGTTTTGCATTATGTCACATCCTCCAGCGTTAAAACCACAGCTTTCCTAACATGATTCATCAGAAATCAGGGGGGAAAAATAGTTGAGATCTGATATACTGAGTACTCTTAAATTACATAGCAGCTTCAAGAATAGTGTATGAGGAGACAGAAGCAGAGTGAATAAGTATGTCTCAGGCTGTCATGTCCGTGAACTGGGAAACTCACTGGCTCATTGAATCATTTCCTGGTACTTCTGCTCATCCATCGATACAGAGAGAGCAACCAGACTGGGTTTACAGAGATGAAAGCCAGAGTAATTCAGAGCCAGCTGTAATTCTTTATAAAACATACACTAAGTGTTTTTGTTGACTCCTGCATGACATTTCCAAGGTGGCTGGGAAACCAGACCATTTGTTACACAGAATCTAGATCGATAGAAAGCACAGAGGAAAACAAGTAAAGTTAACATCCAGTGGAAAGGACAGAGCAATTTCCAAGCTTGCACATCTCAGATGTGCAGAGTGTACATTTCATAGGAACATCCTGTTCTTCAGAACATTGTATTCAGTTACTGAAAAATATTAAGCATGAGAAAAAGCTACTGCCTTATGTGTATGTAATTGTCAGATTTTGCCAGTATATAGAACAGAAGTGTTTGCACACCCTTTTCCTTCTAGCTTTTCTATGCAATCATGACAGCTACCTATGTCTGTTGGAGTACATATTCCAGGAGTGTTTTGGGACTACTCTGACACATGTGAATTTTCAGTTTTATGAATGCTCTCTGCTTTAGCACCAACAAATTACTGTATTTTAGCATATAAGAGAACACAATATATACTAAAACCTAAACGTGGTTTTTCTTCAGATATGATGTACTAGGAATAAAAATTATTTGCTGTATCGATTCTCAAATAATCTTGGCCAAATTTGATAGTAAAGAGTCTTGCTGACTTCAGTGGCTTCATGACTCAAAGTTTACAGGGAGTCTGAGCTCATCTTTCAAAATCTGGTTTGAGAGTCAGCTTTTCAAACATACCTTGTAGAGATATAGGGGTTGCTTCATTTCATTACAAGAACCAAATCTATTCCTACTTTGTATGCTGTCCTTATCCAGAAAAGTTTACATCCAGGCTTTCAGAGTATTCTACGTTAAAAGATGGAGGAAAAAAAAAGACAGTAAACTGCATAGGTTTGTCTGCTTAAGACTGCTACTTGTTAAAATGTAAAAGAATTAACGCGTCACCTGGACTTTACATGTACAGTTTTAACTTTTTGATAAACAGCAAACTCATCTGCTGCTGTGCTAGCTATTTTTAACCTACCTTGTGAGTATGCTTTTTTATTGCTTTATACAGCATATCTGACTCTCTCTAAAGCACAAACTAAAAAATCTATCTGGCTGTCATTTGCTGCATAGTGCCATCTATCATCATGCAGCTTGGCAGCTGTAGTGCATGAGAGGGAGGGGGGAGCCGAAGCAGGAGGCACAGTCAAGGACTTTCACATGTAACACACACACACACACAAAAATCCTTGTCACAATTATTTATGGCTCTTGCTGGGGCACATAATAGGACACATAAAACCTCTGTTTCAGTTTCAAGCACCCTCATATCCCCGCTCCCTTGTCGAAGTTGGTCGCAGGCAGTTTTGCTTTACACATACAATTTCCTGAACAATGCCGAGCACTTGTGAAGTGACAGTGACAAATACTAGAGACGCTGGCTGCAGCTCTGCAGGCTGTTACAGGAGCAGCCGTGTCAATAATCAAGGAAGGCTGCCAATGATACCAAAATGCCAGTGTGATGTTCCACTTGTTCAACCAGCTGCAATGCTTTTATTTTGAAGTTGTGGGAAACTTCTTGAGTCTGTGTAGTTCCAGGCTGTAAGGAAATAAAATACCAGAGGAACCTGTGCCAAGAAATAATTTTTCATTATTAGAACTTCTGTGCAGTTTGATTTTGCGATAGCTAAAATAGTGCTATTTCAGGGTGGCTTAATGAATATGTAGTAGTTTCCTATTGGTGTTAGCCTGGTGTGAAGTCTTTTTGTTAGGGTATCATATCAGCCCTCTGTATGGTGTTCTTGACTTTATTGTTCATTGTGTAACCTTTGGTTCAGGTCCCAGCTGATGGATTTCCTAGCGACTCTGTCCGCTGCCTCTCTAGATGGCAGGCAGTGGAGAGCTGTGCTGCTAAGGAAACCATGCTTTAGATAATTAAACATAAAACTTGGGTCCAGTCCAATAAATTGTCTTGCTTGCAGTTTCTCAAGAAAGGGCACAGACAGATATTAACCTTGATGTCCCCATTGAAGTCCACTGATACACTTTTTATTTCCCATATCTCATAGTATTTCTGATCTCCAGTCTTAAATAGCAGGCTGTTAAATTAGCAGAAGGGAAACCAGGATATATTTGCTCCTGTGGAGCAAATCACTTTGGAAGTTACAGTACACAAAACCATCAAGAAGACAAATTAAACAGAAACACTTGGAAATCACACCACCTTTAAATACAGTATATTTTCACCATTCTTAATGCAGCCACAAGCAGCATTCAGATAGGCAAAGTAACCGTTATTAAACCCAAGTATTAAATCAGCGTTGCGTTTAACTAAGAGGAATGCACTTGACCTCCTCCCAAGGATGCAGGCAAAGGTGGTGCCTTCTAGGACAGCTTCAGTAATTGCAAATGTTAAACTATGCCTAGGAAAAAAAAAAAAAAAAGAAAAAAAAAGGAAAAAAAAAAAAAAGAAAGATCTGAAAGACAGGATTAGCAAGATGTGAATTGCTGTGTTTTTTCTGGGTTTTGGTTCTACTGAATGGAGTATGCTGTGAATTACACAGAAGTTCATTTCAACTTGTATTTCACGACCATGTTCCCGGAGCAGTTCTTACAGGTCAAAAGTGCTCTTACATGAAGAAGGGTTGTTTTAGGAAACATCAGTCCTGCTAGCTCAGTTACGTACCACATCCATCCTACTACCCCTGCGCAAAGTTACTATGAGGAACTGTTCCCATATGGCAATGCACGTCTTTGCCTGTGACTTTACATTCCACCGTCACACCTCTCTCTGATCCTATACAGAGTTCCTGTTGAATAGAGGTGGTCTGGATAACTGTAACTTAAAACAGCTGTATGCTCTTTACCTCATCTGCATGGAGAATCACCGCCAGTTTCTTCTCATTGCCTTCTCCTTTGCAACCTAATTAAACATGTACACATGGTTTTTTTCTCGCACATAGTTTCTTTTTAAATTTCTTGTCCTACATGGTTTTCTTTTCTCACCTTAGTGAAAATGGGAATGGGGCCAAATATTGATCAGACCATATTTGCTTACATTACTGTAATTTTCTTAAAATCTCTGAAAACCAAGAGAACTATAGTCTCTATTGTCATTTCTATCAGTAACAGCTACATAAGATAGATTTCCTAGATGCAAGTGATGTGCAGCATCTCGGACAATGTTGTCTTGATTCTTACACAAAAGTAGAGAAGTTAACAACGTTATGTATTTTGCAGTTGTCTGATTAGTTGAGTGAACGTGCTCACTTACAGGAACTCTAAGGTTACTTACAGGAACTCTAAGGTTATCAAGCTTAAGTAGAATTTTCTCTGCTGTTCGTTGTGAAACCCAGGAAATACCCACAAAAACTCTCCTAAGCCAGCAAAAAAACCACAGGTAGATTGAGGAGATGACTTTACATAACTTTGACAGTGTTTGCAAAATATGATTTACTTTTTCACGAAAAGTAGTGAAGAGTGGATGAATTCTTCTGCTGCATCAGATTTGGTAACTGCAGTACATTGTGAAAATGGACCATTTTCAATCAAATTACTTTCTCATGGATCACCTCCTGTCCTTAATTTCTGTTCTTTTGCTTATTTTTTCTATATGCCTGTAACATCTTATGCTCATGGCACTTTCTGTAGAGGAAGAATATTTTTCCTGGAGTTTATAGATGTGATGTAGAAGAGTCTTAAATACTAAAAAAAAAAAAAAAAAAAAAAAGGTTTTAAAAAACCAAATTATGTTGGTAGTTAAATGTTAGGTATAGTAGGAATGACCACTTGTTTTCTGTTTATTTTCAATACATTAATTTTCTGTTGAGTTTTTTGCTCTAGTGTCTATTTCCATATAGTATGGGCACCTTTAGAATTCGGAACTTTGAGATATACAAATAATTAGTGTTGTTATTAGGTTTATCTAAGAAGCAGAGAAATAGAAGGCTTCAGTTGTGTTGTATTTCATAGGATTATCCTTATACCGGTTCCCTTTTAGTATCTCACTTTTGTAGAAGTCTCTATTTTATGATGCTTTTTGGGTTTTGTTTTCTTATTCCAGTTTTCAGTTATTTTGTGTAGAAAAATGTTCACTGCCCCTCTTTTTCATATGAGTTACAAGGTTGTAAAAAGGTTGTGAAAAAAGTAATTTGCCACAATCTGAATATGTTGACTATGAGCAAAACAGCCTGAGTGGGACAAAATAATTACTCATTGGGTCATTTGGGAAAAAGCACAAATATTAAAACAGTGTGATGGTTTTTGTTTTCTGATTTTATAGATCTGGAGTAACGGTGTGAGTAGCTATGGAAATGATGTTGGTATTCCTCAGTGTGGTTCATCTCGTAGAATTGATCTTATTCTTCAGCCACGTTCATTGAGTTTACTTCATAATCATATAGACATGGTTTGTTTGGCTTGTAGTCTAACATGGAGATATAGACCACAGCTAAGAGTATATATTAAATATTGTGGCCTTTAAACTGGCATATTTGGAAACTCCCACTTCAAAAAAAGAAAATAAAAAAGACACAATGGGATACAGAAATGTGTACACTTGATCATTTCTTTAAAAACTGTTCTTCATAATTATGCACAAAAGGTGTTCAGTATTTTTATATTTATGCTTTTCTGCAATTGTGCTTAGAATCTGCTTTATCCACTATATAGTTGTAAATTACCATATAATTTAATATGAGGTGGTAAAAAAATCATTTAATATTTACATCAATAGGAATAAAAAATAATAACACAGTACCAATCTATTCCTGTGCACAAAAATGATTGCCATATGTGCTCCTTACCTGAGATTTTCAACAGCTAAAAAGTACATTCTTGTGAAAGGGTGCCTTTCAGATTTTTAGAGGATGAAATATTTTTTTAGAAGGTGAAAGATTTTACTGTACAAATACTTCTACCTGCATGGCCAGCTAATAACTCTTGCACAATCAGAACTTTTCAGTGAGTTAGCCCGTAGTGTTTTCAATTTGTTTGGGTTTTTTTTTCAATTAGTAATTAATAAACTTTAAGCCTATTTGTGTTTTTATTTCTTGTGGTGCCACAACACATTGTTCTTTGCTTGAGATTGACACCAATTTAGTAAAATGTGGCAAACATGCAGCTACCAAGGAAATAGTTTCCTTAGCAACAAGGAACCTATTGACAACACTCAATGTGGAACCCACTTTAACCCCAATCTGTGGAGTTTCTGTTTCTCTGTTTTCTGGCTGTTCTTTGCAGCTGTGAAGATCAGATGTTAGAGGACTAAATTTTGCTTTTGTATAAACACAGGCAGTGCCATCTTCAATGCATGTGAAAGTAGGATTTGACAAACAACCACTTGCACCATTAAAACTTTTGAACAGAATATCGCACATTAACTTTCACAATGTGTGGTGCACAAGTCTGAGCTGAAGGAAGGTTCCACTAGCTGTAAACTGAGACCAACTAATATATCTGGGCTATTAAAGAACTTAATATAAATAACTTAATATAAACTTAATATAAATATTAATATATTAGAACTTAATATAAAATAACAGAAGGAAAACAAGCCTTCGTGTGTACTGCTGGTCACAGGATTTTTATATGCCATTAATGTAATAGGCCTGTGTAGCTGCAACATTAAGTTTAGGATTGATAAAAATAGGGGGAGAAACAAACTTGATATTCCAAAACCTGATGTGGGAATTGCTCCATCTAACTCATCTGTCATGTAAAGTAGCAATAACAATGTATGACTTGGCTGGGGGAGGAAAAGGCTTAACCTGTTTCAATGGAATTTTGTTTTCTTAAAAAAAAAATCCAGTACCAGTTGGAAAAAAAATCACTTCACCATAACATTCCTTGTTGGTTATACTTACATCAATTGTCCTAGTGCACCTCTTACACGTTTTCTGATTTAGGCACCAACATTATACAGGATGGCCCAGTACTACTGACGGTAGCCTAAGCCCAAAGGATATTTTGAATGCAATTCCCTGCTCTGCTACATATTTCCTGTGCAAGGGCTCAAATTTCCAACGGGATTAGCAATTGTGAATGTTCCCAGATTGGAACAATCACCTAGAGACCCCTTATGAGGGTATGATTTTTAGAAAATGCTAAATACTGTTCTTCTCAAAAATCAGATCTCTTTAAATTGTTCCCAGTTTAGCACCCAAATTTGAAGCCCTGTGTGTGTCAGAAATCCCATGAATCCTGGCACTAACATCTCTAGCAGTGGAGCAAAGCACAGAGCCAGCTGAGGCAGAAATAGACCCCTTAGCCAAAAAGCTCTGTATTGCAAACCTGCTTAGCCCTGTGCCCAAGGTGACAATCTCTCTGCCGAGACACGCTGCCAATCACCTTGGATAGGAGAAAGATTAGGGAGTTTTCCAGACCAGAGACAATATTTCTGCAAAGTCAGGGTACCAGTAACGCTCACAGTAATGCACACCAGCCTGCACAGAGCTACCCCGCTGGTGTACGCACTGCCATCCCGTGCATCGGGCCAGCTTGGCCTCTGTCTTTCCGTAGTCCTTGCACAGGTTTTTATACTGCTGTGTGTTTTAATGATGCTTGGGGTAACATAATATAAAGTCATAAATGCTAGTATTTAATTTACATGTATACTACCCAATTTCTCAGAAGGCTGTGGTCCATACAGAATTGACAGTTAACAAGGGAAATAGTAGTATTGTTTAAAAGAGAAGATGTTTAATAATTAAATATTTATTTTCAAAATAAAAAGAATACAGGAATAAAACAATTTTTTGCCACGCTTTCCATAACAAAAAACAGCACTGAACTGCTAAATATTGACACTAGTGTAGCTTGCAAATAACTTCTAGATAGAACTCAGTTGTTCATTTTTTCCAGCTTTTTAAGATTTAGGGCCAAATTTTGAATAAAGTCTCCTACAAAATGTGCAACAGCACATGTGTAGTCTTCAAGGAATAGGTATTAGATTAATTTTCACTATAATTGAACTATTTTAACACTGTACAAGAAAAGGAGACAATTACGAAGGTGAAAAAAATTCTGCTCTATTTCAAATTTGAGAATCAGCAAAAGCTCTTTTGAATCAATAAGAATCTTTATGATGGCTTTGGTCATAAAGATCCAGTTTTGAGAATAAGGCCCTTTTTCCACTTGTACATAAATAATGTAAAAGATACTGGACAAATTTCTCTAGAAATGCATTTAAGATGATTACTATTTTCCTAAATAAAATTATTAGTTTGCCTTTAGTCCCACTGATTTGAACTAACTTGAAATAGATGGTTGCTTTGTGCTGGGCATTTGGAAATTTTTTTTCTCCAAGAAAACATTAATGAAACTGTGTAAAAAAACCCCAACAAATGGTGCATCCTGAAGACTTGAGTATTCATCTGCTTTCCTGTTTGTTTTTTGATGTTTTTTTTTTTTTTTTTAATTTCTGTATCCTTTTCTGTAGTTAAAAATGTTAAACCTGTAGCATCTGTTAAAGAACTTTAATTTTTTTGCTGCTAAACTGATGTAATTAAATTGCTGCATCAGCAGTTCCACATTGAGTATCTCTCTCATTTTGAATGGTTTGATTTGATTATCTCTTCCATGAACCCTTGCAATTCTATGGATATGCTTTTGTATAATTAGATGGTGTGGTCTGAAAACCAACAATATTTCCTAGCCACTGGTTTTAGAAATATTTGCTAGAAAGAACACTAGTAATAAACTGATCTTTTTTTTATTTTTATGCAAATTACAAGTATTATAATCTACCATATACTTTAGAATCAGTTGTTCTTCAATTTGAGAAAAATGCTGATTTAAAGCCTAGCTTAATACAAATTATTCAGTGAAGCGTAATAGTAAAAAAAAAATTAAAAAAAACCTGAAAAACTTCTTTCCTTAAAATTATCACATTCATTTCATCAGGCAGATATAGTTTAATTTAAAAAAAATCAGATATCATTACAAATATATATTAAAAAAATTCTTACCACCACTAATAATAGTTCAAGAATGTATTTTTAAATACATACAGGACATATAATGTAGGGTCACATCTCAGGCTTTTCTTACACCTTTGTAATTAATTTGTAAATCAAACAAGTTACACTAGAATAACAAAAAGCTAATTAAAGCACAATTTATTCCATACTCTAAAGTGACCACTGCTATTGCTACCAACTTAAATTGTGGAATATTAGCTGCATCCTGAGGCTGAAACTTTGCTGCCTTCTGTGCAGAATGCAGGTTGGCGAAGCAGCAGCAGACAGCTTTCTTCTCAATGTGCAGTGAGCTTGTTTCAGTCACACGGACCAACACGTTTTCTTCCCTGCTGTACGTATGAAAGATCAGGTCACCAGTCGTCCCTGACTGTCTCAGCGATCCGTGCTGCCCTGCGTCTCTTCCTTTGTGCTTTAACCTGAGAGCAGCAGAGCCTCTCTTCAGCTTTTTCATGTCCTATGGCACAGGGCTCAGTGAAGCCACCTGACACAGTAAATACTAATGCAGTCAAGCCAACAACTAATTTCATTGGTAACTCATCCCAAAAGGCAGCTAAAAAGCATGTTTCAAAACATATGCCTTTGTGGATGTCAAAAAGCGATAATTTCCAATTGACCCCTGCTGGATTTGAGCAAGTGAGTTGGAAGGAGTTTAACCTAATCCTAATGCAGGTTTCTTGAGCCATTCATTCCCTCACACTCAACCCAGGTGAGATTTCTTTTTTTCTGGAAACAGACATTTCAATTTCATTCTTTCATCTCTAGCGGATAATGATGCCAAAAAGTAACATTAGGGATACCTTAGTACTTCAGATTTTCTGACACTTACTAAAAACTCCATATGACTACACTGCTTGCCTGTCGAGGTCGCTCAAGCAGAAACTCTGTGGCACACAGCCATTGAAAACTGTAGATTAGGCACTAATGAACTTGTGTGATCAGCCCCATTATCTCTTGAACTACACATGCTCCAAAGTTCTCTAGCAGTCCAAAAAGAAGGGAGTGACAAAGGATGTTCATCTCAAGTATTTTCCAAATAATGGACTGGAGGAGACATCAAATTTTGTGAGGAGACCATGGGATCCCCAAAGACTTTTTCTGCCAGGGCAGAAAAAAGCAGCTATAAAATCTTAGGTCCTCTAAGGACAAGCATATTCCAAGTCAGAGCACGCTTCTCCTCATGGCACAGAGCAAGAAATTTATAAGAATTAATGGTCAAAAGAAAGTGGCTGCAGATTTCTACATCAACCTGAGTTAACTTTGCCAGGCTGGGATTTTTAAATAATAATGATAACATTGTCACTGTGGCCACCTGAATAGAGTTGTGAAGCAGAACTGTTGCTTCTCAGTAACTGGAGCAGTTTGTATACCAGCTCAGGAGATTTACTGTGCTATTTCTTGGAAAAGGAGCTGGAAAGTTCTCCCACAAAGTATCAAATACTGTGTCTCTACTTGTAGTGTGAAATCCTGAGTTTGGGAGCCAGTGGGAAATGGAAAGGGGAATTTGCTGAACTGGGAGAGAACTCTGATGTCAGCCTTACACCCGTGTGCATTGCTTCAGACCTTACTTGCAGTGAGCCATCACTGCTCACTGTAAGAAAATCTGCTGCTTTTAACCATATCGCTTCTGTGCTGTGATGGATTGCACTAAACATTTGGTAGGAATCACTGAATGTCATGGTTATCTTCACTACATCCCACAGGAGATGAGACTGGAGCTCTTTTATTCTCTGTCCTTGATATGATTTCAATTCACATTCTTCACTTCACAGGAGGGCCTGCAACCCACAGCAGCTCCTTGTGCCATTCCTCCCCAGGGTCCCAGGACTAGAACAAAAGGTGACAGAGTTGAGATTGTTCAGCCTGGAGAAGAGAAGGCTCTGGGGAGACCTTATAACAGTCTTCCAGTACCTGAAGGGGGCCTGCAGGAGAAATGGGGAAGAACTCTATCAGGGAGTGTAGTGATAGGACATGGTAATCTAGTAGTGTAGCGATAGGAAGGATAATGGTTTTAAATTGAAAGAGGG
This sequence comes from Pedionomus torquatus, assembly GCA_013398155.1. Lineage (NCBI taxonomy): Eukaryota > Metazoa > Chordata > Aves > Charadriiformes > Pedionomidae > Pedionomus > Pedionomus torquatus. The sequence goes on along the minus strand of VZRU01017877.1, from coordinate 66,874 downwards.
CAGATTTAGATGAGATATTAGGAAGAAATTTTTTACTATGAGGATGGTGATACAGTGGAACAGGTTGCCCAGAGAAGCTGTGAATGCCCCATCCCTGGAGATGTTTAAGGCCAGGCTGGATGGGGCTTTGAGAAACCTGGTCTGGTGGAAGGTGTCCCTGCCCATGGCAGCAGGGTTGGAACTCGATGATCTTTAAGGTCCCTTCCAACTCTAACTGCTCTATGGTTCTATGATTCTAAAAGCAAGTGCTCCCCGATTCTAATCCTCGGGTCCAATAATTAGGACATTCCTTGTTGAACAGAAAGTAGAAGTTCCAAGGACATAAACACTGAATCACTCGATACACTGCCAATTGGGCAAGACAGTCATTCCTTTCTCCTCTTTCTCCAGCTCTGCTCCTTTGTGCCCTGACTTGCATCATGTTCAATGAGTGCTAAATAAGCAAAACCCAAAAATGTCTGAAAAATTTAAGCAACTGTGTTTTGGTAGCAAATAGGAAAAGTCTTTGGGCAAATTAGAAACGTTGATTCCTACTATTGCATTATTAAGAAGAGTATTCAGTGTATACTGGGAGAATTTCATCTTATCCATATGCATATCTCTGTCGCTTTTTGTTTTCTTGATAAAAGTACTGTCCTGATACAAGCATTCTGCCTTGAGCAAACTACGCAAAAATATTAACATTTCATTAATAGAACATACCCTAATATGTAAATGATGATACACGACAAGCTTCTCTTTATAACAGTAATTGCTAAATGCCAGAGGATCACAAAAACTGAAATTCCAGTAAGCAACAGATGTGGGACACATGATTGTGCTGTAAGCCAGTACTTTTACTAACAACTTGAAAAGCTAAGAAAATCCAGTGACTTGTGGTCTGAGTTGGCTAGAAATCACTATGTGTTTCCCAGGTTAATGAGAGAGGAATTAAGCACATCCACACATGTAGTGTCTCTGAGCTGTTTCTGTAGGAGCTGCTAATGTAGGACAGAAGTAATAAACCAATAAATTAGAGGTTCTTAATTATCATTAGAAAATATTGCTGTCTTTAAATGCAGATGCAAACTGGGGAAGAAAAAGTAAAGAACTTTCTGTTTTTAAATTAGCATAAATTAAGAAAAAACACAACTCAGAATTTCTTTCCGTTTAGTTTTAACTGGGGAAATGCTGAATATGCAGTGATTTTTTTTTTTTACATTAATAATAATAGGAAATGGTAGATAGTGACATCTCAGCACAATTCTAATTTAATGAGAAACAATAAAATAGTTTTCCAAAGGGGCCTATTTAGGTCCAAGAAAGGGGGATATTAAACTTTCAAGATTTATTTTACTTTTGTTACAGTATGCTGATGTGAGTTTTCTATGGCTATATTCTATCTGCTGATTAGATCTTTTATAATTTCCTTAGTTGGAAGAGAGCTGATATTCTTCAGACTGGCTAATTTTGAAAAGGCATTGAGCAGGTCACTTTTTTTTTCAGTTGTGGTTGCGTTGATCTCCATTGCAAAACATTTCCTTTGGCTTTGTTCAAGATGATGTCATGTAAGGAAAGGGAAGCTGATTCTGGACCCACTGGCACAAGTCTAGACCTTGTGGAATTTAGAAAAGGAGGAGAATCATAACATGAGAAAACTCAGGGAAATATCATAGAAGCTTCTTCACACCTCTGCCAGAAAAATTCAAACACAAAGTGTCACACATCTTGCGGAGGGTTTGAAGAAAAGGGAATGGAGCCACTCTGAGGTGGCTGAGTGTCTGCAGGGTACATCAGAAACATCACCTTCTGCAAAGGAATCTTCAATGAGCTTGCCAAGACGCCATTTGTCTTATACTCCAGTAAACAGATGACATATATTTTGATTTTCCTGGTCCACCCCTAAGGAAAATTCCTTATAGAACAAGCCTGTAGTCCTTACAGGAGCAGTAATAAAATGCTTCTGTTCTCCTTCTGGAGTTGGGGTTCCTGATGTTTTTAACATATGTGTGTGTGTATATCTCTGCCCATCTAATAAAATTACTTAAAGTGCAAAGTGAGAAATGTCCACCTGGAAAGCAGTCTCACCCATGAAAGTGCTACCAAGACAATTCTGAACTATGGCTCCTTTGAGACACCGTAGTGCTATATCAAAATGGAAACTTTTTCAGGGATAAGCTTTCTTTTTTGTTTTTCTTATTTGCAATTAGAATTATGTTTCTGTTAACAACAGCTATGAACAGCATGAAAATAAGGAAGCCAGATATCAATATTAAAGATATTTATTTTACAGTTCAGCTTGTATAAGCTTCAATTCTTGCACAGTGGTTTGGGGCTTTGTTTTTTTCTGATTGCACGTAATGGGCGTGAGAGAATCAGTCTCTAACCTGACGCACTCTGTGTTTCTTAGACATGAAGAAATACCAGTGTACTCTACTAAGCCATAGGTGTACAAAACTGCATCGTAGCTAGTTAATTGAGGCATGACTGCATGGCTTCCTCATGGGTTTTTCTGATTTTAAGAATAGAACACAGAATAGTACTGTTAATGAAGGCATAGGTTACTTAGTCTTCAATTAGTGAGGGAATTGGAGGAGAGTCTTTTCTTAAGTGATTCGGTATGTGATTATGGATTGTATCTCACATCCTTTGTAAGTCCCTTTTGTACATTTTTTTAGGCTAAAAAGCTTTAAAGCTTCCTTAGGAAGCATATAGAAAGTCCTTCAAAATGTTGGAAATGTAACTATTATCAAAAATATATCAATACAGTCAAATATATAGTTTCATATCTGAACTTTATTGCTATTATTTAGTATTTTAACACATAATCAGTATTGTGCTACTTTCTGTAGTATTCTGTGTTTGTTTCCAGCCTTTGCCTTATCCTGGAAGTCTGCAATGTGGTGTTTTCTTATGATGTGGTTACATCCGTATATTTAGAAGAAAATCGTATGACCCTAGAGATGGCAGAAGGCTCTGAGATTTAAGACCTGTGTTCCAGTACCAGGAATGGCATAGGCTTTGGGATTTCATTATTACTATGCACTTTTGCATGTGACAGTAATACTAAGTGGGTTTTTTTGAAGTAATGCGTTTCTTTTATTTAGCTGAGATTTTACTTGTTAGAAATTACTCTTATTTACCTGTTTTGCCTGATTTCTTTTTCATAACCTTGTTATATCCATATTTAGTAGTCTATTTCATTAGATGGGGAAAGCTCTAGTTCTAATCATACAATCCCAAACATTAGTCACTGCGGTGCTCTGGGAAGGGTTTCAGGGTGCACTCTTCAGTGCTGTATAATTGCTGCTCTCTAATTAGATTTCAAAATATGTATTTCCCAGAAGTGCAGCAGAATAGGGGAGCTACATTTGGCCAGCTTCAGGTTAATAAATAAAATCATTTTTTCAGGAATGGCAGAATGATGATTTTTAGTCATTCCTTGCTGACTTTGTTTTTGATGATTCTGTTTGACATTAATCTCTTGAGATACATTTTTTGGGTAAATTTCAGTAGACATCATTGTGATCAAAAAATAACATATGTTTGTATTTAAAGCACATAATTAACTATTGGAATTAATATTTAAAACATTGCTTGCTACATTTTCTGTAATGTCTCTTTAGTTCATATCGACTTTTTTTGTTCCAAAGGTCTATGTTAAAAAACGCTCTTTCTTCCAAAGGACACTTGCTGTATAATCCTTTGTTAGGATAGCAGGACCATCTGGTCCCATCCATCTCTCTACAATTTGATGCTGGCTTAATTGCACCCTGTCAGCATGCATGATTGACACTATGTTTTCTCTCGTCACTAAGAGTAGTCTATTAACAATGCAGTTTGTCTGAATTCTAGGAGATCTTTTCACAGCTGCTTGTGTGGGACCATATACTCTTCCTAAGTTTTGCTATCAGCCATTACAATAAAAATACATAAAAAGTAAATTAATAAGAGATATTCTCAAGTTTGGTGGATAGGTGCAACCCAATGCATTCTTCTCTAAAATGGAATAAGCTGGTTTTAAATCAGTAAATTAGAGGGTCCATTATTTCCTTAGCAGAACAAGAATGGGCATCTCGTTGTCCTGTTGTTCCTGTATTGTCACTGCAGCATGCGATGAATTAATGGGCACAATTCCTTTGACTTCAACTGACTCAAATTAATTTATCCTAGCTTTAGTTTGACCTCATGTTATAAAACGCTTCATATACAATACTTGTTATTTCTCTGTAAATATATTTACAGTCTGAGGAACCACTTAGTATCTCACGCACATGATCTAGCTGTTCCTATTTTAGCACAGGACAGCTAGGTCTATCCTGAGCAGATGTTTACTACATTTTAACATTTGGACCTCTGTGTATTTTTCTTTGTTTAATACAAAAGAGTCCTCATTGTTTCCACGCAGCTTCATGTGAGGTCTAACAATAAGGCCCAAGGTCTATTGCAGGAGCCTTTTGTTTTCCATGGTACCTGATTTACATACACTGATGGACAACCAAGATTCACTGTTTGCCATTAAATGAAATGGCCCAACCAATTCATAATGTTAAGGAAAGCCAGCTTAGTAGCTCCATTAGTTTTACAATTCAGATTTCTGCAAGCTTTCAATTTGTTACATTTAAGTCACTTGAGAGAACTTCACATTCTGTAGTTCTGATCTTTTGTTGCTTTGTACTTTCTATTGACAATACACCCATGCCACAAGGGTTTAACTTTACAAGAGAACTTATTTTATACCCACTTACTGGTTATTTCACAAGTGTTGACATTAAGCTTAAGAAACTCATGCATCATTTTCCAAGGCATACTTTCTATTCAGACAATACACTTGTACTAGGACTTCACTGGTTAAAGTTTCTGCAGGGGTGCCACAAATAAAGTATATACAGGTTAAACAATATGCAATAGTGAGCAAGGTTTTACAAAATTTAAAAAGGGTTGGTTCTCTACTTGATTGGAAATTTTACACTGGAATGCTTTCTGACTGGGAATGCTAGTTTTGCTAAACCATCATTTTACCAAGAACATAATGTTTTCAAGGTTTGTTAAGAAAGGCTGGGTTGGTTTTTTTTCATGATCAGTACCATTTGGTCAAAGTAAGATCAAGAGTAACTTCAGAACATCTGAAAGCTTATTAAGAGCAGACATACATATCCTCACAGGACAAATCCCATGATCACCCATCCATCAGCTATGCTGGGGTGGGTGGGTATCCTTAACCGTGGAGCTGAGGGGGTGCTCTGTAGCCCCGTGGTCATACATCCAGCTGAAATGTGGGATATACGAGTTAAGTTCTTCCCTTTGCACAAAATTGCTCCAAAAGAAGTAACTGAATGATCTCATACATAATGTCTTTGTAAAACCACAATGCAGAGAATCTTGAACCATGGTATCCCACATCCCAGCAGCTGCCAAAACACTTAGCTAACATCTGATTTGGGAAAATTGCTTTTTTTAACACAAGAGTGGCAGGGGCAAAAGACTTGGGTTTTTTACAGTTTCAGAACAAAAAAAAAATCTTACCAAGTCTACTTTTGATAATCTTTAATTTTTGTGCTATAATTCTCTTCTTTGGTAATTTCAGCCAACTATTTATAGATCCACAAATCCCAGTTCTCTGATACATATAGTTGAAAAATACTTTGTTATCTTCAGTGAATATTAGGCTTTTACATAACATATGTGCATATCACTTACTTGCTCTAAATTTGGTCTCACATACTATGTCTTGACACACTATGAAAATGTTAATCTGCTAACAATTTCATAAAAATTCTTTCTAGTGTTATTGGTGATTATTATTTATCTTGTGACCGAACAAGAGATAAGTCAATGTCGCTTTACACTAGATGTTATAGCTTTTTTAATAAATAAATAAATCCCCTTCTCCAAAGATCATTCAGTCAGGAGCTCTAGCTTTGATTGTCACATCCTAACTGACAAGACAAGTGCTGTTCCCAATTGTACTGTAACTGAGGCTGGAATGGGGCTCTTTGTTTTCCCCTTAGATGTTGGATAACTGGCACATCTCCATGTGTGAGGAGATGTGAAGATTCTGCAATATTATCAAACATAATTTCTAAAGGAAATGACAATTCTTTTTATTACTTTCATTGGTACTTTTACATGGCAGTTGCTATAATTTAATGTAATTATATCTTTCACTGTTTTTTATTCTTCTATTGTATATATATTCATGCTTCCTCTGATGATAGTTTTCATCGCAGCTCCTGATTTTCTTACAGAGAAATTAACTGATTACCTTTCTGCACCTCAGGAGATATGACCCCCTAATATCCTTGCTGGATATTTTTCCATCTCAGTCTTCTCATTGATGAAGCAGTAAGATTCCCTAAACATTTCTATTCATACTAACTCTGTCCCATACCATATTTTGCAATTGTCATGAGAATAGTAGTTCATTGAATTAATCTTGTTCCTAGTCATCAAATTATTATAACTTAGTTTCAGCAAATACAGTAGCTACTCAAAAAAACACATTACTTTGTAGAGCCAGTTGAAATATTGTGCACATACAGCAAATGCGACAAAATTTACCACTTCACTGGCTTTGCGAAAAGGGAGAAAAGGAGAAAGAAATCCCCCCCTTTTTTTCTGCTGTAGTATCACTAATTACCTCATTAGCAAAAGGCCATTCCATCAACAAAAATGTGCTTTTTGTACATTTTATGCAAGTGACCTTGAAAGAGAGGTTTTGTTGCAATTTTTTTGGACCGAAAAAAATGCAAATACCTGATGATGCAAGACACTGGAGAAGAGAAATACTTCTAGCTTCAGACTGGGGCTGGCAGCACTGTGCTCTGGGCAGCAGCAATACTGGCTCTGCCCCAGACCTCTGTTAAATTCTTTTTGTCTCTGGGCCCTCAGGCAAGTCTGTTCAGGCTCCTCTAACTCCGATTCCTACTCCCATTTTCTGCCTACCACGCTGAGTTACATTAGGACATCTTAGGGGCACATCATCTTCTATTATCTTTTGTATCTTGCCTTGTAAAATTTATTTTATCTGGTGGAGGCTATGTAGGTATAATAATGTCTAAAGTGGTGTAATATTTCGCAAGTCAATTAGAGTGTGTTGATTCATGCTAGCTGAAGAACTGTCCATCACTATGAATTTCTGTCTGTGGGAAATATTCTTTTTCCTGGTTGCTGCAGGATGATTTTGGAGTGCAATGTCAGAAGTAGTGGCACCCTACTAACTAGAACATGGCTCATTGTAATGTAACAAAGTTCTCCCAGTTCCACAGACATTTTCACGTATTTTCATGCAAGTTCATTTTCACTCATGTTCACCACTACACAGTTGTGAGGAACGTAGCCATTAAAAGATGTGATCAAAATGTAATTCCTACCTTCCTGGCAGAAAATAAATTTCATTTATTATGCCAAATGTTGTAATACTAGATACTGTGAAAAGAAGCAGATGAGTTAAAGATGAAGAATGTGACTTCATGTTTCTGCAGTGCAATTGAAAATATAGTTCTCTGCCACTGTAGGTACATCATGAATTCCTGGTAGATTACAAAATTAATAATCAACTAATATAGCTCTCTTCATTTTGTGCCTTAGCAGCTTGAACAGGTTCCATTCTTGAAAACATAAGACACATTCTGACTAAATCCTAGTGATATATTTCATTCTCAGAAGTTGATATATTTGATCCTGTCTATGGCAAACAACCACATACAGCACTTGGCTACTCTGTTTTATTCTTCCTGTACAAAAACCACTCATCCTAGGAGTCACTACATTTTTATGAACAAATATAGGCTTGTTGGCTAAGAATATGAAATAAAAGCTCAGAAATCAGTCCCCTCAAGCAGGAAAGAAAACATGAGATACTCTTGGATAATTTACTATTAAGTCTAAAGTTACCCACTGAAATTCAGAGGGGATCTTACTTAATTGTACTATAAGAAAAATCGTGACTGCATTGAAGTCAATGGTGAAATGTGCTTTTGGTGGAATCAAAGCCAGAATTCCACTGTTGTTTCTGATACTGATGAAAATAGTACTTTGGAATCAAACATCAAGGGAAAACAAATGCTCTCTCCATCTGCCTTGCAGCAGAACTGATCACCAGGACATTTAAGCTTCATAGAGAAGGGTATTTGTAGCCACATTCATATTTGTACTCTCAGAAAAGCTAACAACATTTAGCTAAAATTGCAAATTTAAATCTACTTTGTAAAATACTTTATCTTTCTGAAGTTTCCTATACAGATAGAATCCAGGTGGCATTTCCTCCTCTTTGTAGTTTCATGCGAAACTCATGGGACTAAACTTTAGGGACTGATGCCTCCACCTGTTTGCTGACTCATGAGACAGCTTTTCTTAGGAGTTTAGTTCACTTCTTCACACATAAGTTCTTCAGTTTAGAAGGCGGGGAAAGCATCTGAGGGAGGAATGGCCAGCTTACACTCAAGTTAAGTTTCTACAGACCCGAGGCATGTTGACCCATTTGGCTTGTGAGTCTGAGTTAAATCAGAGCTAACAACACCGGAGGAGAGGTGTCCAGTTACTAGTAGGGAAATCCAGTCTAGTTGTGTCATTGCTAATGAAGATGCTCTGAGCATGCAGCAACTGAAACCCCAGATTCAATTTGTTGGTGTTTCTGCACACGGAGGTTTAAAAAATCAGTCAGGTAACAGAGGCTCTTACTGGCTTGTCCCTCTCCCTAAACAAGTATGAGGTGTCCCTGCCTGTGCCTCCTTTCCTACTCAGAGCCAAAATAGGCTTTTATTCATGGAAATCAAATGAAGAGATATAGCCATGAGGAAGAGTGAAAGCAGTAAAACATAGCTTGTGGAATCCTGCATGCCTACACTAAAAATCTCTATGTAAGAGTATTTAGCAATGGCTGCTGCTTATAACAAAATGCTTTTTTTTGTTGCTGTTCCCAAACCCAGAGACTGTGAGGTTTCACTTTTCAAGACACAGTCATTTTTACAGTGCACTTTCGTACTGTCAGAGTTGCTGGGGAAGAAATTCAGTCAGCCATTAAAAGGTGGGAAAGCATCCTGCTGTTATGTATATGAGAGCAGGGCTTTGTCTTGTCACATGTCAGATATGCAGCAGTAGAGGGAGAGAAAATCGTATTGGTATATGATGGAGTTTGCAAGATGTCCTCCAAACCTTAATTATTGGAATGTATCCTGGGATAAGTGATGCTGTCATTGAACCCTGATTAGTTCAGAGGCAGGGTGGATGCAAGAGGGAGGAAACATAATGTCAGACTGGTTAATTAGCAAGCAAGTAAGAGCAACCCAAATTGTACAATCTGATGAGCAATTTGTCACCCACTCATCTTAAACAAGAAATGTGGCATCACTTTGCATTTCCTTTATATTTGCCATTTTTGGATCTCTTTATATGTGAACTAACTTTGTGGCTCCTCTGGGGCAAGCATTAGTGTGCTTACTGCTAGGAGATGAACTCAGGGCTGAGAAGACTAAGTGACTTGTCCAGAGGTTATACATCAAGACCACTGGTGAAACACCTGCAGGTCTGAACTGGCAGCCATGTACTCTAACCTGGTTTCAAAATAAGAAAATGTGGTGGAGAAAAATTAGAGACATGGAGAAGAATGTAAAATTTAAGGTCAGAACATTTTGTCTGTTGATTACACTGTCCTCGGCTGGTTCAAGTTTTCAGTTCATTTGGCATTCCTAGTGGGCATATGAATTTTTAGGACACAAGCTTGCAGTAACTACATTTTTTGCTATTTTGGCAATACAAATGCTATTGAAAGCTGATTTAAACTAGCAAGTGGGAGTTTCTATCTGCAGGCAGATATTCTTCAGTGGCGTGGTGCTGACAAATGGCTTCTCTTCCACCCTTCTCTCGGCTTCAGGAGTCTGCTTGGGGGAAACCTGCACCAATGCCCTGCTGCACGGCACAATCTGTAGGGTCAAGAATAACCACATAGCTTTGAGAGTCTACTGGAGGGAGTAGGCTTGCTCAAAATCAGAGAAATGCTAAGTGTTCTTCTTTCCTCCTTTAAATTTCTGGGCTGCATCTCAGACATTGCTTAGGAGCATTTGTGAACATCGAACTTCTAATATACTTGTGAGCCATTCTTCCTGACATTAATTATTTGAACAGTTCTTGATACTAGTTATTTGAATGTTTCACAAAAGCAAACCTAGCTTTCAGCAGACTGCTATTTCTTTGTAAATGCTCAGTAAACATTACCCTTTAAAATCAAGAAGGGTAATCATCCAAACATGTAACTTGGAAGGTGTTCAGCCAAAAAAAGCAGCAAGATCATTTCCTGTTGTTCTTTCACAACAGTAAGATATTTTTTTTAGCCTTTGAAAAGTACAGAGTACTTTAGCATTTCCTGGATCACTTTTGAAGACTTGCAGCTTCTGAAGGAGTCCTTGAGTGATCTTACAATGCTTTAAGGCATCATATCAAGATTTTATAATAGTGTATTCAAAGTGTCTATTACATTTAAAGTCTGAGCAAGGGCTTGTCTTTCTGAAAGTTTGCCTGTCTTTTTCCAGTCTAATCAGTTGATCTAATAAAAGGTATTACCTCCACCTACAAAGTACACATTTCTCCTGTCTTTGGGGCATCACAAACACTGTGTTATTTCTATTACCACTGTAAGTGCATGTGGGCATGAGTAACTGTTTCCCGAAAGTGATAAAAGTGACCAGTTCAAGGATTTCTTTCTTTAAAGAGGAGGAGAAAAAAAAAAAAAAAAAAAGGCTTTTAATTTTAAAACACTATATGTCTTCAGGGTAAAGATTTCCCGTAATAAGTCCCTACTGTTATTATGGGATTCAAGAAATGTGAACTGCCCTGAACTCTACTGCTTTGTCCTTGTGGTACCTAACAATTTGCTTCTCTCTGTCATTTGTTGATGCTTGTTATTGATACGTATTTTGCAGACCAGAGTTTACAGCAGGTATAGAGCAGATGCTTTGTGGGTCTTCTGGATTAAAGATTTGTCAGAATGCCTGTGGATCTTGATCCTTCAGTAGTCCCTTCTTTCTGTATCAGTATAGCTAAGGATGTGACAGTGAAATCTGCCACTTTACTCTGCTCTGGTGAGGCCTCACCTGGAGTACTGTGTGCAGGGCTGGAGCCCTCAATATAGGAAGGATATGGACCATATGGACCTGATGGAGCGGGTCCAGAGGAGGGCCACAAAGATGATCAAAGGGCTGGAGCACCTCTGCTACAAAGATAGGCTGAGGGAACTGGGGCTGTTCAGCCTGGAGAAGAGGAGGCTCTGGGGAGACCTAATCGCAGCCTTTCAGTACCTAAAGGGGGCCGACAGGAAGGCTGGGGAGGGTCTGTTCACAAAGGCCTGCTGCGATAGGACGAGGGGTAATGGATGTAAGTTGGAGAAGGGTAGATTTAAGCTGAATATTAGAAAAAAATTCTTTACACTGAGGGTGGTTGAGCACTGGAAGAGGTTGCCCAGGGAGGTGGTTGAGGCCCCTTCCTTGGAGATATTCAAGGAGAGGCTTGATGAAGCCCTGGGCAACCTGGTCTAGTTGAGGGTGTCCCTGCGACTGCGGGGAGGTTGCACTAGATGACCTTTGGAGGTCCCTTCCAGCCTGGAGGATTCTATGATTCTATGATCTGGGCAGGGAGAGAAATTTAGGAAAACCTACTTTTATTCATAGAGCTTTAGAGAATTACATATTGGGAGCCCCTGCATGAACTCAGCTGAACCCAAAAAACAACATTCAGTGTTGTAGGGATCTTGGCAAATAGGTTTCTATGATGTTCCCTGGACATGTTCCAGTGGGGATGATAGCTCACCACTACTGCTCCTTCTCCAGCATAGTAATGAAATGCATGAGTGAGTCATTTATAACAGTTATAGGGTAAATTTTGTTTCCCTTTCAATAATGTTAACCTGGTGCTGTATACAAAATGATTACATGTCTAATATGATACTAGGCCAAGCTCTGCACAGGGAATTGGAACCCTATGGTAGTCATCTGGAATACAAGAGAGATGGCCAAATTCAAAAATTATGTAGATAACAAGATGCAGGAGAGGGGAAGGAGTTTCTTTCTTTAATCATCCTAGTTTCTTTGTTTTATCCTACATCATTCAACAGACTTTGACTCCAATGCCAGATTAATTTGATACTAGAACACAGAACATTTATTTCGTAAAAGTTTGGGTTAGATTCAGGTACTGAAAGCACAATGTTACAAGTCAAATCGAGGTGATCTCAGCAGTCACCTAGATGGTTAAAAGATAAGTCATAACCTTGAGGATCTCAGCTACTAAAACTGAGATTTGAGGGGTTTTAATGTTGCTCTCCATTCTAAATTTAAACCTAGGCTGGATGTGTGCACCTCTGGGTTATCTGTCCCCAGACAGCCCCATGGGAGCTCTCCCTGGCCTGCTCTGTGATGTTATGGAAGTCTGGTATCCTCACCTCCTGCAGCAATTCCATGTTGAATGTGGACTACTTAGCATGCCATCCAATTGGCTTTATTTTTTGAAGAGCTAAAATATGGCATGGTCAGATTTAACCTGATATGATACTGCACAATTGCTTCTGATTGTTTTAAGTTATTTCAAGTCAGTTACTTATTATCATTTTGGCTAACAAATATTGACACATCAGTATTCCACCCATGGCTGAACTGACATAAGCGTATAAATACGGTGCTAAGCAAGCTGGCAAGTACCTTTTGTTCACAGCTACTCAAATTAAAGACAGGTACTTTGGTGTGTCTTCAACCAGAAACAAACTGTGAAAATTCATTTCCCAGTGCTATTTGGGTGTTTTTGTAACTCACTATGATCACACTGCATATGCAGATACAAGTTAAAAATAAGCCTTTCAACTCTTGCTTGTTTACACAATATTAGAAGCACTTTATAAAAGTGGATGTTAATTAATGCTGTATTTTAATGGCATTCCTATGAATTTGTAAGTATATTCTGGAGAGACTTTCAAATATCATTTAGTTTCAAAACAATTGGGATTATCATGATCAAAATAATTCAAATATTATTTTTTTTTATTTCCGCTACCTTTATTATGAAATTGATTAGGCTTAGATGTCTCACACATACAGAAAAAAAAAAATAAAGAAGTTTTTTCTCAAATTTTTTTAAATGTGATTTTTAAATAGGTTTTCCCTCTTAATGTCAGTCTACTCATTTGCAGAGTTAGGTATGCATTAAGTTTTCAAAGAGGCTAGCCATACACTTGTGCTCATGAAAAAGTTAGTTTTATATTTGATTATGTCTTTAAGATATCTCACATGCATCCAACTCTCAGTCAACTGAACTCACACAGTCAGAGGAGCTATACAAACACATGGCAGCACTTACAAAGATGTTCTCCTCAGAGATGTGCTTTTTGATAACTCTACCTAAAATGTTTAGGAGATTTAAATGTTTTCAGAAGAATTCCTTGAAGTCATGGAAATTATTTGTTATGCAAACTATGGTGTGAACTTTCCTGATTTAGCATGTTATTTTGTAGGACTGAGTGGAGAGCTCTCTAGTGTGAAGTGTTAAATTATGATCTGCAGAATAACAGGACCAGACGCTGCTCAGAGCAGTGAACATTTAGGGCTGTACCATATGCCGTGTCTGTGAGCAGAGCCAAAGGGAAAGGTGGAAGCATGGCTTGATGCTCTCTTAAGCCCAGCTTTAGGAATTGCCAAATTCCCCTAATTGCTGAACGCCTTTGGCCGGTGTCTTCGTGCTTGCAATTCCACTGCGAATGAAGAGCAGCTGTAATTGGGTAATTTGCTCAGGCTTTTGGAGAAAGTCCTGTAGTTGCTCAGGGGACTGATTCAGTTAAATTGTTTCTTGCTGATAATAGAAACAACTTGGTTAGAATAAATAATGACCTTAAAGTCACCTGAGTTTGTCATTTGTATTAACTACATTTTTGCATTCTTCTATACTCGTGATTTCTGGATTGGGCTGAAGCCAAAAATGCCAAAATATTTGTAATTTATCTGTATTTGTGGCCATCTTCCTGCCAGAGCACATTAGAAATGTTAGTAATAATGTCTTTTCTCGTAAGATTTTTATCTCTTAAACAAAGAAAATGTTCAGATAAGCAGCCGTGCTCTTGGGACCACATCTGAACAGGTTGCACAACCAGTCGTAAGCTGTGATCTGAACAATTGATTAACTGTATAAAGTTTAGATCTTGAGCTGAGCTTACAGTTTCCATCTCTACTAGCAACAACAGACTGGAGCAACAATCCTTTACTCAAATGTCTTTGAACTTCGGGAAGGTTACAGGCAGATGAGGTTACAGGCTTCTTGGTTTGGACCCACTTCTCTTTTTTTTTGTATTGTTTCCAGGGGCCATTTTCAATGTATTTAGTCAATACCAAAGAAACAGTTCCACCATAACAAAAACTTCTGGTAATTTTTCCCTAAGTTTAAAGGATGTGTGCCGATGTTTTTTGACTTAGAGAAAAAGGAGTATCTAAACAGTGCATCAAGATCAGGGAACAGCAAACATTTCTGCTTCTATATCTATCTGAAACACGAAGAGAATGTTTAGTCCAGACAAGTAAGTTATTAAACATTCTTCTTAAAGAAAGCATAGGAAATACATCCTTTGTCATCCATCCATTAATTAGAAAAGGAGGTATGGCTTTCATGTCTCCCTTTGACTCTTTAAGTGGAACAAAAGTCTCATCAGAGAACTTTTTATCCAGTTCATGTAGTTGTCAAAACACGAGGGGAAGGGGACATGTCAGATGAAGTAAACACAAGGGTGAAACACCAGAGTTGAGAGTTATTAAGTGGTATGCTCCATGCGAAAATGATTGCAAATGCAGAGACAATAAAACTTTAAACATGTTAAAATCCAGCACAGTTACACATGTGAGTTTCCATTTATTATGGTTCCCTATTTTAAAATGGATCCTGAGCCATAAACATGGCTGCCAGGAGGTCCACCTGGGTCCCATGAAAAAGATAATAAATACCCCTCCCCTGACTTTCTTCTGTCATATTATAGATATTGCAGTGATTGCTTTGGGCCGTTCAACCAGGGCCCTAGGAACCGTGTCCCCTGTGCTTTCCTCTCTACATAAGTCGTGGTTATAAAACATTTTCATCTGTGCTCTGTATCAGAAAGCATCTGCATTTTATTATATTTCATCTTCGTCCCAAGAAAGGAGTATGTTTTGGAACTTCCGAGCACCGTCATATAATTTTCATTAATAAAAGGAGGAGGGAAGTACCATCATCTAGCACTTAAAGTGACCTTAAAAGGGTGACCCAGGTGAAACTGCACAGAAACAAAAGGCTGTGGGCTAGCAGGGCCCAGGTTATTTGTGGTGGAAGTTCCTCGACATTACACAGATAATGAACAATTGGTGCCAATGTTTTGATATTAAAAAATGAAGGGGAAAAAAAAAAGGAGAAAAATGATAGTGATTACTCATAGAATGTAAAATACTGAAGTCCTGTGGTAGCCACATACTGGCTCAGTTTAAATATGTTCAGCAGTATAATGAAAACAAGCCATGGCTGTCTGTTTTTTAAAATCTTGCAGGAGAAACCAAACCCTTTACATTTTTTTTTATCATTTATTTCTAGAATAATCTGTTCCGGAATTGTCCATTGTCAGCAGACCTGAACCAGCCTGGGTTTTGGAGGGTGGAGGGGGAGGGGGCGGGGAGCATTTGGCAGAAAGAAGCTGTAATGGTTCAGCCACAAAACCAAGGAATTCCCTGGCCTTTCACAGATGTTGGCAAGGCATTAGCACCACCTTGGTCTCTCCTTGTCTCACCCTTCCGTTTGTTTTTTCAGTAGTATAAAGTATATAAATGTGTGCTGGCAAGTACCCTGGTCCTCTATGGAGCAGACGTTCTCTCGAGTTTCAGAGCTCGATGCTGTAGAGGCTGTTTGCAATGCAGAAGGGTGATCTCAGCCCTGTCCTGTTTTTCGGTGACATTTATTTTCTCCGTGCACATAGGGGCTCGTCTAATCTACCTCAGTTTCCCAAAGTACAAAGCTAAACATTATTATTGGTCTTCACGAGACCATAACGAGGACAAAAAGGTCAATCAGAGCTCAAAACTGAGAAGTGCTTTGCAAGTGCAAATAATTTTTCTGGCATGGACTTCTCTGTGAAGTTATATAGCTAATATTTTCGTTTCCCCCTCATCCCCCCAGTTTTAAATTGTTATCTTGAAAATGCACAATAGCAAATTTTTACAAACTTTAGCCAATCAGGATGAGCCCTCCCAGATAATGTAAATACAATTAGTTGATTTAAAGCACATTTCATGTTATGCTTATCTGCTAAGTGTTTCGGTTATGGCGTTCATACAGAATGAGTCACTCATACATATTCCTCAAGGAAGAGCCAAAAGATGGAAGGAAAATACAGCCTGAGGAAAAAGTCTATAAAGATTTCTTGCTTTTCTAATCCCTTCTCTCTAATGTTTCTTTGTAAATTTGTCAGATGGGAATGAAATTGCCTCATAACTCTCCAGACGTGAAGAGCATCACTGCACAAAATTACGTACTTGTCAAAGCAAGGGGGAATTTATGTTGGTGTTCCTGAGATGTGATTTTATTCAGTCTATTTCCTTTGTGCACATCATAGCAACTAGAAAGACAAAAACAACTAGTGTATGTATATCTTCTTTGCCCCCCCCC
>VZRU01017877.1:14106-50223 GCA_013398155.1 Pedionomus torquatus | reverse complement strand
CCCCCCCCCGGCTTTTTTCACCTCTCGTGAATTTTTTAGCTTCTATTTTTCCCTTTTGTTTTCTTATCCTCCCCCTCCCTCTTTTTATCTACTGCTTATTGCTAGTGACAGTAAACTTCCATCCAACAACGCTGCAATGAGAGCAGCTATGATTCTAGCAGCACCAGGCAGTTCAGACAAGTGCTACGGTAATTTCCCTATGGAGCATGGAGAAAGGTGTGGCTTCTCTCCTGGTTAGGAAAGATGTTGGTTTAGAAACCCGCAATATTTCCTACAGTCAAGCAGAATATTATTGTTTAAATTAATACTTTGTGTCTGTCGTGGTTTCAGCCAAATTTACCAAAACCTGAGTGACAGATATCCCCCCCTCCCCCCTTTTGGTCAGAGAGGAGAGGAAGGAGTTAAAGAGATTCAAGAGTTTAGAACAAACTAAACTACTTTAATGAAAATATAAGTAATATAATAAAAAGGAAATTTAGGGGAAAAAAAGGGAGTATACAGTATATACAAAACCGTATCAAGCTCCCAGGATGACGACCACGTCACCAGCAGGCCTCAGGAAAAGTCCCAAACTGGACTGGGTGATCGACAGGAGCTGGATTCCAGATCTGGAGTCAGGAACGCTCAGATCAGGATCAAAGGCAGACGAACAGGCAGAGTCCTCCTTGGATGTCAGCCATCGAAGAAGGGATGAGAAAAAGGGAGTTGACCTGTTGATCCTTCAGCTTTTATACGGGGCATGATGCGGATGGGATGGAATACCCCTGTTGGTCAGTCCTGGGTCACCTGTCCTGTCCGCTCCTCCTTGCAGGTGGGACCCTCCAACGGGCAAAATGCTGAAAATTATCTGACCTTGGTTCTTCCAGCAATAAGTCTAAACAAGGGCCTCTCTGCATACCATCCCTTGGTATAATCAGGTCTTATCACTGTGAGACGGAACAGCTCTAAACAATGTGCTGTTAATTTCAGAGTTTAGCTAGTTAGAAGAGGCCTAGCTAAGAAAGTAAAACTGTAAAACAGAAAATTGGTTCGTTTTACCTCAAACCAGGACAGTGTCATATTGTAATATTTTAGTTTGAACTTTGTGCATTTTCACTCCAAAGCTTCTGCAGTTTACTATTATGGTTAAACTCACTGAAAAGCTTCTTCCAGTAATACCTAAGTCCAGATTCTTTATGCTATTTTGAATAATATAGTTCTTGGCCTTTGTGCAATATTTCTTCATTTAGTTTAAAGCTCTGTTATTAAATGAAATCTAAAGCATTAGGTATATAAACTCCTCTGATCTTCAGCTACTCCTGGCCATGACCTTCTCAAGACATTTAAAAAATTTCAGCTTTTTAATCCCCCTATTTGTGTTTCTCCAAAACACCTGAGATGGTTTTAAGACCAATATTAATGAAAAAAAAAAAAGAAAGAAAGAAAAAAAAATCCAACAAAAATGAGATATTCAAAACATTATTCATGATGGATCTATTAACCTCTTCTAAGCAACAGGGATGACTCATCTCACCTAAGGAACAGAACCTTTTAGGTACCCTCTCAAGGCAGAGGATGAGAAGAGATACAGATCTATACTTCCTCATAGCTATCCTAAGTACAGTCCAGGGCTTCCTCCTACTTTCATGCTCCAATCTATTTCTATCAGCTACCAAGGGGGTCTAGATGATGGACTTAGCCTGGACAACTTTCAGGTGAGATGAATCTGGATGAAGGTGCCCAGCCAGCTTGGTTCATTTTGCTCCATGTCACTCCCCTGGACTTATGTTTGATCAGATGTCACTCCAGCTATGTTTTAGGAATAGTAGAGCTCTGGTTTCATTTTACTTAAATAACAAATATAGTTTGGCTTTTACAATCTGGCCATACATGAAACTTTATATGACTGAAGATGAGCCTAAGTTATAAAAATCAACTGCTGCCTCCTTTTCACCCAGCACCCTCACCCCTCTCCTTTGGAAATTGGTGTTCACTTCCCACATATATATAAACCCATCCATATTCTGAATGCCCAAAGGGTAAACTTCAGTTTGCTCACACCCCAGGACATGTCACATATTTACAAGTAGAAGAAATTTTCTCAAAATGGTGAGTGTGGTGATACAACAGTAGGTGATATGCTGAGGATATCCTGATTTTGCAAGGCAATGTTAGAAAAAAAGGATTTAACTTGATGGTAAGTTTTCTGGGAGATAGACTGTGAGGTTATTCATTATCTAGCAAAACAGACTACTAATGTATGCTTCTAAGTGCTGTTACAGTATTAAAAAAAATCATAGGTACTAAAGCTCAACTCAGCTCTGTCTTTGCTAGGAAAGTACATATAAAAATAAATTTGAACTAGTTATCAAGCTGGTTTTGAGGTGCAAGACCTCCTTATGGAGTCTGCCACAAATTCCTGTGTGAAAAAAAACTAGGAAGCTACCGATAAGCCAGAGTCTGTGCAGATCCTCTTAATCAAACATCCTGTCTCTCTTTATATTACTGGGCTCTGCAGCTTTCTGTATGACCTTCCAAATATTATCCTTATACAGTCAAAATCAATCTCTCATTGTACAAGATCTCCAAAAATAAATAAACGGTGTACCATACAGAGTGATAAAAGGAAAGGTAGTGTCTGCCCCCTTCGTTATCACCACTAAGGAAGGTGTTCAGGCTAGTACCAGTAGCAAAATAACTCACAGCTGAGAACAGTCAATCACGGACTGTACACCAGGACAGAGATGCTTTATGCTACCTGATGGACAAAAAGATGAGTGTATTTCTTTTGCCTTCATCACGGTATGGTCCTATAAGTGTCTTGTATGTGAAACGGTCCTTGAAGTCAATGAGCCCTAAATGCTGTTGGTTAATATTAGGTATCTATCAGCAATTTGTCATTTGAGGGTGTAAAATACTGGCTTAGAACGATGAAGAAAAGTTCCTGGAGTCATCCCAATGACTCCTTAAAGTAGTTTTCCTTGCAGTGTATGGGGTATAAAATTATCACAGTATTGATGGAGCCAGGAGACTGGTCTTAGCAGCCTTGATGAGGGGCCTGGATATCCCTGCAAAAAGCAAATGCCAAGCCACATATTGTAAAGTAACAAGAAGAATTTTTATTATTGCTTTTTTTTTCCCTTTGTATTTTCCTTACCACTTTGATCAGATGTACATTGTTTATAACCCCTAGTTTACTGGCCCCAAATATCATTACAACGTCTGCACTATGATATATGTTTGGTTGTTACCCTTTTAATGGATAAAAAAAGATTTAAGTACTTCATTCTGTTGCATTTTGACAGCTGTTAGCCATCATTTTTCCATTCACCTGCATTTAGCAATCCCATAAAGGGAGGCAATCTCCGAACTAACAAGAGCTGGGCACTGCAAGGTGATAATTCTGTATCACTTTGGCCTATAAATACCTGCCAGGCTTTGTGCTGAGTCAGCAGTCTGTAACAAAGTGGCAGCCGTGCCCTTTTATCTCTGTGAGTGTTTCACAGCAATTGGACTATCAGCCCCTGCAGTGAAAATCCATAGTATCGATCAGGCTATTTCTCCACTGTAATTCTTTTGTAGGAAATCCCTGATGACAAATTTTATCTGCACCACTTTTTGATCGCTGGTTTGATGTAAGCGATCTCCAAGGGCAGAGTTAAGCTCCTGGCCGTTCCACATTATCAAGCACTAGCTTTATTTACTGAAACTACAGTCGTGGTCACCAACAAAAATAAAAAAGCAAGAGAGAGAGAAAGGAGGAGGCGGAGGAGGCTGAAAATTAAGAGCAAAATAGTATTTCAAAATGCAGGAGTGAGGGGTGAAAAAAAACCCAGATGCATCAGCTACTTGATTGTTAAGTGTAAGTGATAAAAGCATGTATCACATTTTATAAACACATAAATAGTTGGAATATGTTTTGATAAAAGTGTCTACATGATGCAGGGCTGTATCTCGAAAGTGGAGTGGTTTTGGACCTGGTCCTGCAAGTTCTTGATCCCACAGGTACAATCCCACAGGTCCCCGCAGGACTGCCCTGCTGGGAGAGGACTATGCACATCACTAAGTGGAAAGAATTTTATTTCATTCTATTTTCAAACTGCTAAACATTTCTCCCAAGCTGCTTCAGTTGTACTTATTGCATATGTCTCAGGCCACAAGGGTTTGCTGCTGTGGTAAGTCTTCAGGTTTTTTCTGCAATCTCAAGGGGTGCAGAGCCGGGGTCTGTTCAGACATGCATTCAGAAGACCAGATGCTGATACAGAGCTTATATATACAAATCTCCAGTTTAAATGTCTTAACAGTAGAAACTTGTATTAGCAATACCACCTTATGGATTAGTTTTGGCTCTTTAGTCTACAATTTAACTTGAAAATCGTACAAAAGGAAGTTAATGAATTTCCAGTTTACCTGAGCTGAGTAAGACCAAGAAGCATCAGATATTACAGAACACAGAAGTGATGTTAATGTGAATTCAAAATTTATTCTACTTTTGATTTAAATACAGATAATTGTCTCAGCAGAGTTATTACATATTATCCTTTGGACACCCTACATTTCTGATTTTCCAGTTCCTGGTGAATGAACCTTTTACTCCTATACCTTTAGGGTAGTTTTCTCACAGCTGTTGCCAGGGTAGATTGGTGTGACTTGGTATGACTTTGCAGAGATGATTTTACTTAAGAAATGCAGTATGAAACACTGAAACGGTGTCTTATGTTTTTATTTAAAGCCCTGAGTCATTGACATATCCCAAACATGACATGTACGGTACACAATTACTTAGGAAAATACCTCCAGTTTCTTTTCTCACCCAAAGCATGTTAAACACAACACTAAAAATAGTTTGCATAGCAATGAGTTCTCCATCAAGAAATATCTGTTTGTATAGCTGGACTCCGCATACAACTATGTCATTCTACTGAAATTCAGTTGCCTAGTAAACATATATCTTTGGATATATGTTTACTGAACAACACATATTGGATTAGGCATGGAGCCAGTCCAATCTCATGACTACACCTTTGAAAAATTGTCTGATTAATACTGAAAGGAATAATTGTATGTGAAGGGAATGGTAAACATCACTCACAAGAAGGGATTTTCAGCAGATAATTTGAAACACTTTGTCCATTTGGAACCCTATTATGAAGAAATCACTTTAATCATTTTCTTCAGCAATAGCTAACATTAAATAAATAAATAGCAATTAAGTATTGAGAGTAATTGGGATTGTATGGGAGAAACTATTTTGGCTTTACATACGGTTGACCACAATTGAAGTCTGAGTAAGTTCAAAGTCTGAATAAATTTGATTTATGAAAGTAGAATCATAAAATTTAGAGAGAGACAGTAAGATTTTCAGTGGGAGTTGAAAGAATTTGAAAATCAATTAAATTCTTTATTTAAGTTTTATAGACTACATATCTCTAGCCAAGATTTTTGTTGTAATATGGTGAACAAAATTCAAAGCATGTAGTTTAGCCCAAAGTCTGATTTTATTACTGAATTATCATAAATCCCAAACACATTACACCACACTTTTTCTCTAAATTATCACAGTGTAATCATTCATTGCTTTCTATACCCATGACTGTGATTTTGCCCTGTGCCTGAAAGGTTAGCACATCTGTGACTGGATTGACCAATGCAAGATCTAATTCATTAATTACTGGTTTATGTTCCAACCTTGTTTCATAATAAGGCATTTGAAGTGTGGTTGCCTCCAGTACCAAAGAGAAGAGAAAGGCTCTTGGGTAATGTCTAACCCACATTGGGGTCTTGCAGGCTAATGAAAACTTTGAGGTACCAATGACATATTTGAAAAAGCATGTGACATAGACTGTTAATAAATCATTTGGATTTATTTATTATCTATTTTATCTTTAAATTTATTCCTGATGAAAAGTATTAAATTGACATTGATAGAGATTCCTTTTTTGTGAGTATAGTATAGACAGGTGTTCACTCAATGCTACATTAAGACCACCAAGCCATGTCACTTAAACTACGGAACAGCCGTCAAGTAATAATGACTTCCAATTACTACTAACCTGAGCTCGAGTTGAACCAGTGACCTTGAAATACTCCGTATCACATTAACAGCTCCCTAAGCCATCCAGTCCCCTGGTGTTTGATTGTTCCGAATACAACAAAAGAGCTTTCCTTTATTTTTCTTTATTTCATTTTTAAAAACTGCTTAAAATTAGGGATAGATAGGTATTGAAATACTCAATTTACAGTTTCTCTGTATCTCTAATACCACATCTAGAAGAACAGCTTTCATTTTCACTGAGAATACCTCCTGCTGAAATGAAATTCTCTTTTCTCAGTCCTTGATACCTTGTCTGTCACTGACTTATTTTGCACACCTGGATCTCAAGAATCAGTAAAAGCTGCCACACTTCTGCCTTGCGTTACATTAAAGTGTAGTTTCAAACTCTCATGATGAATCCTGGTATATCCTCTCTGTTATGGGATCATGTTAAGAACTGACCAGACAATAAGGAATGTCATTAGATGCTAATTTCTGTGTGTGGAATATCTCTCATTAGATTTTCTATATTGATTAGATATGTTTTTTTCCCATTTTTTTTTATCTATGTTCAGAAATTGGTCCTCAAATATTTACTATTTTCACCAGGTCAGGTACCACACTGGTCTGTTAGATACCAGCACTGATGCATCTTGTACCACATCAAGTGCTTGCCAGAAGGAAGACGGCAGTGGGCCACCATGATCAGGGCTGTAAACTCACCAGTTGGGGTGGTTTAGCCTCAGCTAGTGTGTTCAAATAGGTGACTTGCTGATGGTAGAAGCAAAGGCAACAATACTTTTGTACTTGCATATTTAAAGATAAAAACTTTCTGTAGCATCCACACAGCTGTAAGGATTTGCCTGCTTGTTCGCACTTTTACAGTCTATAATAGGTACTGCTGCAGCACTTTGGTGTACCTTTGTGACACCTTCTGCAAAGAAAAGGTGTCAGTTCCTTATGATTTGTAACCCACCACCTGCCTGTCTCACATCCGCATTAAGAGATCCAGTGGAAAATTTCATCCTACTTTCTTCTCCAAATTTCTGGTGCTTTGGGGCAAATTCAGTGTTTTCATTAACATTTAAGATAAACCTGGAAGAAGCACAGGCATTAATGCAGATTACAGGCCAGAAATGCTAAGCAGTAACAGCTTCCTTTGATCTACTGAGATATGTCAGTTGTAAATATTTTTGCACTCCTGAAAATCAGCAGTGTGTAGCCCTTGTCCAGATAAATGGGGAATTCAGTCATTAAAATCCTGGTAACTCCTGCTCTGCCAAACAAATTTCCTACAGTCCCTCCCCAAACCCTGTGATTTGTGGCTGGTTCTGGGCTGATACAGAAGAAATCCTATTTTGACAGGGATCAGCAGATGGAGACCTTGCAGCTGAGTGTGACAGTGACTGGTAAGTAGGTCCCTCTTTGAGGCATTCATTTCAGGAGATGTTTGCATCTCTTACTAACACGTTCTCCTGTAGAAAATTAAAAATAAATTCCTCTCTTAAAACACAGGATGAGGCAGGAAGATTTAACACAATAATTCCTCTTTAGAGTACTTGCCTGAGAACAGCAGACCTGAGTTAAGCAACTTTGACATAGGGAGCTGAAATGCACCAGGCCTTTGCTGTAGAAGTGTGTCCTTCCTCCTCAAACTTGAGATTGTTTTGCGTGAAAACGTCATTCAGTATTCCTGATGAAGTTGTGCTGCTGTGCAGGAAAAAAAGCCCTTGAGATTTGCAAAGCCAGAAAGAGACCTAGTAGGAGCTCCACAGGTATGGTCCACACCTTAGAAAAGGAGCTCCTGAGGGTTTTGGGTCACTCCTTCAAGAACTGTGTTTTATCCGGTGGCTCTCTGCTGTGAAATGTCAAACAATTATTTGGCAATGATCACTGGGATAAAAAAGAAGGCACACGCTTTCTTTGTCCACATGCTTGCTTTCTTCCATCTCTATCTCCCCCTTTTTAGTCAAGTGAAACTTAAGATGAATCACCTTTTCATCAGTTGCCATTTCTGGCTGTAACAGCACTTTCCAACAGGAGGGAATTGAAGTGGGATCCCCAACATGTACCAGACTGTTAACTCTCTGTAACATGAGTCTTCATCAACGCAGTTACCCAGCTTTAAAAAGAGGATCTTAAGCCCTGCTCTCCTATACCAAAAGAGGTCAGCAGATGGTTTTGGACAGTGAGTCCTGAGCAGACAGAGAGCAGGATTCTTAAGGGCAGGATTTAAGAGCCACCCATGTCATTATTATTTTCTCATTGTTGAGACTTAGGCTTCTGTTCTTCCATCATGATACTGGTTTTGGCCCCATTCTCAGGTGTTCTCCCCGTATGTTTTATAGTATGTTTAAGTGCCCAACCAATATATGATTTTACTAGAATAGTTTCATAGCTTCAAAATTGAATCCTTTCTTTACGAGGACTTTAAGATCAGCAATGTAAAATACTAGGTTCTATATGTGGAAAAATATTCACACTGGAATTTACAGCTGAGACATGCTGCTCACGTGCAGGTCTCTGATTTACCCCTGAAGAATGAAACAACTCGATTGCGAACTGCATTTGGAAAGTAAGATGTTTCCTTCCCTGCTCCAAACTTGTCATCTTGATGGTGTTCCTGGCTACACATAACCTTTTACTACGATTTTAATATGTGACAGCATGGTAGACCCAGTTTGGCCAGGTCTAAATAAAAAATATTCTTGAAGGTAGCCAACACTCAGTCATTTATTACCTTGGTAGTTTGTACCAGAGAAAACCATTCCTTTAAGCACAAGGGTACTTAGCTGGGGCAAAACAAAACCATAATAAATGAAATTAGATGGAAAAGTTAGTGAGGTTTTTCCCTTTAATACACTGATGATATCAATTACAATTGTAAACTGTATGTCAGGTTTCATCAGACCTGTCTTCCACCATCAAACAAAAATAGTCTCATGTCAAATTAGTGAAGTCTCACAGCTGCCGGAAATTCCACTTCCCATCCCCAAGTGTTTTTCTTTACCACAAAATAACAAACAAGTCCCATGTGTTTGTATCTGTTCTGAAAGTGCTGTCTGTAAAAGTCATGTCATAACCTCAATCAATCACTCAACATTGGACAACACTTTGGTAGATGATCCAGAAATACTACTTACTGGGATTATACTTCAGGAAATAACATATTGCTGGCTGACAGCAGCAGCAAAATACTTTATAAGTAGATCAGATAACCCAAAGTTACTCAAGTAGTTTCGTTCTGTTTACCCAGTTCTGAAACTACCCCACTAGTTTCTGGGGCTGCATCTATTTACACATCCCTAAGTTTATGCCACAAAGTGCCATGTGGAAACCAGGTGGCAGGAAGAGCACTTAGAGCTATTTAGTGCCATGAACATACAGAACCACTGATGGTGATTGGTTTTCAGTATTCCTTATCTTTCCTAAAGGAGCACTGGGACTCACGGAAGAGCTACAAAGACAGCAAAAATGATGCTGTACTATAGAGGGTGACAGAAGCAGGATGCATCAATGCAGCATGGAAGTGGGGGGCTGCTGAGCACCCTGAACACAATAGCTTTCTGCAGAGGGGGCTGAATTCTTTGTGTTGCCAAGCTAAAGTGCAGATATGACCCTCGGTCAGTTTTCTGCCCTGCTGTGAGCCTACCGACAGGCAGCAAGGTTAGCCGATGGAAAGTACTCAAGAGTAGCAAATCTGCAGCAGCTCACTGGAATAACTTTTCTGGAACTATTTTCCCAGAAAGTCTATTTTAGAGAGAACTTTAATGTGTATCTCTTAAGCCTGAGAATCAAACAACTTGCACAGTAATTTTTAGCCTAACCTAGCTACCACTAATTATTTTTCTAGAACTAAGTTCCTAAATGTAGGTAAGTATTTATTAATTTATTTCACTTGCTCATGAACATACATATTAGATTTTCTGGATAGGAACATAGTTTGCTAATTAGTCAATCTGTTATGGGATGACAAAATATCACAGACATGGAGAATAATCTGTAGAACCTAAGCCTGTCCTTTCTTAGACTGGATATTCAAAATTTAAGGCTCTGCCAGTCAAGATAAAATAAAATGCAGAAACATGCTTGTAAAAAGAAATGTGATATTTACTGTTCAGCCATGTAATATCTTCTACTTATACATCTCCCTTGAGGATAACTTGTTATTGGAAGTGTAGTTTTCTTAGACATGCTTCATTTTCCTCTCTTCAAGTCCTCTTCTTTTTTGTAATTTTCTTTTTCTTTTTTTTTTTTTTTTTTTTTTTTTTTTTTTTTTTTTTTTTTTTGTTTCTAAGAATTCCTTTGGAAAGTGCCAGCCCCTGAAAACAGTAGCATTGCAATAGTAGAAATGAGTAGCATTTGAGACATAATAGGAGACTTATTTTAAATAATTTGTAATGTAAAGCTGACGAGCAATTTAGAATGAGTATGTTTAAGATCACTGAGAATTTAGACTATAGTTATTTGTGCCAGAGCCAGTCTCAACACAGACTTCATGGGCAGCCACCATCACTAAATCAACATGAGTCAAGTCAGAATTGGGGCCCTTCAGTGGAGTTTTCCTGCTGATTCAAGCCATTTGGTAGGGTTCCGGTTCTGTTTGCTAGCAAACTTTAGGAATTACAGATCTGTCGCTAACAGGTAAGTGACTTAAATGAGACATGAAGTAGCTGTATCCAAACTAGAATACAGTTCCTAATTTAAACTCATAACTTGTCTGTGTTATTCTAGCATACTGTTTGTATAGGAGCCATGAGGTCTGCGGTGTTACATCTGCCTATACACATAGTTATGTCTGTCTGTATGTGCACATCATATTCCACGTACTGCAGTGCTGTGAGGATGCCAACATAAGGTCTTACAGGAAGCAACAGTGTGTGTTTTGTAATACTCAGTAAATGTCATTTGATAATGCCTGTTGGTGAAAGAATAGAGAATACGCCCTGCTACATGCTGTAACTTCAGGTCTCCTTGCTTTTATCACTTTACTTGCTTTTATGGTGTGTGCAGTGAAAAAAACTCTCTTGTGAATGAAAGTCTGGCTTTCACTGCAAGGGTTATTAAATGTGAAGAAGCAGTACAGGCCCCTCTGCTGCACATAAAAGGTGTTGCCTATGTGGTCAGCCAGCTGGGGAACAGTAAGGGGCTGCTTTCTCACCATGAAGCTAGTCTCCATCACAATTTATATAATAGTTTGGGGAAATCCCTGTAATGGGCCAAGGAAGACACAGTGGATCCACTCTGTCTTGAAGCTCTACTACTCAATGCAATAAATCTGGAGGAGATGTAACTGCTCCTCCAGCATCCACAGAGGCCTACACCCTATGCCAGATTTGTTTCATTAATTTCTCTCTTCTTGTTGCCTCAAGCACAATTACAAATACATTATGCAGTGTGAATTTTCACTCTTTTTTAGCATTCAGCGGGGCTATGAAACACCATCATTTCCCCTTAGTATACTGGGTTGGTTGAAATTAGTGCATTCCCCAAATATCCTGATGCCTGTGCCAACCCACTACAACCCAGAGAGGGGATGCTACAACCAAACGCTTCCCCTGATGGGATTTAGTCAATCACATCCACAATATCTTCTGACCTCAGCTTTCAGAGAGGTCAGGAATCCAAGTCTGCTGCTGATCCCTGGTCACCACACAATGAGCTGCTGCCAGGCTCCGAGTGATAATAAGCTCTTGATGTTCAAATGGGGGAACAGTATGATGTACAAAACAAAACAAAGTCAGATCTATTTATCCATTGGAAGGGGCATACGCATCTCCCTCCTCCTGGAGGGGTTTGGCTGCTCATTAGATTGCATCTTTTTTGTGTATATTTTTGGTAGCAAGGCATTGCACAACACCAGGCACTGTGCTCCACTTTACCGCGGTGCAGAGCACGACATGGTGCATTGGCATCTTCTGCATGAAACAGAATTTGACAAAAATTTAGAAAAAAAGTTGGGTTTTAGATTGAGAGGCAGTGATCAATTCTGACAGCGTCCTACTTGGCTCAATATTATCTCTGTACTGCCTGGAACCAAATGCCAGTGTGCAGTACATTTCTTCCCAAAGTTCAAGAGGGTAGATGTAAACACAGGCCATAAAAGACCTGCATGTCGTGAGCTTGTAGGGGTTGTAATTCTTCCCAGCAAAGTTACCTTTCCTGTTTCTATGAATTACTCTTACATTCTTGTAAGAGATACGGTTTGAGGTATTTATGGTGCATTCAATTCTGCTATCATTGATTTACTGGACTAAACCTGCTCCAGGATATGATGTAAAGCCCCTAATTCCAAAAAACTCTTACATCTCAGCTAGAACAGCATTTTCTGCCCTGTTGCCCTCAAGCAGATGACCAACAGAGATAAACAGAGGGCACTCCACTCTCGCTTGCAATGTGCTTGGTGATGTGAAGGAATCAATCAGACAAAAGCAGATTATTAGAGTGTCTGAGAGAGATCAAACATTGCTGGCATCTTCACCCACACACGGTTGATTTACAGGCAAGCTGATAAAGTGCTGCAGCTCACTGTCAGAAGTACATGACAGCTCCTCTAGCTCTATGGATAAATTATTGCTGAAGCCCATGATAACATTTCTCCACCTAGCAACCAAACATAACAGGATGTGGCTTTTAGTACTTGGAGCCAGAATGATACAAAGAGAAAACACAGAAACTCTTCAAGCAGTGAGGTAGCGCACTAAGAAATGAAGGCATGAATAGATTTTCACACACATGCACACACACATCAAGTGTATATCCATATTGGCGCTGCCAGAAAAAAGTTTACTTTGTGTTAGAGTTGTATATTTGAAAATACACAGGCCGAAATACACAAAATTGGTGCGGGCAGTGACTGCGGTAGCAGGAAGACAGCAGTGTTAATGATGCAAGCGTGCACTCATGGAAACCGAAACTCGGGGCTACGGGAGGGGTCCTTTTACAGAGGGCTCACGACTGCAGAGCTCACCCGAGTACCCCAGGCTGCACTGCACAAGTGGATAGGAACACCTATGGAGAACATTAGGTGTTTCCTTTTACTTGGAAAAAAGCCAGCGCCATGAAACCAGCAAATGAGCCAGGCTTTAAATAACCCTGTCTTGATTTTTAAAAAAGGCAAATCAAAATATTGCAATTATTTGGAAGACAGCGCTAAAGAAAGGTGCAATTCAGATATTCTTTATATTTTTATCTGGTGTCTTATAAAATAATAAGCAATATAATCTGCTAAATATTGCATCGTGGCTATTTGACATTGGGACTGCTCTCAAAAATTGAGTTGGGTTAATTAGAGCATGTACTATGTGCCTATAAAAGACTAAATCAGGCTCTGTCTCAGGAGCCAGACGTGAGTGCTTTTCAAAAACTGAGAATGTGACCCTGACAGCTTAAAATCTAAAGTATATTGAAAGTACTCACAGGTTAGAGGTTCTGCTGCCTCAGATGCCTTTAACAAATTTTCTTACTTTGAAAAACACTTTCTTATTTAAAAATTATTTTTTCTTCTTTGTTGCTCTATCAGAAGTCAACCCAGAGAAGAGTAGGGAAATGAATATGGAAATAACTGTATGGAAGAAATTATGAAACCTGTTTATCTGCAGTGTTCTGCCAAATGAACAACCAGAAAATACGAATATTTTTTTTCTCCCTGTGGCTTTTTCAGTTACAAGAATTTAGAAAAGGTGAGAGGTAAGTGAGAAACTCTGAGATGTAAAAAATGTAAGCTGATGATATCCCTTAAGTAATATTTTATATGATTTGTTAGTTTGTCATATTAAGCACTAGGTATTGTTTATATTAAGGACTCAGTACTCATTGTCTGAAAACTGAGATCTAAGACCAATTTGCATTTGTACGTTTCAATTGTGTTCCTTTAGTCACTGCTGTGATTGAATGTAGTCTCAGCAAGCTAGCTTGCAAGTTGGCTCAATTAACCATTCGCACTTGTTAATACCTGCAGAACTGCGTTATCTGCCTGCACCTTTGTGAAAGTATGGACCTGACTAGAAAGTTTTCCTTACTAGTTAGCGTGTTCCTGACTGGATTTCTTGAAGTTCATCTTACCTTTCTGCCTACTACAAGTTAAGTGCGAGGGTGGAATCTGTGATTGTTAATCATATTTTAAAATCTCCATCTAATTTTACCGTACACTGTGCAGACGTACAGACAGATTACAGGTTGGTTTCTGTTGGACCTCATGGGGAGGATTTCACTGTGCAACTCTTGTAAAAGCCAACAGAAATTGCATGGCTTAATCTTTGCGTACTGCATTGAAAAATTACCCATAAATATTTCACCATTCTGTTTTATTATTACAGTTAAATTTGTTTTATGTACTTATTATTTAAGGGATAATAGGGTAGGTGTCCCATTTTATGAGGCAATAATCAGGTTCATGTTGGCTCCATAGTTTATCCCTACCGGTGAGCTGCATTATCGCCAAGGGACATGGGAACCTTGTCTTATTATAGTAATAATAATAATACCTTATATTTCTACAGCACCTTTCCTCTAGAATGATCCTAAAGCACTTTACAAATCCCATTTAATTTTTGACAACTGGGGTCATCTCAAGGATTATTTCAACAATGCCATTTCTGGAGTCAAGATAGAAACCAGACTTCAGACCATCCAGATATCTCCTCTTATATCTCTGAAAACATTTGCTGCTTATACATCTCTTACTCAGATAGCTGGGCTTGCATGTGCAGGGGATGAGGTTCCAAATACTGAAGGATGCCAGCTGTGGGACTGTGGGTTCACATAGTCTGGAAGTGGAACGCAATGCACTTCAATTTCAGATGTCTTCTAAATGTCTCTGTACATCAGAAACAGCTCTACAAGGAGGGGTTGAGAGAGCTGGAGTGCAAGTGTGCAGAGAAAGCCCTCGCATTTATTGGGAGGTTTGCTTGAAACAGATCAAAGGGGAGTGATTTCCACCCCTTGTTTAGCTAATGCTCCTCTTCCAGATGACTTAGGTTATGTATCCTCAGTGTGGCCATGATGACAGTTGATGTTACTCCCTTTCGGTAGATGCAGGTGCTGCTGACAAAAGAAACCATTATATGTTCTTCCAAGCAGTTGTGCACTAGTTTGGGTTTGTATTAGTATATTAGCCTTATTCAAGTGTATAAGCTATATTCAAGCTTGGCCTAGACTAATGTTATTTTTCCTGAACACCAGTGGCCGAGTATAAAACTGACATTGCCTTAGAGCCAGAAGTGTTGTGTGCCCACTCCTAGAGCCCTTTTCTGTGTGCCACAGAGTCCTGGTTAGGCTCTGAATAATGTTGCCTAACATATATGCCTTGCTTGCCCAGCCCTTCAGCTGACGTTGGGTGCCACAGTGGCAAAGTATTGTATCAGTATTTCCAGCCCCGGGATTACTTCAGTTGATTCCAGCATCTCCTCTCAGTTACAGCCTGCCCTAGGGAAAGGAATTGCCAAATTGAGATTGGCCTTGCATTTTATTAAAAATAAAAAGAGGATTTACCTACAAATATGAGGGAGGGGGGAGGGCAGGGCCAGAAGGGGGGATGTTGCTTTTCCTGATGCTTCCATCTTTTACATTTTTTATTCTTCCTTTCGTTCTCTTTCTTCAGCTGTGAATTCAGCATGGCAAAAAACCTGCTATTTTTTGCTGTAATACGAGTACCTAATAATTTCCTGTAACAGAAGTGGTTTATTTCTACTTGAAAGTTGAAGCCAGCTCTGACGAAGTTATAAATTCTTTGATTAAATAAGATATATGAGGCTGCGTTTGCTCTCTTAACATCCCGCAGTCACAAGGGCATTAGCTACTCAGAGGCGGTGTTACTCATTCCTCCCTTATCTGAAATCCCAGCCTGACCTAAAAACTTTCCCAACTAACATCTCACTGGAATTGCCAGATATCCACATTAAGTCAGAATTTTACAATTTGAATTTCCCCATGGGGAAAAATAAATCCAAAGTTTTGCTTACTTGCATGTTGCATGATTCAGCAGTCTCAAAATATACTACTTTATTTAGTATTGGAGAAAAAAAGGATCAGCTTCTGTCATCTTCATAGATAATTAGTTGGCCAAACAGATTTTTAAAATCTCTAGTTCCTAACTGTGCCAGTAGTTCTTCAAAGGGTTTTTATTAGCCCTTAACTGTGTTTTGGAGTACCTAAACACCTCAAAATGTTTCATTTCATTATACCTCAGCATTGTGGCTAAAGGATAATGCCTTCATTAGATCTATCATCCATTCACAAAATATAGCTCTGTGCGACATTTACATCGGTAAAACAAATCATACTGTGCCTCAACTTTCCCCTATTAGTAACTGAATGGAT
Organism: Pedionomus torquatus; assembly: GCA_013398155.1. Lineage (NCBI taxonomy): Eukaryota > Metazoa > Chordata > Aves > Charadriiformes > Pedionomidae > Pedionomus > Pedionomus torquatus. The sequence continues at coordinate 33,890 of VZRU01017877.1, read as the reverse complement.
GCCTTGCCTCACCCAGGCAACAGGATATGTCAAAAGTTCACTGGATTTACAGATAACAAATCACTAGCTATCTTTCAAGCACTGTACAAATTATCAAACATTATTTTATGTCACCAAGTGAGCTGACTGGGCCATGATTCAGGCATGTGCTGAAGTACCTTGACTTCAGCATCTAAATGTCTAAAATGAGTATTTAGAATAAGAAAAAGAGACATGATTTCCTTGTTCCCTGGACCAATGTGTAGGAAATATGTTCCTAATCTCATACCTCAAGAAGTATCAAAGTTTATCCAGGAGTTGAGCAGTTCAGTACCTACTGTATCTGCTGTATCTGGAGCTATCGTTCCTCTTTTTGTTTGTGGTTTTGGGTTTGTTTTTTTTTCGTACGTGCTTATTACAAAATTTCAGGTTTTCATAACTTGAAGGAAGTTGATATTGCAAGGAAAAAATTGCACATATCTCATTATATTAAAATGCTAACATTTCTAATATTTCCTAATGACACCACTATAAACTAAACATTGGAATGAAAAGATCTATGACAAAAGTGGAGCCTAGAGACATTTAATGTGAATGCGTTTCTGGGGCAGCTCAGGATTTGTTTTTGGAATGTACAGAAGATTATAGAAAATTGGTTCAATTATGCTCTCAATAACAATGTGTAAAGTCATTGTACCCTGCAACTGATGGCAGAATTGGGACCAAACAGCATACGTTGAGAAATATGATGCAGCTTTTATGTTGATTTCATATTTTCTGCTCTTGTACTGTGTTCTATGCTACTGTCTGTTATTTATGTGAAACAGTTATCCTTTGTAATACAGTTGTTATTTTTTTAAATAATAACCTAGATAGAGGAAGGCACATCTCCTGAACACTCCCATTACAGTGCTTTGTTGACTGGTCAAGATCCCATCCCTATCGGAAATAATGGTGAGTTTTTCATGCCACGTCCAAGTCCAGGTGTTCAAATGCTGCTGAAACCACTATTGCACAGAAACAGGAGGATTATTAAAGCAACTGAACTGTCCCCTCAGGAAACAGCCACAATGCAGGCAGTATCTCTTGCAACGCTCTGCCCCCTTAACCTGCTTGTCTGGAGCAGTCACCTCCGACTGAACCAGGCTTTTTAGTCTGTAGAAACCATTCCCATCCAGCTGCCAATGAAGGTGCCAAGTAATTGTTTTACTGGTTTAGTAGGACGGTTTTCTGCTTCATCAGACACCACTAAGCATCCACTATTAATACTCATGGAAATTTTGGCTGTGTTAGGAGACTACTTATGATGAAAGCTGATATGCACTTGACAAACACTGACTTTTTTGTTACTGTTTATGTCACAGGACTCGGCACTCCCAGGAGTTAGGAGATTTCTTCTAATTCAACACCTACAGCCAGAGCCAGCCAGTCCCCAACAAACAAAGCATGCTAGAACATGTACAAAATATGGTTCATATTTGCAAAGAACATTGCGAACATAAATCATGACTTACAAAGCCAAAGGAATATGTCAGAACAGCTAACAAATGTCGCTTGTCTACTATGTTGATTGGCTCTAAGAATACGTGGATCCATGGTTTTCAGTTAGGCTTGCATGATTTAGCTGATCATACTTAACAAAGTCTGCCAAGATCTTCTTGTACCCCATAAATGAGCTCCCAAAATGTAAAGCACATAATTGCCTCCTGTTTTTTTTTTTTTTTTTTAAATGAAAGCCTTTAGCAGCCAGGAGATTCTACAGTTCTTTGCATATTCAGACAATTGAAATGCAATAAAAAAGAATCCTTTTCCATGGCATCAGGATTTTTTTTTTTGAGGCTGTGGATATTAGGACTTAGATGTGTGATGCTTGTGTGATCAGCAATACAATTCTATATTCATGAGAAAGTAAAATATGAAGTATAGTGTAAAGTAGCTGTTTCATTCGTGCTTTATCTTGAAACAGTAATTGAATAGCTGCTAAGTGCTGAATCCTGAAGGGGGAAAAAATCCTATATGGTTCTTTGGCATTCTTGTATGCTACGAGAGTTCATCCATCCATCCTAATTTATGAAATGCCTTCATACTTTGGCCTTCCAAAATTCGACCGAGTATGTTTCAGATGCAGTGTCTTTATTATCTTGTGCTTTATCAGAGGATAGGAAGAGGGCACTGAATTTCCATGAATTCTCATTGTTGTTATCTCTCTGAATATGCAGCCCAGACAAAGAACCCTTTGAATGTAAAGTAAGAGAAGTGCTAATGCTCAGCTATAGCTTGATGCTGAACTCTTACAAGCATGAAAATCCTTCTCACATTTCAGTGCATGCAGCATCTCTAGCTGCTAATATACAATAAAAGAAGGTGCAGTGAAGCCCTAGTACCATGGAAAGTTTTTAGTAGTCTGTTGAAGGTGCCATTCATCACATTATTGAGCGTCTCTGTGATCTGATCGGGTTCCTTGACTCCCATTAAAATGGAAAATAAGGGCTGCATAAGTTTGGTACCTTTTAGGTCACCAGCAACTTGCAAAACCTGTGTCTCCCAAAGGTGCCTGACCTGTAATGGGAGGGACACTCTGCTTGGGCTAATTTGTCTGTGACAAAATTATTGGCTGTTTTGTTCTTGGTACTTCAGCACCATCTCAGACATTGCTCCACTGTACTGATCTCCTGGATGTGGACAAAACTAAAACGTGGTGCTTTTCCACCAAGCCCTCTATCCCAACACATTTTTGTTGCCTGCAGTATTTCACAGGAAATGTAAACAGGCTGCCTCCACTTGGAGTTCAGCAATAGCCAAGTTGCTGGCAAAAATATTGATGGAAAACAAAAGCTCCCTGTAGTTACAGAGGGTCTGACGGAGCTTAGGTTAGATCTATGGCCTTCCAAACCGCTGAAGGCTGAGAGAATTGTGGAATTTAGCTCAGTTGGGCTGCCTCTTTCCTGCACCAAAATTTCAACACAAACATAAAGTGAAAATTTCTTTCTTCAAACATACTTAAATGCTTTCAAGTTTTGGCACTTCTGTTACTATTGGATTTCCAGGGCGTCCCATGGTAATGATTAGAACTAAGCAAATACCTCAAAATATTTTCCACAAAAACTCCCTTGAATAAAACATTGAATAGCCTTCAGCTGTGTTCACACCCCTTTCATATTTGCTTTCTCTGAATATTCCAGTGACTGATTTATGGGCAGAAATGTTAACTGAAACAGCAATTTTTAAGGGAATGTTGCATAACATTTATGGAAAGCAGATTTTAAATATGGATGTAGTAACTAAATGCAGTCTAATTGGAGCAAAAAAAATACCAGGTGATTTGAGTCCACTCAGTGTAAGCAACCCATCTCAGTGTCCAAAATTACAAACACCACTAACAAAAGAAGTGTCTGTGAACCATAAAGACTAAAAATTAGGAGCAGATACAGACAAAACCTAGGAGGTACTGAGCGGATTTGGAAAAAGTGCCCAAGCAGTGTATGTGTCTAGCTCCTGTTGACAAAACACCTTCATAAATCTGGCCATAACTCAAAATAAATATAGGATATTAAATACATTTGAAAAATGTAAAGGTAATTCAAAGCTAATTGTGAACAGGAGAAGAGACTGAGATCATTGACTTGTTTACTATGAATAAGTTGATTGGCCTTACTAATGATACAGGATTCTTAGCTGCTTCTTGAAGACTTCATTGTCAAAGAGCAAATATTTGCATATTGCTCTTCAACATCATTGATTTTGTTTTGGTAGGGGAGTCATTAAGACCTATGTTTTAAAAAGTGTACAAATATTGCATGTCTAATGTGCATCAGTCTACTATGTGCATAATCAGGTGACATCACACAGAGATGACCAAACATGGCATCCTTGGATGTGCAAGGATGCCTATAGGCAACTCATGTTATCAATTGTATTAAAATAATAAAAAAAAAAAAGCTTAACACAGTTTTAAAATAATCTCAATTTAAAATCTCAGTTTTTGCATATGAAGCTCTAATCCATTCTGTAGCATGTTCCAGAGAGAGATAGCTTTGCTGGTACAGGGAACTTTCGACAGATCTGCATTATTCCCTTATGAGTGCAAAAATATCTTCATGCAATATCTGAAAAAATTCATTTAAATGCTCTGTGAATACAGCCCTTCCCAAAGGCCAAGATGTATTCATGTATTTTGAATGATCTTCAGCTAGAAAATTGCAGTTAATGCACCCATCTTATCACGTAAAAGATTTAAACAAACAAACAAAAAAAACCCAACAAAACAAAACAAACAAACAAAAAAAAAACACCCAAAAAAAGGAAGAGAGATTAGATGAAAAAGCTAGCCTACAGCCTCTAACCTAGATTTGTGCTTTTAAATAAAGATGGTCTACTGTTTTCTTAATACCCAATTCCAAAAACTTTGAAGGTTCGTTCTTTAAAAATTAAGAGCCAGAATATTTTCTTAGGGATGCTTACACCTTAGTGTACCTTTTTCACCTTTCTGGTAAAATCTCTTTAAAATATCAGAATTTAACAGCAATTGTAATCATGGAGAGCACTTTGTTGGGTTTTTGTACAAGAATGAATGGAAGGATTTGAAAGGATAGGAATTGTGAGTGGATACTATAGGTGTTTTACCCAAGAATCGGTGAAGTTCAAACTCAGACTAGATATCAGGTTATTAAAGATGCTCCAAAGGCTACTAGATTTTTAGGTGGGATGCATAACTAAACATACTTTGTTTCCCTTTCTTCCTTAAAAAATAATTGCTTACCCTGCTGCCTTCACTTGCTAAATTGTTGTGTCTTTCTTTTATTAATAAGACAACTATTTTCTGAGCTTCTTAAACTTTTCCAAATTTTCTTAGCACAAACACTGTTCATTTCATTTCTTATTCTGAGACTGATAACAGGGTTTCTATAAAAATGAACATTCACGATCAAAGAGCAACTCTGTATCATAAACAAATTACAACTGGGCATGCTTTGAAATACCTTAACCTAATTAAGCTCAAACACTTTTGCAAAAGCTTTAAAAAAAAGGGTGTAATTGGAGCTCCATTCAGGTTCAGCTGACTTCATATTTTTAGGTTGTTTGGCATTTTTTTCCTTTTAGAGCTTTGTATAAACAAAACATTTTGACAGCATTGCCTTCCTGGGAAAAATGTTGGTGGTGCCGAAAATTCAAATTTCCAAATGAAATGTGGTTCTTATTGCTCATTTTTACAGTTCTCGTAATTCATGTGAAATGTCTGTGCCGAATGCAGATCTAACTGGCACATGACTATTTCATGGCTGTGCAAATGCTTGTGTGCATTCAAGTGAGTGTAAATGAGTTGGTGCCCAACGTGTGCCAAAACACCAGTAACTCTGTGTGTCTGTCTGAAACACAAATGCATGTATTTTTCTTCACAAACTCATTTCCAAATGAAGGGTCTGGTTTTGAGGACTAAACTGGAAATCCCAGTGGCATCATCTGATGCCATTGTATTAAATGACGTTGTGTGCCGGGAGTGGCAGACGTTACTCCAGCCATAGGATGTCTTTATCATCTTCAGTGCGCGTTGTTGGTTCCTGATGGAAAATTATCATTTAGGCTGAGATTATCAGACACTCAGATTTTGGTGTCTAATTTATGACCTCACTTTCTGCCTCCATTTGAAAAGTGTCACGAAAAACTTTTCTCAGGCATTTATAAATTATAAAGTACCAAGTTAAAAGGATTGATCATTATTAGATCTGATTCTAGGCTGATTTACAATAGTATTCCACCTGAATCCTTAACTTACTCAAGCCAGTTGTTTTAAAGGCACAGAACTGCCTATGGGTGGTAAAGTGGCACAAAAAATCTCTTCATTGAAACTTCAATTATCTCTAAATTAGAATGAATAAATCTTTTGTAATCTACGTAGACTTCTGTATTTCCCTCAACACCAAAAAAATTGAATATTTTCTAGCAGAACTTTAAACACCATGATTATTGTCTGTGTTACCTGGTCTTTTCTTCTATAGTGAATGATTTGCTATTTTGAGAAGCTTTATATTTTATTGAGTTTTAATTTAATAATGAAAATAATTTGCTGTTTGCCTAGCTGTAGGATTTACATAAGAAGATAAGTACTTTTTGGAATGCTCTTCACTTTTTTTGATGTCTGTTCTGCACTCAAATATCAAAATACAAGCTATGATTGATGTGTGGATAAATGTCTGCATGACTACCTCTATCATACCATTTATCAGGAATATTTGTGGGAAATGAATTTCAAACTCATTCTTATCTTCTCTTAGAATTGCTGCATAACTGTTAACACTAAATTTGGTATTTGTATATCCATGCTTGTAAAAGTTTACAATACTGACGATTACTGAAGGCCTTCATTGAAACAAATTTATGTATACATTTCAGCAAATATTTGTGTTCTCCAGTGCTCACTTTTTCTACATTTATTATTTCTCTTCCATTCTGTAAGAAGAGAATTTTCAGCAAAATTTATTTTAATAATTGGAAAGCATTAGAAGTGCTAAGCCAAATTACCTGTAATTATATAACCTTCTGATTCTGACTGTGTTTAACAGATTAAATGTTCTGTCTTTACAACTTTCAAGGTTAAGTGCTCATAATGGGACATGCTGGTGAGTAGGTCATATAATCCACAGCAAGTGGTACTCAGCAAACCAAATGGAAGGTAGTTATTAAAATCTATAACATACAACTTTAATCTAACACTCAAATTATAAGGGAGCCACTTGGAAAGAGCTAAAGGCTATTTGCAGGTTCAATATATTCACTTTGCTCTCAACAGTGATCAAAGTTTGGAACTTCACATGTCTTGGACTGGTGTAAGAGCTAATTTGGAGGAGCTGCAAAAAAATACTGTTATATCCCCAAGCTACAGCAGTTTCATAATTGGAGTCTTATACCTGTGAATGAGCGAGCAGCTGCTTGCATTGCACAGCTCTCAGTAGGTTTACATCATTGCACTTGTAAGGGTTAAATGAATCAGTTAAACGAATCTGAACACTAAGGCAAATCACACTTCTATTTTCTACATACAGTTTCTAACTGAAGTTGTTTTTTCTTAATTGGTGAAAGTAATCATTAATGTAATCACTAAAATACAACACAAGATTGTGAGTCTTTTTTGCAGGGATGTTTCAGTCACTGTCAAGCCCAGTCCATAAGTTCATGCCTGCCTTTGTTCCATATCTTATTATTTTTTCATCTTGAATTTTCTTGAGTTTACTGATATTTACTTTTCCTAATCTGTCCTGAAAGCCATGCAAAGTCCATGAAGTTAAGCCCCAAACCTATTTAGCTTCCGGGTGACACGTTAAAAAAGCAGGTAGCTTTCCTTTTTTCCAAAAAGGCCATCTTTGTATGTGTAGCCATTACACTGAAACGATTGTAGTGAAAGCGTTCTATCAAAACAACCACACCACCTTTGCTTTGCTGTTTATCCTCTGTCTGCCCTTAAAATGACCTTGGTTTAATTACCTGCATCTCAATGAGTGAATCTACATAGAAAGTGGAGGTTAATTAATGAAGGATCGTTTCTTACTTTAAACCCATCAGGCAGTGGCTGACAAGCAAGTCTGGTCCATGCAGTATTATTCTATATCTCATTAGAAATGGTCAGATTGATGTGCTAGCTCTGGTCTAGAAAAAGGAACAGTTTGTTAATGAAGAGAAGCAACAATACTCTTGCAAGAAATTTCAAAGCCTGTGTGGAAGTCCATTATCACTAATATTGTTGAACTTTTCCACTAGCTTCTTAATTTCAAAATAAGTTTATTTTATTCAAGAAAGCCAAGTGGAGGGTCCTGCGCCTGGGACACACAATCCCAAGCACAAATACAAGTTGGGTGAAGAATGGCTCGAGAGCAGCTAGAGAGCAACCCTGAGGAGAAGGACTTGGGACTGGTGGTGAATGAGAAGCTCAACATAAGCTGGCAGTGCACACTGGCAACCCAGATAGCCAACGGCACCTTGGGCTGCATCAAAAGAAGCATGACCAGCAGGTTGCAGGACGTGTTTCTACCCCTCTACTCTATGCTCTTGAGACCTCACCTGGAGTACTGCGTCCAGGTTCCTCAGCACAGGAAGGACATGGACCTGTTGAGACGGGTCCACTGGAGAGCCATGAAGATGATCAAAGGCTTGAGCACCTCTCCTAGGAAGATAGTCTGAGAGAGCTGGAGAAGAGAAGGCTCTGGGGAAACCTTATAGCAGCCTTCCAGTATCTGAAGGGAGCGTACAGGGGAGATGGAGAGGAACTCTTTGTCATTGAGTGTAACAATAAGGCGAGGGGTAATGGTTTTAAATTGAAAGAGGGGACATTAAACTAGATATTAGGAAGAAATTATTTACTGTGAGGGTGGTGAGACACTGGAACTGGCTGCACAGAGAACTTGTAGATGCCCCATCCCTGGAAGTGTTCAAGGCCAGACTCGACATGGCTTTGAGCAACCTGCTCTAGTGGGAAGTGTCCCTGCCCATGGCAGGAACTTGATAATCTTTAAGGTCCCTTCCAACTGTAACCATTCTATGATTCTATTATTTACTTCTTTTAAACTTCTCAAAATTCAATGTTTTCCACCCAAAAGTTACTGTAGTTTTTCTACTTGAATGAATATGACTAAAGTTGGCAAAATAATTATATTCTCTCTCATATATTTGTGTAGCTGTCCCAAAACCCACTCAGATTGCATAATTTTACATCTGGTGCCTACAAGAATTCATACTCTTCACCTGTACTTCTAGATCTCTGAGGCAATACTTGCCAAGGAGAACACTGTGGTGTTTTAGAGCTCGATGCCGCTCTGTTAGCATTCCTCATGGTGTCCACCAAACCAGCCACAAACATGGCTGAACCAGTCTTCTCATTAGGATGTGCTTTTTCATACACTCAAGAAACCTATTTTATGGCTCTATAGTGGAGAAAAGCAAAACAGAGAGCATCATGCTTTCATCCTTGTAGATAAATCAGTAATTAAATAATTGTTACTTTCAGCTATGTCACATTGAACAATGTGCCACAGGACTAGGCCTCTTAATCTACTACTGCTCATCTTCAGCGAACCAAACAATCTTACTGTGAAAGGTTCAACTTTGCTCATTATAAGTTTTGGGGGTTTTCTTAGAAAACTAAAAACATAGTTTATTATGGAGACAATAATGAGGCGAAACTTGGAGTTGCACTGACCTGAATGCTGACTGTGGAGCAGGTGTGAAGAGCACTAAAGGCCAAAACCAACAAAAATAAAAACCAGAAAATGAGGACTGGAGTTTCTCAAAATAAGGAGCTAAACCCAAAGTTCAGTAGTTTTACTGAGACCCGTAAAAGTCTTCTGGAATTAACCTCATAAAGAGACAGACATGCACCACATGTAAATCTTTTAGTTCCAATAACTCATATTGTTGGTATAAAGTAGCGTGTTCGTGTGTCCTGGTTTGAGGTAAAACGAACCAATTTTCTGTTTTACAGTTTTACTTTCTTAGCTGGGTTTCTTCTAACTAGCTAAACTCTGAAATTAACAGCACATTGTTCAAAGCTGTTCCGTCTCACAGTGATAAGACCTGATTATACCAAGGGATGGTATGCAGAGAGGCCCTTGTTTAGACTTATTGCTGGAAGAACCAAGGTCAGATAATTTTCAACATTTGCCCGTTGGAGGGTCCCACCTTCAAGGAGGAGCGGACAGGACAGGTGACCCAGAACGGACCAACAGGGGTATTCCATCCCATCAGCATCATGCCCCGTATAAAAGCTGAAGGATCAACAGGTCAACTCCCTTTTCGTCCTTTTTTCGCCCTTTTCGCCCCTTCCTCGATGGCTGACATCCAAGGAGGACTCTGCCTGTTCATCTGCCTTTGATCCTGATCCGAGTGTTCCTGACTCCAGATCTGGAATCCGGCTCCTGTCGATCACCGAGTCCAGTTTGGGACTTTTCCTGAAGCCTGCTGGTGACGTGGTCGTCATCCTGGGAGCTTGATGCGGTTTTGTATATACTGTATACTCCCTTTTTCCTAATTTTCCTTTTTATTATATTACTTATATTTTCATTAAAGTAGTTTAGTTTGTTCTAAACTCTTGAATCTCTTTAACTCCTTCCTCTCCTCTCTGACCAAAAGGGGGAAGGGGGGGACATCTGTCACTCGGGTTTTGGTGAATTTGGCTGAAACCACGACATCGTGATTTTAGAAAAACACACGCAGTTTGTTTATCTCAAAGCCCATGGTGAAGAACGTATTTTTAAGACAATAAGCTGTCTTCCATTTGGTTACGGTGGAGGTAATATGATGGAGGTAATTTGGTCCTGTGTCACTTGGAACTTTTCAAAACATCAAGTGGGACTAAGTTTACAGAGAAAGTCTTTTAATAGACATTTGCAGATAGATGGATTACACCTGCAGGGATCAATTGCACTCCATACGCACTGGATTGCAAAGATCAAACCAGAACCTATTTCAGCACAGGCCTTTGCCTTCAAAAGGCAATTCCCCACCGGAATAAAGAGTATGAAGATTTCTAGGCACTGTAACTGGATCAAAGGGATCCACTTTCACCTATGAAACCATCTTTGGGAGTTTTGGGGTTCAAAGCACTGACCAAATGACGTCAAATGGTGTTTTCCTGTTTGGTTGGTCTTTAACCTGGAAGTGGGGGTGGATTCACAACCACATGTAATGCATCCCTCAGGCAAATGTTTGCCAATTTTCACATCATTGACAAGTTCTCCAAATACGAAAATGAGAGGCAAACTCTTCTTATGCTGGCGATCAAAGACCATATCAATACCAGAGGTTGGTTTGCTTCCCTGTTTTGACTATGTTTGATCTTGCAAACATTACAGATTTTGGTTGCCTTAGAGTTTGTGAGGAAAACAATTTTTCTTTGCTTTAGATTATGATATGTTCTTCAGCATCTTGAATTCCTTTACCCTTTTAAGATCTCTTCTCAGTCTTATCCACTGATTAAGATAACAAAATAAGTCCAACAATAATTAAACAAGTCAGAGAAAATTTGGTCTTTTTCATCATGAGTTTTGAAGATTTACATAAAAGAAGGTGGGACTGAGCTTAGAGGTAAAACATTATTTTGATACAATATATATAAAACAATTTTTTACGAAGATTTAAGTAATAAATTGTTCCCACCTTATCTTAAGTAGAAAATATCTTGTGTGATCATGCTTCTGTGTATTCTATAAAATGTGACTTTTCTATATGCAGAAATTTAAGCATTGTTTCTGGTTTGGGCATGTGCCAGAATTTAACTCATCACACTTCTGTATTTTCAAGTACCAGGGAAAAAAAATTATATAAAAATTATATTAAAAGTTTTCTGTAACTGTGAAACAGAGCTCATTTACCTTTGTAATTTTCTATTAATTTACTACTAGGATTCATTTTGCATTTAATTCAGTCCTCTAATGGCTTGAAACTGTGTCTTTGGTCTTTACACATTTGTGGTCTCAGTCATGTCAAGCTTTTTCATCTACTTTATGTTCATTTATTTTAACTTTTAGTGGTCTTCTATCCAATTCTTTATCCTTTTTATTACAAGAGCATGAAATTTTATAATGCCCTAGAGCTTTGTTAGTCAGCTGCTACAAGGTTCTTAACCTTAGTTAATTTATTCTTTCACTTTTGACTTTCAGATATGGAGCATGCTTTAATATTTTGGTTTTGAATATGAAAGCAACTTTTATTAAGTAGGTTTATTGCATTAATAGATCCTTTTCTCATTTTTACAGTAGTGTTTAGGTATCCTGCTAGCCATAGCATATCATTTTACATAATGATTTATAATTTTCTGTAATAAAATTTTAACTTTCCCTCATTAAAATATTGCCAATATAACAAATAACATTGTTAGAAATTGTAAAGAATCATTGTAAACAAGCATTAGAACATTCTTTTTCATTGTAAAACCTGATAATTTTTTCTGGTTGCTTATTACATTAACAAATCTTAAGCAATGGCAATTTGCTTATGTACAGAAAAATAAAGGGGAAAACACTAAAATTATATTTTGCCTTAATTTTACATGATTATTCCAAACACATCTTGTACCTCCATCAAGTGACATAATGCTGGCCGCTCTTGCAATTTGGGTAGTCCCAGGGGAATTCATTAAATCCCTGCAGCTATGTTGTTATCCAAGAGTTTCATATTTTTATCTTTCAGAAGTAATTATTAGCATTCCCAGCCAGAGAGCAAAGTTTAGAAATCTAAATGCTAGTCGCCAACTTGAAAAGGCTAATGAAAACCAAAACATTTCAAGGAGGGAGGGAGAAGAAACCAACCTAGTTCATTTCTATTTTTAATTCCCCTATTCTAAAGATTATATTCAGATTTTATTAGTCTGAACCACATTATATTTGGAGTGGAACCACATAACTATAAGAATTACCTAGCTCAGAGGAATTCTGAGGGTTTTTTGGGACCCTTATCTGGAATTACTTTGAAAACCATTGAAACGGATGCAGAAACTTAATTTTGTTGGAAACCTTTGTAGTCTCTGATGAAATAGCCAACTTAGATTTTACTGTGAAATTCAACCTGCTTCAATCTGAGGAATGTAACCTGTTTCTTCTTACTTAGGTGAGGCCTGAAACATGCTTTCTTCGTAATGCTTTTTACTCTTAAACATCACCAAGGGTTATACTGTGTCGTTTAACTTGCAATCTGTCTTAAATCTCTGTTAGGATCTCTCTTTTATTCCTCTGTCATTATTACCTTTTTGACTGTACAATATTTGTATTTAACTCATCATCCCAGTGCTCACAGCAGTGTGTCACTTTGAAGATGCTTTAGGAACAAATGCAGATGGTGCCCTTGTCCAGAAAAGGTTGTGCCCTCATCAGAGATGAGCCTGGACACAAATGAGGGTTGGCCAAAGGTCTGCATGAGCCCCACGCACCGTTTTTATCCCATATCCACTCAGCTGTACACGATGGTCCATCAGCCTGGGCAGCTCCCATCTGCAGTTTGCTAACAGGGACCAGAGATCTGGACAGGAAAAAGTGACAACAGCAGAGACTAAAGGCGATATTAAGGTACAGTTAGATATCAATTTAACTGCATTAGCCCAGATTAAACATGATCAGATTCTTCAGTCTTACTGCAGAAGCATGTTTTGAAGATTGAGGCTCAAAGGAGAAGAAGTTGGAGGTGTATGAAAGCTGCAGATCAATTGGTGCTATAATATATCCAGCTCTAAGTGTCATGGCCTAACCCCAAACATTATTAACACAATACTGACAGGCTGTTTTCATTTGCCTTTTGAGTCTTCAGGGCATGCAGAGTTCACATTGTGAAACCTTTTCTTTTATGGAGAGCTACAGAGCAATATCCAACTTCTTAGGAAAGATATTCTCTGAGAATACCTTGATTTCAGCAACCCATGCCTCAAAAAGTTTCTTGGAAAAAAACACAGCAAATAGCAAGTTCTGCATTGAACAGAGAAGAGGCAGAAGTTAATACCTGAAAAAAAAGGCAAAAGTCATGACCAGACAAATGACTAAACATGAGCAACTGGAGTACAGGTAGCAAATGGAAGATACGGGAGAAAGAGCTAAGCCAAGTGAACCATCATCAAAGTAAGAATAACAGGAGGCAATCCTACCCAGTTCTGGTATGGTGATGACCAAGAAGGAATCTGAACACTAGTATTAAATAAATGTTCAGCTGAAGGCAAGGAGTCCTCAGTGTCAGCATTCAGACAGGCATTTTTGCAAAAGTGCTTGAATGAACTGCAACCCTATCCCTCTGACTAAGGATGGCAGAAGTCATCACAGGAGAAGAAAAGAGGAGAATAACTGGGGAAAAAAAAGAAAAAAAAAAAAAAAAAAAAAAACATTCCTGTGGGATTTTGGGAGCACCCATGGTCCACAGACCCCTGGGGTTTGCAGCTCCCACTGCACTTTCCCCATAACCAGCCAAGGCAGATGGAGGCTGCAGAAGCCAGGGCAGAGTCAGTCTCTGGCGGTGGTAGGAGAAGGCAGCCTGGAGTGTGCCTGGAGTGAGGGTAGAGCGGCTCCACTCCCCAGGGCCGGCCGTCCCACCTCACCCCTGCCTTGGACCTGCTTGGACAAAGCCAGCATGAGTGGAAACGAGGGGTGAAGCCCCAGCCCAGAGGGAGGCAAGAGAAGAGAGTTGTTTCAAACAGGGGGAAATGAGGAGGGTTTTGAAGCAGAGGGAAGTTCAATGTTTGGCTTTTTCAGTTTGCTGTTGGGGCGGGATGGAGCAAGAGTCCAAAATATCAATTTTGAGCACCACTCGCTTACAAGCATACACACATCCCACCCCAAATGTTTAGGCAGGAGGGGTCATTAACATTGCAGAGGGCATCACCACTGCTCTGCTTGTTTTCTCTTGTAAAGTAAGAGAGCAAATAGAAAGGCGGGACCACTAGAAAATTAATAGAAAAGGAAAAAAGAGTTCTCATGAAATGAACTGGCGAGGCTAACCACAACCGTAGTTATCTGCAGTATTACGTTTGTATACTTTTTGGCCTACATAGATCTCCATTAATCTGTAATTTTAATAAAAATGTATTTTCATTTAAGAACAGGTAAGAGTGCTTGCTATAATTCTTATTCTCAATGTGGTATAGTTGTTATTCCACCTACATTATTTACTTGTGTATAATTATCAAACTAGCTCAAATACGTTGAGTTTTGTTTCTGTTCTACAGGGAGCTACCACTTAACGTGACTTTTATATATATATTTATGAACACTTATGTGTCAGGTAGAAGCTTTTAGTCATTCTGACATGAGGCTTTCATATAGCAAAAATATTACTAATACTATTTTGCCTCTAAAGTGTATTTGTTATCAATATGCACTTAAACTAGTGATCAAGAGTTGGTGGGAGAGACACCTGCTCTGCATTTCTTATCTTTTTAATACCTTAGGGATACATCACTTAATAATTTAGAGCTAAACCATTTAGCATTTTAGCCCATCATCTCTTATATTACACATAGGATTTCAGTAATGTCTGATAAAATTATGTGTTAGCTGCCTTATGTGTGTGTAAAACTTAATAAGTCTTCTTCCCCCCCTCAAGTTTAATAACTGATTTCTTACATTTATGGATGTGAAATTTTATTGCTCATGGATATAGTTTGAACCTAAATCTTCATATCTTATAAATTGATTTTTAGTTTCCTTTTTGACCTTATGAATTTCAATCAGACATTGACCTCTTGTTGCTCATGAATCTGACTGATTTAATGCTATATAACAATAATACTGTAGAAAAGCATTATCATAAGAGCCCACAGGGTTTGCTGAAACCCATAACTAGATTTTGGAGGCCTCTAGCAATAATAATTCTTGACCCAAGACTATTCTCTAATGCCTTCATCCTTTACTGTACTGGACTGGCCAATCCTTGGTTTAGTAGATTCAAGGAAAGTGGCGGAGCCTCCCAGGAGAATGAGCTAAAACTGTATGGAGAAGGTAATGCTGAATATACTCTAGTAACATGAAGCTTATAAAAGACCAATTCTGTCTGGGATTTGTCACATTTTGAAGTGAGGGAAAAAGACTATTTAAAAGGAATCTTTTGTGACAAAAAATAGTATTTACTTAGTGTTTAAGATTTAAAAAAAAAAAAAATTTGAATACTCATTTTCTTTACTGGAATGTATTGTTATTCTTCTATTCTTCAGTCTATCATAACGGCTGCAGCCTAAATAGAAGACTTGAATGATTACTGCTTTGTTTGCTTGGCGGTACTAATTTAATTTAATTTAATTGCTTATATGCTTTGGTTTACTGAATAACTGGGTGTTGATGTTCATTATTCCTTGTTAAGAAAGAATCTTAAAGTGAAAACAGAACTGTGAAGGACATTGGACTGTGTCATTAATTTATGAATGTTGCATGTCACTGGGCATCAATATTTGCTGTATGACTATACTTACTGTGCATGTATGTATATATGTATACGGCGTTTCAATTTATTAACTGATTGCTAGGAAGAAGCTGGGAGTCAACACCAAAAAATCCAGATAAAACTACTGGTAAACAGGGCAGGGGGTTAAGAAACAATGCATGAGCTATGAGCTGTGAAATATTCCTTCCAGACTCCAGCCAAAATTATACAGGTGTTTCAGCATGACAGGGGGCAAACAGATCAAAAGGGCTACAATCTGTTAAAAACTCCTGCTCTAAGGCGATGGTCAGTTTATCAGGGATTTATTTATGAGAAACAAATTGACACAGTCACTGTCTTGGAGAGCTAAAGGATAATAGGTCTTAAGTATCCAGCATTATGTAAAACTTAGGTAAGAGAGAAAGACCACTTACATTAATCGTTTTCACTTATGCTTTGCTTTGTCCTTCTTTTTAATGGTAAAGTTGCCACAAAGGAAGGCAGAACATGCAGTCTAATGTACCAGACTCTGCTGCCCATGGTTTTGATCATAGAACACATGCATTCTGGATGCAAGACTATGAAAGCCTAAAACTGTCTGATGATCTGTGAAGCAAATCTCTAACCACAGTTCCTGCAGGACATGTGCAGACCTGGCCACATCTATATCCTTTTATGTTACAGCACATGCAAACCTATACAAACAAGTGCTCTTGCATCACATCAAGCATCATTATTTCATGTTTAAAGACAAGAGAAATGGAAGATGGTCCTGTACTGTTCATTAAGGATATCATGCCCTTGATGCTTTGTATTTAAAAATTAATTAAAAGTTATGACCTCTTCATGGCAGTCCAAAAACACACTGGCACAGAGCCACATCCATTCATCTTTTTCTAGAGAACTATTCTTTGCATACTGATGGCACTGGGCATTATTGGTGTATCTTGTGTGGTTCATAGACGAACTATCAGACTGAGTTCTCAAGGCTCCCGGTGCAGACATAAATATAAAAACTTGCATCCCCACATGCAACTGCAGTTGCTTAGGACTTTCTCCAGGCAACATTTTTCTTATACAATAGTACGTCTTGGATTAGTAAGGAAATGAGGGCTTGTATTAGTTTTGAATAAAGGATGCCAAGCATTGCTTAAGGACCAAAAGTTAGAGGTAATCCAGCACTGAAATCAGACTTTGCAAGTACTTTTTTTGCAATAGCACAATACCACTTCCTTAAGCACCGAGTAGTGAGCTTTTAAAGTAAGAAATTCATGTATATTAATATTCAAGTCTTTCCAATTTAATCATAGAATACAATAGGTGAGTATCCAAAATATAAATATATGAGCAGAACCGTATGGTGTTACAATTCTGTTTATGATGCTGAAGAGTCAAAGCCACGCCAAGCCATTCTGTTCTCTTGTAAACTATTTAAATTATTTATTGATATGTAAAGTTAAGAATTTTCTGTTTACTCCAGCTTGAGTTATATCTGATATGAATGGGGCTCTTTTGATCTTGCATTTTTATCTAATTTTCTCAATGTTGGCAATAATTTTGCTGTTCCAGTAACTGATCTTACTCACCTGTTACTAAAAAAATACTTCTTGTGTTGAATTACATCCCCTGTACAAATACTGTTGCAATTAGCAATCACAAAACACCACAACAGAAGTGTACAGAAGTTTAGAATCCAAAATTTTAACTGTATGTAATCATGTCCTAATTTGCTTAAGCATGTGCCAAGGAGTTCTGTTCGTTCTGTAAATACTGTTTATTGATTTGTATGTGCATAGCATTGCACCTATAAAACTGGAGGAGTGAGATCTGAGGACAAACCAAAATTCTATGTATGTCCCCACGCCCAGCATTTCTGAATGACTAGTTGACTGCCAGCCAGCCAGCCAGAAACACTGGGCCCATGGGCTTGGTGGAATTAAACCCATCTGAATTCAGTGCCATGTCTTTTCTCTTTAGAAAATGACTACTGACAATACTTTTTTGAAGATGCTGAGTTCACAATTTATTTCCCTTCCACAACCAACTCTCTCGCAGGTAAGAGTCAACCAACTTTTCAGGTACAGCTTTACTTGCCTCCTCTTTCCACACTTCCACTAGCATTTCCAGGTGTGACAGATGTCCCCCATCACATGGCAATAAAGCATCTATGACACTGTGTAATTGTCTTCAGATTGTAGCCAGAACAAATTAAATTTGAATTTAAACCAGTGTAGGAATAGATGGTTTCCAGAGAGGCCTCCTGGACCCACTGGAGTGTGTAGCTTCTCTGTCAGTGTAGCTGCATGTGGGTCACACACCAGCAGCATCTAGGCCTCCTGCTTCATTAGTGATAAATGGAGAGCTGTGCAGATGGGAGGCTCTGCGGGAAGTGCTGGCCTGAGTGAGGCAGGGTATAGGATGGAGGAAATCAGTATGTTTGAACAGTGGTCCATACTGTAAGGGTATTTTTCTCCCTTTAATACATTTAACACATACAGAAATTACCCACAGTGGCATATCTACTTTTAAGACACACAAAAAAAAAAAAAAAAAAAAAAAAAAAAAAAAAAAACATAAACAAACAAACAAACAAACAAAAGGAAATAAAAGAGGACAATAAAGAAAGAACATAGACAGGGGAGAAAGACAGAAACATCTATTGCTGCTGTTACCATCCACTGTCTTGATACAATACCAAACAGTCAGTTACTGGGGATCAACAGCTATTTCTTCTTTTTTGGTTCTCCAGCCACTAGAATCTATTTTGATTTCTTGGTGTCCTTTCTAGTTATGCTGTACTACTCATAACTGCAGCGCAGTGGTTGCTGCCAATACAAATTTAGTCTTTTCTGTTTATTCTGTACTGTCCTGTCAAAGCAGATAAGTCTGCTTTGCATTAGAGCTCAAAAATTTAATTGTGGGAAAATGATGAGTCACTCCAGCTAAGGTAAACCAATGTCTGCGTCAGGGGACATTCTTTTGATTTACAAAGCAACGAAATGACATTAGGGCCACGAGCCAAAATCACTAACTCTCACACAGAGGTGTCACTTACATTTCCCTGGGACAACAAGGCTTTTTGAAACACAGATAAGATTGATTTGGGGTCAAGCTGGAAAAAACAAACAAACAAACAAAAACAAAGCAGGAAAAGGGAATCTTCCATGCGTTATTAGCAATTCAAGCCACCTAATTGTGAACATCTAATGTAATTCTCTCAAGATTCTTCCCAGAACAGTTGGAGTATTTCCCTTTCTTATCCCTCCGAGATACGGAGGTCGGCAATGAAATGATGGGAGTGACCCTCTCTAGTAACAACAAATGCAACTAAGTTGAGAGGAACAGAGTCAGTCCACAGTTTTGACAAGGTTTGTTAGAACTGCTCTGCAACCACTTATAAGTGAAAAGGAAAGCCTTTTATTCTTCTTTTCTTCTTCTTTTTTATTTCTTCTTTTCAAGGATGGAGGTGTGGCTACCTATAGCTGATGTTACATATTTTCTGGCATCACTCTTGCAGAGCTGCATATCTGAAAACCAGTTCATTTCAAGAGCGTTACTCCATTCTGAGTACCACATGTAACATACCTTAGGAATCAGAGAATGGGGCCTTCCCTGTGTCTGATAGTGCTGTCTAAAGGAAGGACAACATGACAAACCCAGCCAAGCTTGGAGGCATGGACAGTGGGATAGAATGCACCCTCAGCAAGTTTGCTGATGACACCAAGCTTGGTGGCGCGGTCAATATGCTGGAGGGAAGGAATGCCATCCAGAGGGACCTGGACAGGCTTAAGAGGTGGGATAGTGCAAATGGCATGAAGTTCAACCAAGCCAAGTGCAAGGTCCTGCACCTGGGAAGTGGCAATCCCAGGCACAAATACAGGTTGGGCAGAGAATGGCTGGAGAGCAGCCCTGAGGAGAAGGACTTGGGA
>VZRU01017877.1:0-13836 GCA_013398155.1 Pedionomus torquatus | reverse complement strand
TGCCCCATCCCTGGAGGTGTTTAAGGCCAGGCTGGATGGGGCTTTGAGCAACCTGGTCTGGTGGTAGGTGTCCCTGCGCGTGGCAGGGGAGTTGGAACTCGATGATCTCTGAGGTCCCTTCCAACTCTAAACATTCTATGATCTATGAAGCTGTCCTCTGGTGCCAACCTCAGGCATATTTTGAATCTTTCCCAGATTGAATGTTACCACTATTGGTTCTTCCCTGCCTACTGGAACTGTGGCTGTGAAGATCTAGTTTGTTTTGAGGACCTATGAGCTTCGTTCACCTTCCTCTGCTATGCTGAAGTAGACCTTCCAAGGGTAAATGTAGCAAGTCACACTAAATTAAGTGTCGGCAGGATTTCCTTGTGATATGATAAATTTTCAGCAGAACAAATAGCAGAAGTTGAGTAGAAACACATAAGGAAATCCCATGAAGGATTGATAGATGTGAAGTCAAATCCTTTTTTTCATCATAATTCGAACATAAAACATAATAGAGTCCACAATTTACAATTGAGAAGGAATAAATGAGAAGTATGTAACTAGGAAAACAACTCTCAATTAATTTGCATTTTCTGCTACATCTTTATAGTTTAGTTATGTGTTAATAGTCCTCAAAAGAACCTAGATAACACTGACGCTCTACTTATACTTCTTATTAAGGGTAAAATTCACCGTATTGAAGAAGACAAGCTTAAGATCTATGCACCCACTTAGTACCACTTATCCCAATTTCCACTTAACAAGGGCATAAGTAGTGTATGTCTGGATTGTCCTTCTGCACTAAAGTGAATTTTCTCCCCAGTAAATTAGATTGGTCTGATGTGTGCTTAAAAGGAAGAAAATATTTGCTTTCATTAGGGGATGATCTGGGAAACTGCTGCTTGACCTATAACTTAAAAATTTTCAGTTCTTCAAAACTGCTTTGACACTTGCTGATGGTATATTTACATGATTTACCATTTGATCAAACAGCAAAGGGGAAGTAATGGAGCCCATCAATCATGAAGGGGAACAAAGTTTTTGAAGGAGCTGCTTGAGTCTTTGCTATTCAGATTCTTCCTGTGGATAGGTTTTTTTAGTATATGTTTATTTTGATGTTTAAGTAAAATTGGTACAGAGTGGGTTGAGTAGCATCATAAGACCATAAGCATATCCTTCGGCAGATACTCCACAGAATGCTGGAATGCAGTTAAATATATAACTTACATAGAAGTGAGATAAACATAAACCAAGATAGTTTTTGGAAGCCAGGAAGTCAGGACAAAGTTTAATTAAATGGAAGGTCTTGTGTGCATGCAGATTTGTGCTTATTTTTCTGTGCTCAGTGTGTTACTGATGACAGGTTAGACCCACCTCTGTGTGCGTCTACCTTGTCACCTGCACAAGTCCTACCATTGTACAAATACCCAGTCGCCCACTCCTAGATGCAACTACACAGAGCCCTCTAGCTTTTGACTTTAAAACAGGCAGCTAGTTGTATGCATGCACACATCAGGGCATGCAGAATACCTTCCTGAGGCCTCAAACGCATGTTTTTATTTGCAGGAACACAGGCTCTGCAAGATATTCCAGTCACAGTTAATGAAGTCCTTAATGAACTGATGGGCCTGTTTCTTATCTCACTTGTGCCAGATTTAAACCTGTGTAACTCCATTAACTTGTTGAGCTGATCCTAATTTTACATAAGTGTAAAAAAGATGAGATCCAGACGTTTTATGTTCTCATTATCTAAGAGAATACCAAGCATGAAGTTCTTAAAAACCTTTTTTCTGTTTTATATCAGTTACAATGAAACTTAAGTGCTTCCCCACCTTTGACCCTCCCCACTTTCCCTGCGTACCAATTCCTGCAGCTACATACTCTGTGTTCCAACAGTTAGGCTGATTGTGCAAGTTTTGATCTTCTTGTGGTTTTGTAACTCCTGAACTGAGTTTTGTAAACTTTATTCCTAGTGAGCACATTCCTTCTCACATGAATCAAAATTATGCATTCCTCCTCCTTGCCCACAGAGCCCTCTTCTAGCCCTTCAACCTTCTCTGTAACTTTCTCAGCTTTTCTTGTAAAGAAATTACCAGTGTGGAAACTCAGAGAACATGAGCGTAAAATTGTGGAACTGAAGGCAAAATCTTTTTTCCTTCTTACAATTTAACTTTGGTAATGTTTAATCTAGGCCTGTTGTTCTCAGCTGATTATGTTGAACTTTTCCGGTCTCCAGTAGTTTACTTTCCATGTGAACTCTGAATTGAAAGATCAGTTTTACCCTAAGGAGACACAGTCCGTGCATGCAGAGAAAATTATTTCAGATGGTTTGTTTAACTTTTACTGTGTTTTGATATTGCTCTGATATGACTTACAATATAGTAAGGTACTATGTACTATACGCTTCTTTCTCCATAGCCAAGTCCAAATGCCAGCGTGAACCTGATCTTCAAGAAATTCAAGGCAATGATTCTTGTGAGAAGTTCACGTATCAAGCACTTCTGCCAGCTCACTCTACCCACAGACAAGACTGAATGACAGAAGTGGTCAGCAATACAACAGGAACCCTAGTGAGACATCTGAAAGCATGAATCTGAGCTGACCTACACCATGTTAGCACTGGAGTAATGCCTCTGACTTTGATGGAGTCACTCATAATTTACAGCTATGTAAGATCAAATATATAGCCCAGAGAACAGAAATGTTAACATGGATAGTCTCAGTCAGAGAAGGGATGCTTATTCTAATGGTACTTCCTGTCAGTCAAGCCATAGACTAATGTCACTTATGAGGACAATGGATCACCCTTTTTCCTCTGTTCTAAATATGATTAAAAATAGAAAAATGAGAGTTAGAATGGAAAAAAAGAACTATTAGAAAAATAAATAAGAGGACTGAAAAGAGAAATCGGAAAGGAGAATGAAAGGCAAGTGCCTTAAACAGCCCCAAATCAATTACCTCGGGCTCAGCAGAGGGTGAGGTGGTTGTCTGAGCAGCTTGAAATGAACCGCATTACTCAGCTGTGTTACAGTAGTCATTTCCTATTTCGTTCTCCCAAGGCTTATGCAAGATTCCTCCAGAAAGTGCCAAGTTTCTGCCAAGGGAGGCAGTGAGAGCTCTGGGATTGCTCCACAGCCAAAGCCGACTGTGATGAGGGCAATCCCCCTCCAGGAGTCACATCTGGTGAAATCAGACCAAGTAAGTGAGAACAGAGCAATGGCCATCACATAAAGCCATGTCAGATACAACTGAATAAATGCAGGGTTCAGACCACATCTTTCAGTGACTGAGCTGAAAGAAAAATGAATAGATTTCAAGAGGTGAAATGCTGAATAGGTGATTATTTCCCCTTTGTGTAGTCCTGCAATATGCCTGACCCTTTCCATTTCTTACAGCAGTGACCAAAGGTTAAAATCACGGCTAATATCCCTTTTGTGCTAGCTCATGCATAAAAACAAATTACTTTTTTTTTTTTTCTTCTGGAAAAGAAAAGAGAACCTAGATCTACTGTTCATAAGGTAGAAGGCTGTTTTTTATACCTAACTGCAGGCCTAGTCTTAGACGTGCTGAAAGCTTACATCAGGTTAAAGATATATGAATTCCACTCTCTGTCATAACCTTACAATGCCATGAAGACCTGCATCTTCAGGCAACTGCTAACACGGTGGGTTTCAGTTCTGAATTCCAAAGTGAGATGCCTCTGTTCAAGGACCAACTATTCAGAGATGCACTTGGAGCCCTGCAATTGCTCCTGAAATCAGTGAGCACTTACTGGAAGCTTCACTGAAATATAGTCCTGGATCTCTCATACCGGAATTTTTAAAATTTGAAGATACCTGGAAGTTACAAGACATTTCAGAAAAGGTAAGATGGAGATGACAGCGCTTTTTAAAGCACGGTAACACCTAAGTATGACAAATACTATAGCAGTGCTAATGCTATTTGGCAATTTCCTGGAAGGTCTGTGGAGTGGAAATGCAGTTCATTAACTGATGCCAATACCTCCAGAAGCCATTTCAAATTGTTTTCCTGAAATAAGACTTGAACCCAGATGGCAGAGGTGAACTTCTTTGCTAGTTCCAACAAGAGACGTTATAGGTTCAGAAACAACATTTATATTCCCAAATCTCAATCTCTCTCTCTTTTTTTAAGCTTATTAAAATTAAAAGCATGACCTGCCCCATCACATTACATCAAAACATGATGTAACTTCTTAATTTAAAAAAAAGTTTTAATTTATTATGTTGTATTATGCCACAAAAAGCTTTTGTTTTCCCCAGAGAAACTATAAATTTTTTACAGCGACTGTTTATCCAGTAGACTAAAACAGTGAGCATTGGCAAAAAGCAGATATTTAACAGCTACTGACGAACAGCTTATGAATCACCAGGCTTGAAACCTGGCACACATCTCCCTGTAGGTACCTTACTGAAATCACCCATCTTCCCTTCATCTCCTTCTAACTGCAGTAACATTGAGTAACTGACTGATCCTGAACCACTAAACTTGATCTACTTTATCCTTTCAGGTCTTTATATTTTTGGAGGAAAGCATTCATGCTGTAAAAGTGCCACTGCAATAACATTCCAGGAGCAGTCTCCGATATGAATTTCCCACTGATTTTGAACAGCCCAGGAAAATACTTTTCATTACAACAACATTTGGCATCTATATGTTTTTCATTTACAGATACAAAAGGGCTTTGCAAAATAGCTTTACCTCTACAGTTATATAGGTGGGGGGAACTGAGGCATGAGCAATAGAGGATGTCATCTGTAGAGTCAAGCATAAGCTGGTCGAGGTCAGCTCTTCTGGTCCATGTATCTTCCAGATATGATGAATTTATCATGTTTAGCTTGTTTTACATGCTTCTGCAAGGCAAGCTGGGCTACCGTAGGACATGAAAGGCTCTACATTTGTTGGCCTGGGTCTCTCACAGTCTGCTTACTTGCCTGGTGTGGCTTTTGGGGACTGCTCTGGCTGAAGTGAAGGAAGTTCAATGGAACTTGAGAACAAGGACTACTTGTCCGAACAAGGGTTTTCAAGCCCTTGGTTTCTAAACAATTGCTTTATAGGGTGGACTGTGTACCATAAATCTGTAGCATAGGAGTATGGTCATATTGGCTTAACTGTCTTACTAAGACTGGACTTATTTCTCACACAACTGATAAAAGTCATAATGCTGTCAGTCGCTGGTATACTAGCTGTACTCAGCTTTTACTGCTTCCTAGTTCCATGATCCATAGTGCACATATGGGGTATAAAGCCTTCTTAAAATCATAGCCCCTTAACTAAAAGCTTTTTCTGGGAGACAGTGTGGTTTGAATTATACTGGGGACCCCAAACAGCAATTGCTCTTGGGCCACTGCCTTTGAAATAGATCTATTTTAGGTGGATATTCCTCTTCTGAAAGGGTACTTCTAATCCTATTTATGAGTCTCACCACTAGTCCCAAATAACCTAACGGGGGAGTCAAATCTCCCGGAGTACTTTTGATGTAAATGCACAACAATAATCTTCATCACGTGCAATGTGTTGGGTGAAAAGGGGACAGGTTTTTTCCACTGTTGTGTAGCTGTCGCTTTGGGTGCCATGGTGAGAACCAAGCCACAAGGCTATGACCCATTTTTCATAAAAATTCATAAATGCTGCCTATTCTACCCTGATGTTGACTAGGGGAAAGTTCTAACTTCAAAACCTATCCATGGGTCAGGAAACCATTCCTGATGTCATGTCTAGTATCAAGCACCTTTTCCATTAGTGCCTTTTCTCCCAGTGGGAGATTTGTGAATTAACCTGGATTGGTTTTACATGAGATAAAATTTTCAGTATGGTTCCAAAAGTGGTGTGCAAACAACTGCACCAGCAAAAGTGTCAGAGCAATGAGTCTGACATGAGCTGGGGGCTGCTTAAAATATGGTTGTCAAGTCACACCTAAAATGTGCTTGCCACCCTACCACCTCAGAGAGGACACTTGGCCAGTGAGAGGAAGAGGAAGTGGTCTCAGGTGAAAATGCTGGATCAAGCTGAGGTAAAAAACTCCAAACTCTCTTACAAATATGGTATGAATTATTTAGAATGAATCTCCTCTTGACTTCACATAGGAGGTTTGAAGTTTTATGGCATCTTACATTATTGTTTAAATTTGTTTCAGGCAAGAAACATACTTTTTAAGGTCAGGAATACAGATTTGTTAGATGCTAAGACACCTGAAAAGCAAGAATACAGATTGTAGGATGAATATTTTACAGAATAATTATTTAAATGTATTCAAGTATGAACATCTTTAGATCCTAAATTTAGTATTCCTTAAAAACATAATCTTACAATAAAATCCAGCCCACTCTCACATTGTTCATAACGTTCCAATCTTCTGTTTGAACTAGTTGTTTTGAAAAGTTGTGTCTTTGTTGTTTATTTAAAGTGCCCCACTGATACTTTTGCCCCAGACTTTAATTTTTGGCATAACACCTGCACATATGTTGATGATGATATATGTCTGAGGTTCTCAAAACATGATAGCATACTGCGGCTGGTGTGTGAACCACTCAGCTGTGATGTGCAGAGGTAGCTCCCTGTTTCCTACACAGAGTCCTTGCCTAAGCTGTGGGTGAAGTGCCTGCTTGGGGCACAGAGCTACAGCCAGCGACTGCCAGATCCTTCAGCAGCTCCACTCAGGAGCAGTCTGTGCATGGAATGTTCAGAGACCAGGAGCAACATGGTTCCTGGAGACATCTGACTTCAGAGAAATGAGGACGGATCAAGTAGTTGGGTGAATAGTTAAGATGTAAGTAGAGAGGTCTGGAGATGCTGTTGGAAGGTGGGAGTAAAAGTGAGAAAGGAAGGGATGGACACATGCCTTCATATCTGTTAGAGCCTTGGAAATTAATAAAAAATTAGCAAGCAATATCAGAAGCTGTTGCAAACTCTTGAGTTCAGTGAATATGGGGAGCCTCATTGTAACAGAGATAGAAATCCATTGGTTTCCCTGCATTGCTGGATTGTAATTTTCACATTTTCGGCTAGGTTCTCCAAATCTACACACCAAGGCGAACTCAAATTTTAGGGTTCAACTATTTTATTTAGTCACCACGAACCACTGGATCTGAGAGTTGTATGTCTGATTATACCTCTCGTGCCTCTCAGCTTTATGTCTCATTATATTGACAAAACAGACACCTGCAGAAATGTGAGCCTGCCTGCATCTGGCTGAAAACAACATAGCTCAAATTTAACCACACCTGCCCTATTTAAAATCAGTGGTAAATGGTTATTACATTGAAAGAGAGATAGCCTCCATTATGTTATGTAAAGATCATAGAATGACACAAAGATCTTTTGTTATTCATGGTATCACCGAGCCTAATAAACAGCTTCAGTTTTGCATTTTGGCAGGGGCACCTTATTATCAAGTGTTGGCCATGACTGAATTGTTGATAACCTTCTCTGGCCACCTGTCTTCCTGCATGGTCTCTGGTGTGTCCCAATTGAACCTTAGCTTGCTCAACTGTATCGAAGATTCTTACTCAGGGTCTTCTGCTCAGCTGACTCAGCAGGATTGAGTACAATGAAGGCAGGAACTGAACTTCCTCTATATGCATTATACACACTTCTTTATATCATGGCCATTTGGATGCAGTAAAAAGCTTTAGTCTGTCATGGCTGTTGTCTCAGAAGAACTTTATAAAATACTTCCAGAGCCTTTCCAGGTTTAAAATACAATACCATGAAACCACAGGAATAGTGAAAGCAAAGAATGGGAGAGTCTAAAGAATATGTCTGTTGAAGCAGTGATAGAGACTCTATTCTTGCATTTCAGCTCATCCAGACATAAAAGACAGAAGCCTTGAACTCATTAGGACAATGCTGAACACGGATGGAGCTATGGCTGCCTTACGTATACCGGCACAAAGCTGTCGCTGCAGTACAGTCATCACAGGATCAAAAATATACATGCCTAGATCCTGCTACTTTTACCCCTCGCCCTCCTGGCTGAGGGTGTCTGTGCTGGGAGGTGATGGTGCCACCCACTGACACTAAAGCTAGAAGAACCTGACCCACAAAACTTCATACATTCTGCTTTGCTTCTGGAGGCTTCAAAACTAGATGTAGACAAGAGCAAAGGTCTCCGTGAACTCTCCAAAGCAGCAGTTGCATGAAACTCCTTACACACTGTTTTCCGAAGTGATACATGAAAGGTGGTTTTATTTATAAGGTGTTAAAAGGAATTCAGTCTCCTTAGGTGTCCTCGCTGCATCACTTTCAAGCAGGGTGTGTAAAGATGATGAGGATGGTGCAAGAGAACTCCAAAACTTTGATACCCTCAGGATTACCTCACATCATTCTTGCCATTAAGCCTAATTAGTAAAAATCCAGCAGGCGTTACATCCTTTGCAGCAGGCATTACATATGTATTCTTATATTTGCCATTGTTAAATGTAATGTTGGAGCCAGAGAATGATCACATACACTGTCTTTGGACCTAGGTCTAGCTCTAGTATCTCCAGTTTTCTGGAAGTAGTAGGAACAAGTCACAGAAGCAACTCTAGTCTCAGCCCTGTGGGGTGTTCACCAAAGGTTTCCATTGAACCCTTGATTTACTTTTCCAATTTGTTTCCCTATTATCATACCCTCCATTAATCCAAATTGAGTTGTCCCTAACAAAAAGGCCCTTCCTCATCAAGATTAAAAGCAGAATACTTAATTTAGAATACAAATGTGCAATGAAATATCAGCCTGGGTGATGTTATGAGAAGAAAGAGTGTACAGTATGTTTTATGTGCTTTTAGCTGTTCTACCCTACACTGCAACATGTGCACCCACTCTTGTAACCTCTACTGCTGTGCAAAGATGATCTGTCATTTCTATATTTTTTTTTTCATATATATATACTGAGGCAGCGTTGAATCCTTACTGCCCTCTAGAGAAATTCTGCTAGAAAAGCTCAAACTGACAGAGTCAGCAAAAAATAATTGCAGTCCTAATCTTAACTACACCAGCTGCATTCAGTGTCAGTGACAAGATCTCTAGAAACAGAAATGCACTTTAAGGACCCTTTTTCTCGAGCCTCTCACTATCATTTGGAGTTGTGGCTGGACTCAAACACACTTATCCCATTCACCGCATAGGAAAGATCAGAAAAAAACTTAGTTTCCATTATCTATGGGTCTAAGCAAAAACAAAATGAAAAAGTTTTTTGTAAGGAAATTACACGTGCAGAAGCTGCTTGATATTCACATCACCAGCATGTGATGCTTAAATTATTTAAACTACACATCTGTAAGGACAGACTTTTACTTTGTCAGTCTCAGACTTCTATCTTGTATTAAACATGCAAACCTGATGATCGTGGATAAAACTGGCAGTGCTTGAGTGCAAAGGCCTGGACCCGAGCTCCAAGGCTGCCCAGGACCTGAACTGGAAGAGGCTCTGAACTTTGGCATGGGCAAGTGAGCTCTTAGAGGTATAACCGGCCACTTGCATGATTATTTTCTGCAACTCCAAGAGTATTTTTTGACAAGGTATATTTCTATAATTCTGTAAAATCAAAATATTAGAAGACAGGGCAAAAAGTATGTGTTTTACAGTGCCAGGGGAGTTTAATTTCATGTGGTTGGGCCAACAGAGAGAAAACAGCAATTGCCACGTTAGCAACGAATGATAGCACAGTGCAGCTAAGAATACATTCAGCAAACCGAGATCCTATTTTTATACTGACAAAAAGAGGGAAAATGTAAAATGCGTGTCTGTGTGTGTATATTTTTTTCCAAAACAGCTGAATCCCACTATCCTGCAGAATCTTATTCATTTAACAGGCTGTCACTGCAAGTTCCTTTACATAGCTCTGCCTTTTCATGCCTAATGGGGTTTGCCCTGAACCAGACAAAGCCTATTAAACATGGCAGAGGAACAGATGATACGAGAGGCTACTGGAAGCAGCGCTGACTGCCCTCTAATGGTATGTGTGCCATGAGCACATACCTGAGCTCCCCAGGGACTCCAGTGAGGATGCCAGCAGAGGTGTTGTCCCAGAGTGCCCTGTATTCCCTGCGAGGGAAACGCTCCTACACTGAGCAAAAACATGAAAATGTGGTGTTGTATATACAGTTTTTCAGACAGCGATGGCAGGATTAGAGGTGGCAAGCACCATCCAAAAGCACCATCAGCACAGAGCAGGAGACGTACAACCAGTGAAGCCACCGAACTGAAGGGCTGGCTTATTTGGGAACAAAAATGTGTTCCGTGTGTGAGTACCAAGTGCTGTGCCTTGCGGCTGTCAGTACTTTGTTTCCTTTGATTCTAAGGGGGAAATTCAAAAGGTTCATGGTTTTAGGTTGAGTTAAAATTCCTAACTCTGAATGTGTGCTGAGTTAGAATTTTGTAACTATTTCCCTGATTTAAATGTGTGCAAATATCAGAGCACATAGGAATGAGCTGGGCACTTAGTCTGCAAGCCCACTGAATAACTGTAAAACTGTACATATAGAAGAAAATAAGCCTGAAAATAGCCTGAGAGTGCAAAGTTAGAATTGTCACAGACAAAAAAATAGCAATTATTATTACTGTTGTTACAATAGTAGTAAGGGATTTAGTGCACCCCTCTCTATACCAGATTCTCTTATATTCTATATAAATAAGGGCTGAAAAGGAAATTAAGGTTTCAGAAATTAATTATTCCACCAAGTCTCTAAGCAGCCCTGGAACAGTGCTTCAAACTGAACCCAGATCTTTTGAATCTCACTCTTTCCTCATTCCCTGAACCTTTGATGTCCTTTCATGTTCTCTATTACTTACAACATCTTGCTCACCATATTGTTAAAAATATCCACTTGAATCAGGGAGTAAAGTAACAGCAGAAATTTTATTCACCTCTAGAAAAAATTATATAAAGTTTTCTGAAACTTAAAAGGTTCTGCTCAGTTCGAGGCAAAGTTGCAGTCAGAGTTTTACTTTCTCTGAACCATATCCTATTCCATAAATGACTTTATTGTCATTTCTGTTGATTCTTTTGCCTCTTCTCCATGGAGTACTCTGGAGGTCTGCAAAGGATGAATTCAGGCTTTGAGTGAACAGACCATTTTAGTTATTTAGACATTTTTATTTATTTTTCAGCATGTTCACTCTGTAGTACTCACTCATACTGTAGTATTCACTCCCTGAATAGTGACGATCACTCTGATTTTGTTCTCACCGCTTAGAAATCATTTCTGAAGATCCCACACATTTTCCCCAGTGCATTGATGATCTGTGGGTAAGTATTGATACAGAGATTGAGCAAATGCTAGTTCAGAAGGCAAAATTCTAAAAATGTGTCCTGCTTCTATCAATTAATTTAGCTCAGATTTAAGAAGACATTCTCCAGGGTAGCACTCACCTGCATGTACATCAGTTTTAGTGGGGCTCATGGGAGTGGACCAGTGCTATCTGGCTCTACTTAAGAAAGAAGTCCATGTGTTGGGGAGGAGGACACACTATCTCGGTGTCTTCATCACTGCAAATGGCAGAAATGCATTCCCAAACATTGATTTTTTCAAATTATTCACCTCTCTGTTGGCCAGTGCAAGGGTGGAAAGGGAAATTGTAACAGTTGGTGGTTGCTGCTGAAATAAATATGATGAGGGAGTATTGCCTACCTCTCACCTACCTGGCACCAGTGCGTGCTCATGGACAGAGTGTTATTTGCAAGGAACTTAGCACTGTGGTCTCCTGAATCCATTAGTGCACCTCTTAGCCTGCTGAGAGGGGAATAACAGTGCCACATTTCTGCTTGACCTGGCAACAAAATCACAAACAAATCTTTTTTCTTTGATGAACCTGAGTAAGTGGCTGTTTGACAGTGTCTCCTTTCTTCTTGTGAAGTCCAGAGAGGGCAGCAAGCTTTACAAAGGAGAGGTGAAATGAATGAACGGACAGTGATTGTCTCTCACCACATCATAACCACCAGAAAAGGAACATTTTTGGTGACAACGATTTGATACTTTTGGTGCCAGAAGAAATACTCCAAATATTCTGATTTCTAGTTAATTTTGCTTACTCTGCATTGCTCTGTAGAGGGGGAACCTACAATGGATGAATTTTAACAAACAAACGACAACATGGAAACATTTGAACTTGCACCTCCATTGCTGTTAAGTGTCCTACCTTCCTTTGGTTCTGAGGTTTATTTGAAAACTGATATATTTCCAGACAATAAATTGGTTTTAATAATCAGCAATTTCCAGTGGAAACCTGTTTGGGAATAAAAATATCAAAGTAGCTCTATCAGTTGACCTAATCCTGCACTGTTAGTGATAACTAACCATGTGTTAGATAAGACCTGTTCATTAAGAGGACAAACTATCCACAGAGGACCTTTTCTTTGGACCACTCAGTGGATAAAGAATTGGCTGGGTTGTTGCACTCGAAGAGTTGCTGTCAGTGGCTTGATGTCCACATGGAGACCAGTTACAAGTGGTGCTCCTCAGTGGTCATTACTGGGACTGCTGCTGTTTAACATCTTTGTAGGAGACTTGGACAGAAGGATTGAGTGCACCCTCAACGGTTTTGCTGACAGTACCAAGCTGTCACTGCCGATGGCAGCAAGGTGGAACTAGATGATCTTTAAGGTCCCTTCCAACCCAAACCATTCTATGAATCTGTGGGTTTCTGTCTGAGTGATCCATCCTCCACTACATCATCCTATCAATATTCAACTGTTTGGCTAGTATGTTTATTTTTCAATACTTTCTCACCTTTTTATTATTAAATTTTCATTTTCTCTGAAAACCTTTCTATTCTGATTAATAGGAGATACAGCAATCTGGTAACTTGTTGGCAAATCAGACACCTTTTCTGTGGCAATTCTCACTGACCTTCAAGCAGGGCACTCTTCCACTGGTTTCCCAGCATAACCGAATTTCTGACAGATCTCATCCCTGGCCTGTTTCAGACAAATGTTTGCATTTATGTCAGATATGGAGTAAATTGGATACTTCAGGGTGGAGTCCAACATTGGCAAATTCTCTTCAGGACAGTTGTCAGTTGCATTATTCAAAACAGCTTAACACCATATGACTTCTTGCACAAAAATGTAACATGCTGATAATATCCATTCCCTTTCTTCTATATCATTGTCTTTCTCCATTATTATAATTCTGTCCTTCAGCTTTTTCCTCTGCTGAGCTTTTAGAGACCTTCCTAATCAACATTAGACACAGTGGGAAAATGGCTGGCACCAGTGTGGGTAAAAGTCTATACTGTAATTTCAGGGGCTCTACAATCATCTTCATGAGTGACAGCACAACCCAATCAGCAAATACAGCTCACTCACCCTAGGGAAAAACTATTTGATTTTAGTTATAAATGTATTTATATTTATGTGCATATGCTTGTATGCGTCAAATATTAATTTCTTTTATTCTAATTTTCTCTCATTTGCATCTGTCCCTGTGCCTCATCATTCCGTGGTGGGATGGCTTTGCATGAGCATTGCCTTTGAGGTGGCACAGAGCAGCACCATCCCAGAGATGAAACTGTGTCTCCAAAAGGCCCAGTTGTTACTCTGTTCCTCTGTGTTCCAGGACAACTGGACTGGGCTGGTGTGACACTGTCACCCAGGTGCCAGCCAGTCAGCACTGTAAAGTACTCGGATAGATGTTTCTATCTGTACTCTGTAAAGCACTTGGATAGATCAGTCAGTCTCCGATGCAGATACTGCCCTGTGACCCTGAGGGTGGACAGAGATGGCAAGGGGGAGGTAAAGCCCCTGCAGACATGCACAAGGACGTTTGCTGCAAGAACCTCACACAGCAAATGAGAGCAAATCTGGGGGAACACCCTGACCCAGTGTCGTGGTTTAGCCTCGGACGGCAA
>VZRU01017876.1:117323-136158 GCA_013398155.1 Pedionomus torquatus | reverse complement strand
TGGTTTTTTTTAAATCATTATCCTCCAATCCTTCCGGAGGCTAATTTCAGCATTTTCCCCTTCGATATCTTTTCCAGCTTTTTCAAAATCACTCAGATGAGCTCAGAAGAGAAACACTAAGAGTTTTCTCGTTTTTAAGCGTATATATCATCTGACTATCCATGCTTTGTAAGAGATTTACGAGCAAGTTCTCTCATATTTATTCTCCATAAAATGCCAGCCCTTGTCCTCCTCCTTGTTGTGTGTATTTAATGAAAGAAAAAACGGGTTTGAAAATTGTTCCACATACTCACACTTCATTATTTCACCTCTCATCTTATTAAAAGATTGCTTTATATATGTCTTATAATCACAGTTGTTTGGGGGGCTTTTACATTATCAAAGGGTAAGATTTAATAAAAAAAAAAAAATAATATATCTACCTTATTGCATACTAGATAGACTTAGCAATTAAATACTTTCTGGTAAGCCAGCAAATATCCAGTAGGAAGCAGAGAAATATAAGGAGACACGCTACTCATTTTGAAGGCAAAAATCAGGAAGAAATTTGGAACACAACACAGATACTGGTGCATTATTATGAATACTAGTTGCAGAATCAAAGCCTTTTTCAAAATTTTACATTGGCTAAATGAACATTTTTATCATTTTATCTAACATTCTTATCAAAATTATTTGTCAATTTTTTTTCATCTTAGAACCAAGTGTAAACGCACCTACAGTATCAGCAGTGATGATGACAGCATAGTATAGCTATTTCTTCATAATTTGACCAAAAAGTAGAACAATACAAAACACATATTCAAATTAAGAATATCTAAAAATAGCATTTAGAAGTTTTATGACAGATGCCCTCATTTCTTGTGTATCATTAAAGCTGATTTTTAAGCAAATGGCATGCATTTTAAGAGATAAAGAAACAGCAGTAATGCTGCACTGGTCCTGATGGGCTAAACAATGATAACAACACAAGGACATCATAACTACGCTTGGGTAAGTTGTTTCAAAAGAAACAGGATGATTTGCTTTACAAATTCGAATTATGATATGTTTATAAAAACAGAAATCCACAAATATATATTCTTAAAATGAAATAGAAACCTCAGCTTTTTTCTAGCACTGTTTTTTGTGTTCTTTGAAAACAGGTTTCTAATAAGAAGCTCTATCAATTCAGGAAATTCTTGTTTTGGCTAAAATTTGCTTTTGAGGTGCCATATCATTGTTTTTAGTATCATAAGTCTACTCAGGGAATAAACCTGCTGTTAGATTCCCTGTAAACATGGATCAAAGCAGGATAACTCAGTCAGGAGACTGCAAAAGGCAGATGAGTTGTTTACTGGAAATTAAGAAAGAACATCATTGCTGAAGACATGCAGTAGCATTAGCAAACCTGAAACCTACCTAACATTAAGATCTTCGAGAAACCACAGTTAAAGAGAAGTTTGAATAGAGTTAATTGAGTAGCTATAAATGCATTTAAGGGGAGTTACTCCTTAAATGCAAAGGGCAGCATGACAGAAATCAAGAGGTGCTTACCAGTAAATTCAATTCCATGTTATAATTTCCCTAAAACTAATGGACACAAGAGCTGAGCTGACTGGCAGGACCAAAGATTGAGTAATTATGTATCTGTTTGTACAAAGTAATGTAGGTGACCACCCATAACACATGCTTGCACCTCAGGAGTTTAAAGAAGCTCCATCACCAACACACCAGCTATTTTTTGGGGATGTCAGTAGATCCAAGCAGACATCCTGCTTATGGGGCCATGTTCAACTTAATATTTCAAAGAAACAAAAGCACATACTGATCCAAGAACATCATGAGACTAATTGCAGGAAAAAGAAAGCTTCCTGAGAGCAGTTAACTGATAGGGTTTTCAGGTTAGGAAGTGATTGGAGAGGGATGCTTGGAGCTGAGAGTAAAACTCGTCAAACTCGTCTGTTCAATTCTTAGTGCATTAAGGGAAGCTTTTCTTTAGCTCTGCAAATAAATAGATTTACTCCTAATAATTCTAACATCCCTTTCTTCTGATAACTGCTGAACTGGATAATTAGTCAGGCTAAAGGAAAAGCATTAAGCAAAGTGCAGGACAGAAGCTGGCATCAGAGACAGCATTAGCACCTCAAGAGAAAATGAGATTCAGGAAGTAATATTAGGACAGAAAAGGGATACTGAAAACTAATGCAGTTTTCAGGACACAAGAGAGCAAGGATAAAGCTGCAGAACAAAACTTGAAGGGCCTTTGCAGAAAGACAAACCACCCAGAAGACAAACTTTGGTCCCATTTTACGTATCTGTGACTGTCATTGATTTCAACAAATGCAGGAATTCTATCATTATTAAACTTCTTAACCAGGAACCGTACAGAGGAAGTAACACATATAGAAATCATTTCCTCCTACACTTGCTGTACCTTATCCTTGCTCTGTGACCCACAGTGCATTCTCCTGTCATTCTCCGGTCTCTTTTCCACAGAAGTAGTTATAATACTCCACTAAATCTATGGGAAGAGCGCTGTACAACAGCAGCAATTCCACTTGATGGGAAATAAGCGTATTGGTTAGGACAGTAACCTGACAGTAACAGTTAAGACAGTATTATCTTATTCTTCTCCTAAAAAACATGCATCGCTTTTCCTCATTCTGGATCAAGAACTTGTTAATGCACAGAACACAATTTAGCTATGTGAAACACAATGTGAGACCTCTAATGTGTCATAAAAGTGCAAAAACTAGCAATTTCCTTCCTGCTTCCCCTGACTTAATGGATGAAAAGGATTTGTCAGCAGTGAAGTGATGAATATCTCCGCATATGGTTTGAATCTTTCTTCTTCCTTTCCACACAATGCTAACTAAACCCTTCAATCCCATTTAAATTTCACCACAGAAATATTCAGGAATACCTTTTTTGGTCAGTTTGCTCTCTTCTTGCACGCCTTTTGAGACTGGACGTGCTAATATCTTCATTGTAGTAATGCTCCTTTAGGTGTAGACTGAGTGAGACAGCTCTTATTTTCACCTGCTTCATTCCTCGTTTCAAAACAGCACACCACTTTCTCACAGATACCTCCCCCCATTCAAAGCAGAACCTTTCTTCCCAAGTTCTCCTTTTTTCATAGCACTTTGTGGATTTTAAGGCTTTTTAGAGACACTATAATTATTTAGAAATTTTCCACTAAACACTAAATATCAAAAATAGCACCTGTACTCACCAGGGTTGATTTAGCTGTTTACCAATCAGGAGAGCAAAATTATTTAATAAAGTATTAGGCAAAGTTCATGGAAAAAGCCAACACAAGAGACTAAAGATCCAGAGACCTTTTATACTTAAGAAATATTAATTTGACATTCACAAGGTTGAAGAAACTGGTTAGAAAAAGACTCAGTTTTATAAATTAGGAAAAGAAGTTTGTGTTAAATTTTTATTGAAGGAATTAGACTTTAATGGCCAACCTATGTAATTTTCTGTAAATCAGCAGTAGAGCCCAGCAACAAGAGCATAATAGCATGGGATTTAACACCATCATCTTGCTAATTGAAAGGACCCGACCTCATCAGGGTCATGCACTGCAAGTCAGAATGATAACAGTGCAAATTATCACTGCTTTGCAGATGCTAGTACCTGTAAAGGCAACCTAACTAAGCGTACTACATTGTCGATTACAAATTCATTTTTTTCCCCCCAGTCTGCACAGTTTGTAGAAGCTTCAGAAATCAAAAATCTTAAAGTTAGACAGAATTTTGGGGTACAAAGTTGTTTGGTTTTATTTCCCCTCACAATTGAAAGGTTTCATTGATGTAGAAAATTCATATGCTGCTCCATCATTCATATTGATATTCAAGTTAGTGCTGGAGCTTTCTGAGGAACAACCAATGAGAAGTTTGTAAGCAGTAATGTATATACACGCTATCAACCCCATGTTACAAACTCTACTCATGCAGCTTGCCTCTACTTATACAAACAATACCACAGAAGTGGAAGACAACAAACTAAAAACCTGACTCATAGATGCTAGGATAATATAAGAACCACATAACATATATAATGCAACATATAGTTTTAGGGCACATGGTCCCCGAGATCTGTTTCCCTGATTTTGAAAATCAGCATTACAAATACATAAGCAAGAGGATGTGACTTTTGGGAGTAAAGTTTCATTTCCCCATACGTACTTTTCCTCTGATAAAGGTATATTCAGCACATGTATATACTGAAAATTCTACGTTGCTGTTCTTGGCATTTAATTAGGGGTAAAGGAAAATGTGCAGGACTGGAATTTTAAGTGTTAGTTTAATAACCTTTATCCAGCTCATTTCTGAATGATTTTCTTCCTCTCTGGAGAGGCTTCTAATGTCAAACACTGGTATTAAGGTGAGTCATGGTTACTGAAGAGGCACAGAGAAGGCACATGACAAAATTATTAATTATAGGGAGGGAAGGAGTTAGAGTATTCTTTTCACTCCATAAACGTCCTTCTAAAACAGAATATTTAATATTGAATTCAAATATACTTTCAGTAGCCAATAGCCATTAAAGTCTTACTGCTGTCAATAAAAGTTGGGGATTTATGAATGCAATTTAAAAACTGTTGTAAATGAGATTTTTAGGCGGCACTGGAGATTTTGAGAAGGCACAAAGATTACTTTTTTTTTTAAGTGCAATAAAAGAAATTAGGCAACTATTCTATATCTAAAAAAGTACAGTAAGTTAAGCAAATTCAATACAGTAATTTGAAATTTACTCAGTCATACTGCCGTCGGCTATTGTTCATTTTTCAGATTCCCTCCTTTCACATTAAATACTAAGAATCGAACCTATGAGATGACTAACAGGAAATGTTGGTCAATGCTATTTCTGCTAAACTGAAATCCAACATCTCATATTCTAACACCAAAAAGTGTATCTGGATACTCAAAATGCCTTAAAGCCACTGTACAGGTGGAGGTTGGGGATTTTTTTGGATGGGGAGAGGGGGCAAGGGGCAGAAAAGAGATTTGTGTGTTTTCTTTTAACCCTCCTTATTTCTACTAAGTTATGAGAGCTATGGAAACCTTACGGTATTTGTTTATGCTTTTTTATTTTGTAACTTACAACCAGATTTCCATGTGAAAAAATAAGCACAAAACAACTCCTCTGTAAATTAATTCTGCCAGTGACATTAAATTACTATGCCATACCTTATAACAATAATAGACAAAGTAGTCAAAAGCTAAAATGAATAGTGACAGCTGAAGAACATAAATTCATGAGCACCATCTAGGCTAAAGCCACTGCAGCCGTTTTCTTTCTCTGAAAACTTTATAACATTGAGCAGTTTATGTTCATGTTTATCACACCAACAGAACATCAGTAGAATAAAGTATTTAAAATAAAGACCTTTGCAAAAACTCTAATACTTTTTTATATTCCAGTACAATTGCTACAAACATGCTCAGCTGCTTCAAACAAAACAAATTCTAAGTTAAAAGATTCTTAACAAAGTGTTGAAAACTCCTCCTCCCCTTACCTCTCCAACCCCCTCTCCCAAAGATGAGCGAACTATGACATATTCTAATGGTATCATCCACGTACCACTAGATATAACTGTCAACTATAAAAAGTGAACTTCTGTGGAATTTCACTAAGTCACAGGAAAGGCAAGACTTCAAAAGGAAGTAGAATAACAGATTCCTGTTCCCTGGAATTCTTAGGATTTACTTCACATTTAGAGCTACAAAACTTCTAGCTATGATTTAACAAAGACTAACAATTACTATAAACATTAAGTGCAAGAATGTTTTGTTTATAAATACAAGTGAAGCTGCACATAACAGCTGAGACAAAAAGCCTTTTACAGAGCACCAATATATCCATATATTTTCATTACATTTTTGCTCCATTACAGCAAAATTTATTCCCCAAAATTTGGGAATTATTTTCTCCTCACATTCTATCACTTGTACAGAAGAAAACATACAACATTAAAAAAAAACTTTATTAACTAGACAACACAGTAACATTTTTGCTAGGATAAAGAAGCATTTTATGATTTGCTGGTTGTCACTTACTGTAAGAGAAGAGGAGCTTAAATCTCTGCTTCAATTTGAGAGGATAACAGGCATAATTGAAACTAAGCTAGTTTTTAGCATCCAAGTATCTGACTTCTACGTTTTATTGCAATACATGCTACACAAAACACATACCTGGAAAACAGCATGCCTTTTTAGAAAACAGCTCTCTGCTACAACAACTCCATCCCAGAGTTTCCCTCCCATTTTTCTCTCTTAAGCAGTTATGTATCTTTATATAAAGATTGGCACAGCGTGGCGACCAACAGACATGTTAACTGCCTCCAGGCAACAAGTATCTCTTGCACCCTTTTTTTCAGCACAACCTCAGTAGCCTAATACTCCTTTCTGTTCTCTTCACGGCAAATTTGGCCACAACACTCAGCCAACTTTATCAGTTCTTCCAGTTGCTACAGAATCCTCCAAAGAGAAAAATCTCACAATGAGGTAGACCTATCTATTCCGAATACGTGGAGGTCAGACAGATGTGACGGGTGTGGCCTGCTTGACCTATCTCATTTAATCAAAAGGTAAAAGGAACAATGCCAACACTAACAGCCTACTCCCTAATGCATATCATGCTAATACCTCTGACGAATTTGAGGAAATAATTTCTGCAAGGCCAAGAAATATTTTTACAAGTAATGAAAATACAGCAGCAGGTTTGAGGTTGGTTTGTTTTTTCCTAAAGCTGTAAAGTCCATGATTTTCATAACTGGAGAAAAGTAAAGGCCTTTTTACTATAAAGCTTTCAAAAAAACAAAACCTTTCTACAAAGCTTTCCTCAGAAAACTCTATGTCCCATCTCTGTTGCAAAACCATAGCAACTCCATCTTTTAGGCATACTTAGACTTAGAATCAAATCCTGTTATACCAAATATAAAGCCAAATAAATTCTGAAAAGAGATAATAATCACACTCCACACACCCCAAAATCACACCTTTTAACAGAAGTTCCAAGATTCAATTAAAATAGTGCTATTATCAGAAACACAGTTTCATTCAATACAAGTTCATGAAAACAGTGACACCGCTATAATTAAATGAGAAATGGAATAAAGATACAGAAAGATCTCTAGAACATGAAGAAACAAGCACAAAACTTTAGCCAAGGGTTTGCAGGTCAATATTAACCATCACTAAAATTTTAATTTCCATTTGATAAATGAATAAATTACAATCCTACAGTGAGGCCTAAACGAGAATTCTAATACAAAATTTAATTAATATTACAGATGATAATATAAATAAATCCAATTATACACCCTCTAACAAAATTCATAGTTTGCTTTGTGTATTTCCTAATAAGGCAACAAATACTAAAATCAAAAAATATACCTTAGTTCATAAGTTAGTTGACATTCCAGAAAGTGATCTACATTGCTACTCCTAGCCTATGATTCTATATTCATATGAAAGTCCTTTAATTAAATTATTGTGAAGCCATTTTGACTACAGAATTGTATCACTGCAACACTGCTGTTTCAAAGTGGAGTTTGGCTTCAGTTTATAAAACATCTAAGAGTAAGCTCTGCTGCAAGTCATACAACTGCTAATCATCATAAGCAAAGCGTCTCCTGCCCCTCAGAAATCCTGCTCACCTCTACCAGTCCACACCTCTAATTTCCTCCTACCCAATCTCTTGCTGATTATTTCCCCCATTCTTTCCTTCTCCCCTGCCCTGTGTGTTTTCCCATATGCTTTTCCTGACTGTGCCTTCTCTTTCATAATTTTCAAGGGTACCAAATGCAAACTCTTTAGCATCATCACTGCTGTCACAGTTAACATATGAAGTGACTAAGTCTTCTCACCTGTTAAAACATGCACAGAACACTGAGCATTTATTATTATTAATCCTTAGACAAAAACAATCTTCTCTGCAATACTAGAGTTGCCCCCAAAAAAGATTTAAGAGTCCCCTATTTTATGCAACCAACTCCTCAGGGAAAATCTCCCCCTAGACTACAGAACGATTATTTGCAAGGTAATGTTTTATATCTCATGCAGAGTATTTAACAGGATTCAAGAAAACCACACTGAATCAAGTAAGATGCATATCCATTTTTAATTAAAAATAAGCTCTCAGAAATATCCCCATGGATATCTCCTGCTTCCATCACCTATTATCTCAGAAGAGAATAAAACCCTCTACAAAACACAGGAACTTTCCCACTGCCCTTTCTGCATTACTCAAAACATGAAATTTTATTTTCAATATGCACCTCTCAAGTTTACAATGACAGATACCTAAGATTTCATGGGAAAGCTCATTTTGCCAATGTTCACCATAAAGAACATTGTGTTTGCTTGCAGACCTCCCCGAAACACAAATTCTTAAATATGACAAATATACCCTTGATCTGAAGTCATACAGACCTGAAATTTAACCTGCCCGTAGCAGTGAATAATAGCCAAAACAGTAGTTGCTACTGCTTGGATATCATTACAGAACAAAGCAAACGCTTATAATATATTCCTCTGGAATAATCTATGACATGATCACATGAATAAATTTTTGAAGAAACTAATATATTTATAATTAATCTGCTGTAGTCTGTAAGTACCTACATCTGGGTAATAATTTGTTTCCACTACCAGTTACTGCAGCTTAAAAGCAAACAAACTCTGGTTTGCTGAACTGGAGCCAAGGAGATGCATTTTAGCCTCCCAT
Organism: Pedionomus torquatus; assembly: GCA_013398155.1. Lineage (NCBI taxonomy): Eukaryota > Metazoa > Chordata > Aves > Charadriiformes > Pedionomidae > Pedionomus > Pedionomus torquatus. Next base: position 127,437 of record VZRU01017876.1, on the reverse strand, counting down.
CTATTATGTTGCACAGGCTTGAATATGAATTGTATCTTTGAATTAACACTCTAATGGAAATTTAAGCGGGAAACCTTAGAAGAAATCACAAAGTAATGTTAACCTATCAAATATAATTTAGATTTCCAAAGTTAAATGTTTACATTAAAANAATTAAAAAAAAAAAAAAAAAAAAAAAAAAAATCTGATGAGTTTTTTGTCTAGGAAACACTTTACTTGCATTACAGAGAATCTACAGTGTCCTGCATTCAAGTAATTCTTCAGGTTAGCTTGCCTGATACAATCCTACTTCTTACAAACATCAGAATATTTAACTCGGCCAATGAATTGCATTTATGAAAAGCACAAGTTGTGAATGCCAAAGGCCATGTTTGTCAATAAGAAAACATCACATGCCTTAGATGATGACAGTTTTTATGAAAGCCATTCCTGCTCTTGCCATTATGGAAAAAAGCCACAGTGGGAATACTAAGCTCAGCACACGTTTGGCAACTCTGACCAGACATGCTGATAACTACAAAAAAGGCTATTTTTGAACCTTTTTTCCTACAATAAAGTTTTGGGGTTTGATTATTACAGGTCCAATTATGCACATAAGTGCAAGCTACTTGTTAGAAATAGTATACCATCATCCCTGCACTCTATATTTTACCATATCTTCCACATCAAGTACATTTCGTCTGTAGCTTCCAATGCATACCTTCAGCCTAGAATATCCTCTACATTCCTTAACATCTCTTGTTACCAGTTATCCTTCTTTCATTTCGTACAGCTTCCCTTCACCTGGCTGCCTACTCTTCCATCATGTCTATTTTTAGAAACCTTTTCTTTGATCCTGCAAAACTTAGCATGTCTCCTTCACTGCCCCTTTAAAGACATAATCCGTTCTCTCACTATGCAAGCTCTTTTTCTGGCTCCCTTCAACAGTACTCAAGCACTTTGTGTGATAGCAATCATTTCTGACCTTATCACCAGGAGACTGTGTTTGTTGTTCTGGTTGTTTGGTTTGAGTTGTGGGGCTTTTGTAATACAAATATAAAAGATGAGAAAGCTTTTTTAAAAATAAAGCAAAAAAAATGGCTTGGTATTTATGATGCTACCCATTGACAACCAACAGAAAAAGGTGTCAATAAAGATCACCATTTTGAATATATGCAAAATTTTTACAGTATTAAGGTCCATATTCATGCACAAAACCTAAAAAATAGGACACAGGCATTAAAATATTCAGAGGAAGCAGAGAGGTGTTGATGGAGGTTTCATGTTCCTAATAACATCTGCTTTTCAGACAGCTGGTCACTGTGCTCAGCACTGCACAGGACTCCATACCTAAATGCAGAACTTTACAAAAGCAAAGTGCAGATGTTACAAGAGTTAGGGATCATCACAACCAGATGTGAGAGCACAATATCTGGAGATAACCTTGTGGACACACAAGAAAGTGAGTATTTCCCTCAAATTTTAATTTCCACACAAGCATAGAAGTTAAGAGCAATACATGCTTGGGGATTGCTTTAGCAATCCAGTAACAGATTTTAAGATTTATGGGGCTGTTCTCTGGAATTACTTAAAAAATGGAATACAAAAAAGTACACTGTAGTTTTCTGTAGTTTAGTTGAATTTGTCCAACCAATAGGTTCAGCTACAAATACTTCCTTTTTATGTATACATAGCTGTAATGCTGAAATAACACATCACAAATCAAGTACCAACATTTAACTTCTATTTAAGTTTAGTTTATCCAAAAAATCAGAAAATAGGTAGACTATATTGGCCTACCATCTCTCTAGTCCCTGTTTTGGTATCAATCCTCAATTCTTTTCTATGCAGCCCTTGGTCAATATACACTGGAAGTGAAGGGGGTGCTCTCCTGCAGAGAAGAGAATGATGGATGTTTACCCAGGTGAGGGAAAGATACAGGTGACCCCTACTTTTAAATGGGAGAGCAGAGGTGTTTTGGTGGCCTCAGCCATCCTCCTCCCCTATTATCCTTTTTCTGTGGGCCCTGTTTATCTGGAATAAATAAATCCATCAGAAACACATACTCTATTTCTGTTAGAAGATTATTTTTTCCACACTCAGACCTTATAGCATTTATTTCTGACCAACTTTTTTGCATTTGTATTTGATAACTTCAGCACTCCTTCCCAGACTCTGAAAGAAAAGTAGGCTTTGGAGGACATAAGAAAAACCTGGAACAAAGACTAATTACGAACACGTACAGTTCAATCTTAACAGAATAAGAAGTTTGACCTTGTTGCAATGCAAAACTGATGGGAACAAAAATGAGCAATCCAGATAAAGCAAGGTGGAGAAGGAAAGAATGGAAAAGAGAGAGAGAGAACAAAAAATTACTTCACTGGCAGCACTCAGATGATCTTGACTTTGTTTCATTAACTATGTTTATCATAAAAGAAGTAATCCACAACAATAGGTTCTGTATTTAAGAGGGATGATTCCTATCAACAAGCAAAACTTGAAAATAAAACCAACCCCCTCAAATTTTATATTCTCATAGTATTTCCCATTATTGAATCATGTTTGATAACAGTAGGAAGGGCTCACTGAACTGAAGAGACAAACAGAAATTCAAGATGACAGAACAAAGTACTGTGCATGACTCAGTTATAAAAGTTTAACATTTTTAAAAATGTTAAGAATCCTAGTTTAAAAATCCTAGTTTGTCAGCGGCACACAACATAACCAACATAAAAACTCACCTGAATTTTTTAGATTTGGTTGTTATTTAATTGCCATTCATTTGTTTTTTTAGGAATGGAGATTTTCTCTGTATTTCACTAGATGAAATCCCATACGTGTAGAAATATACATAGAAATTTTTTCTTGCACTATCTCTTCTTGCTTTCTGCATCTGTGTTCAGGGAACCAAGAGACCTAACTAGCACTTTCACTGACAAGAGAAAGAACTGATAAAAAAATAAATTCTTTATATTCTGTTCAGCCATCTCTGTCTCTTCACAGATGCATGGTAGTGAAACCTTAAATGGACTCTACTCTCATCAACACTGCGTCACAAAAATACAATCTGCACTTATACTATTTTAACATCTTTAAAGGCAATAAAATTTTATTTCTTTTCAGTTTCCCTCCCATCCCTCCATAAAAGTATCACTGAATGCAAGTCTTATGAGCAACTTCAAAAAAAAATTTAATATAAAAAATCATACAGTTTTTATATTTTTTTTTATTTTTTTTGCTTATTATTTAAATAATTATTTCATTTGCTACAAGAGAACAGACAAATTAATAATGTAGTACCTTCATTTACTTTAAAGTTAACATTTGGAAAGGACAAGGGGTACTGTATGTAGCTAAGACAGGAAGAGCTTATCAAGATTTTTACAAATGGCTAATAAACTGTCTATTTCTCATATAACCATATTCAGAACTAATTTGATATATTTTGAGCTGCTGGTTTGAATTCTACGTTCTCTTTTTGAGTGAAAATGCCACTGATTAACCAAGAGAAATGCCATTAACAGAAGTACCTCTTGCCAAAGCAGCAGCTAACAGGGGACTGAAGATTACCCCAAACCCAGAAAACAGTCTGTGGTCTTGTCTCTAAACGCCCACTGTAGCTGAGAGTTCTGCAAAGCCTTCTTTTCAAGGCTTCAGGGAAGAATCTTTCATTAGGCAGATGCAAACAAGACTGTCTCAGCACTTTCTTCGAACCACCCTACTAACCTCTAATTGAGATTTGTTAGTAAAGTTATAATTTAGATTAATTCGATAAAAGATTTGCAAGTGACTTTTCATTTCAAGGGTTTTACTAACTCATGTACATAGTGAATTATTACTTTAAAGGGATAAAGCCTTCTCCTTTCTAAAAATATAGCTATATCACAGAGTATTGAAACTGTACTTTAATATAATGAAATGTGGAAACCATCCTGAAGAAAAAACACATGTTCATAAACACAAACTTTCTTTATTGGTGACTGACAGAAAGCAGCCTCCTTTGGTTTGCTTGACTGGCAGAAGCAAAAAGGATACAACCAGATGATCCCTTTAATAAATTGTTTCCCCTAAGTATTATTATTGTTCAAATCAATTATCTTCAGAAGTGGATCTTTTGATTACTAATGAAAGTTAATTGGAGCCCCTCAAACTCCACCCACAGATTCAAAGTTTCTTCCATTTCAAAATGCCATAATATTGGGTTTTAGACACAAAATATATGCCAGAAGCCATAGTAAGCCTTCGAGATACTAAAAGGAAAAGCAAACCTTTTTACCATTACTTCCTTTTAGAGAATCACCTGTCATACTGAATGGGATTCTCTGTATGAAACGATACTACACAAGTGATAACATATTTGAATTATAACAAAACCAATGGAAGATTGTTGTTCTACATTTTATTGCTTTTGATATTTCTTTAGCAACCATCATTGCAGTCTGTCTAAACAATTCTCTGTGCACTGACATTCACAATAATGTGTTTTCATCATAAAGTTAGACACTGTCATTAGGTTTTGCAAAAGGCTATACTTTACAGTTCCTAGCAATTTTTTTTACACCTCACTGCATCATTGGGATGTGAATGCAACAGTTTTTACATCTGTCGGATTTAGTTACATTTACTTCAATACAAGCATTAATAACAGATTACTGGAAATCTGTAGAGAGATGATGAATTAGTTCTGTTCTTATTATCCAACACTGGAATGGGACCAAGAGAAGAGGGTTTATCACATTCTCTGCTAAGAGAGAACATATCTATCAGTCATAACAACACTTTACAAACCTTGAGAACTGCAGCTTTTGAAATACATAACTATTCAGAGTTCATTATTTCAGAGCTGATATTTTACACTCTCTCACTAAAACAGTTGTTTATTATGGAAACTTACCAACAGAGGAAAGTGCTGGGGAACTATTATTATACACCTTGAGGTGAATTAAACACACATTTGAAGACACAGATCACACAAACTGCCCCTTCCCTAATGAGGATCTTTGCCTCATGAGGGTCTGTAGAGAGGAAACAGAATCACCTACAAACCAAAAAAAATAAATATCTCAGTGTCCAGCAAGGGGTGGAAAAAGAGGCATGTTCCGGCACAATGACACCATCCTAGCTGTAAAAAAATAGATTTACACAAACTGAAGAAAAAAAAAAAAAAAGCCTATTTTAAAGGACTAACAGTTATAGCTATGATAAATAATAGCCTCTAAATTTTAGAGTTCAGTTAGTTTCAAGCCCCAAACTTCCCACTTGCCAAAACCTCAAATGATATCTTTTTTTTAAACAAACCTTGTTCTCTTTACATATATATATATATGAATATACACACACACACACACATACATACATAATGCTGTTCATAAAGAAGAGTCATCTTCTTATATATCTGTATTTGAGAACATCAGTGTATTAATGCTAGAAGGCACTCAAGTAAAAACTATTAAAAACTGGAGGGCACAAAAAAAACCCTCCATGAATAAGTGTTGTCTTAAGGTTCTTTACATCTGAACCAATTAAGCATCAACTGTCAGAGAGTGCAAGCTGCTTTGCTTTGTAAGCTTCTCACAGGTATGAAAAGCCTCCTCATTTATTCATGTCACTGGAGAGTTCTACTCCAGGGATGGCTGCAGTTAGTTACCCCCACATTCAGGAGCAAGTGTCATTTCTATGTAGCCTAATTCCTGAAACGTTCAAAAGAACAAAGGAAAATTTTGACCCAATGAGAAAAAAGGCATGACAAGTTGAACATCAAACAAGAATCATTTCTTTAATGTCTACCTGGTAGCTGTGGCTTTTTCCTCTGCAGTTGCACTGCTGATTCTAATAGCAAAAGTAATGGTCATCGTTTAGTCTACATAGACAGTAATGAGGCAAATCAAACCCAAGCATGAATATACCTGACTGACAAAAGGTTTTAAAAGCAGAAAACTAAATCATTTGAAAGATCAAAACCATGATAATTGCATTCTATGCACAGGCTGAACAGGATCATGAGAACAGACAGCTTTCTCCTTTAAACTTTATCTTTTCTTCCAGCCCTCCAATAAGACTGCCACCCACACTGCTGCCAAGCTGTGCAGGACCACCTTCCTTCCCACCAACCCCTGCTGGGATTGCAGCCCAGGTTTCTCTCTCTGACAGGTTCTCTGCCTACTCAGCAGCAGAGCACAGCAATCTGTAAGAAAGAAGGGCAAAGTCAGCTTTAAAGACCCGCCATTATACCACCCTCCTTACATTAGGAATGAGCTTTGCACACAGCGACAGCCTTTAGAAACCCACCCTCTTCCAGTGTTCTGCCTCTGCCCAAGGAGAAATGAATGCCAGAAAAGAATCTCCAAAGCAAGCTGTCTGTGAGGCAACCTGCATCTCATCCACATTTCAGCTGTCCCTTTGTGAATTGGGTAGTACTGAAGAGGAATGACATCTTACTCAAAACTGGTTAAGATCAGCCTGTCAGAGTCACGCAGACACCTCTAGTAATTAGCTTAGGTTCTCTGTAACTGAGCTCCTAATCCCAATACAGCAAGCTTATTCAAAGCCTTTCTCTGAAAGCTTCTCTTTGTACAAAGATGAGACTGCTTTGAAAATGGACTCAAGAAAATAGACATTATATCAGCTTTGGTGCTTGATAACACGTGGTGCTCTCTGCAAGTCTGGAAGCAGCAACAGCCCCCACAAGGAAGGTCTACATTCAGGCTCAAACTCCGTTGCTAACCCTCTAAGTACTGAAGACACCTTGAAGCAAGATTAATTTTGCAGTAAAAGTATGTTAGATGCATTTATCCTTCAGGGACATGGAATTCTGAGACAAAACTCAGGACACAGATCAGCTATATAAATAGAACCTTTATACTTATGAAGGAAGACACTATCAGGACAAATTTATTGGCTAATTAAATTCTGTGCCCTATAAAATAAAATTCATAGTCACGTTTACTAAATATACCACTATCAATGCAACAGAAACCACATCAGCTCATTTCAGCACAGCAGTGATACACGATATCTAAGAAACTGAATTAATCCTGCAACAATAGCTAAAGACTATTTTTATTAGCAGTTTCTAGAAGACCTTGAGAAATACTTTTCCAAGTGCTCACATGTTCTTACCAGCATTACAAACATCACCTAACATGGAACTTTTCCTACCCATAGTGCGCACACTAACTACTACTGCATATTTTTAAACAAGCAGATAAGTCTTACTTGCACGTATTTCAATATTTACGTACTTATTTATTCTAAGCATTCCTATAGTCCAGAGCATAAAGTGAAAACTACAATTTGAAGCAGCTTTTACAAACTAAAGACAGTTAAAAAAAGACGATGTACACTATCTTCATTATTTTACTTGATGATTTTAATGTTACTCCGAACATACTGAAAGTGCCCATATTGAGTTTTGTTTCCTGATTTAGAGCAAAACAGCATGGTTTCGAACGAGCAGAAATTGGTTCTGCATTTAGAATGGTTTTAAAAGATCAGGTCTACAGCCAACAATTTGGAATCAAAAGTGTGTAAAGAGACACTCAGCTGTTGCCACACTAAATCAAGTTTCTGTAACCATGTCACATTGTCTTCACAGATATGCTGTGCCTTATATCTGTAAAATTAGAATACTTTATAATCAGTAAATAAACTATTTTTACTCAAATTTTTTTAGCATTGGTACATCTCAGCTTTTCTTCACATTTCAAGAAATTTCTCTTATGACAATGCACTATACAGACTGGTGTCTTCCTACTTCCCTGATGCATGTATATTTTAAACAATTCTGGTTTTGATTAACAAGGAAACAGTCCATTAAAACTGGGAGTGGAGGGGAACTGTGGGGGAGGCAGGACGATAACAGAGAAACAACTTAATTTTTAAATCTAGCAATAAGGCTAGTTCTCTTTGCTATTTTCAAACATCTCTTTTCCCTGGGAAGTATATACCTGTTTACTCCTCTATATCTTGGGTGTGAAAGGAAGGAGAAGCAAAGAAAGAAGAAAATAATCTTTAGGGATATGCTGCCAAGAAGCTGAGAATCTCAAAGGCTACATTAATCACAGAAAATCTATGCTTTCAACAATTCACAACTTTTTTTTTTTGAAAAAAAGTGTCCAGAAAATGAAAAAAGCCCTCTTCTAAGAATCTTGAAGCCTGTTANAAAGCACATGTGCATGAAAAGCAAATAAAAAAAAAAAAAAATCTACTAGCAAGAACATTCCCAAGTAAACCATTGTCCCTATGTTACATTCACTCTAAGAACAAAACAGTCTCTGGAAGAGTGATGTGGTGGTCAGCTGTCAGAATTAAATTTAATTTAGCAGTAACAATAGGCAAAGTATGTCAGTCTAAGTGCTTAATAAAAACCATGAAGATCGTCTTGAATGAAATGCTTTTAACATAAGTTTTATCCATAATAACATTTCTTTGCAAAGATGGAAATCTAAAAAAATTATTATGGAATATTTTCTCCTTACTAGAAATTTAAAAATACATAAATTATGAAAATTACCATTTGCATTTTCTACTGAAAATTTATCATTTTTCCTCTATTTGTCCAAATTGAGATTAATCCCAAGAGAGCAGAAAACAAGACTGTGATCTAGAGAGCCAGGTCTGGAAATCACGAGCACGGATTTCCTTATTGGAGATATTCACAGCTGGAGAAGAATGTATGCATATTTTACTAGAAAGAGGCTGGAACCAAAGAACTCGTTGACTTGTATCATCATTTTCTCCTGGCAGAATACCTACAGGGCAGCTTGTCAGCTAGTGACTGAGCCAGCGGACAGAGCACCAGTTTCACAACACCATGACTTCCAGCCCAGTGAGCCAAACAGCAACATTCCTGAGAGGAAAAGTCTGAGATCACTCCTATTCTGGTCCTTTTTTCTCCAACAGTCCAAAAATTAGTTTTTAACAGAATACAAATGTCGATTGGTAAGCAGCACTAATCGGATCTGAAAGGAGCAACTCTCCGTGGAATTTTGAAGAGGTGTTAGTTGCCATGTTATTTAAGATGTTACCATAGCCTACAAGAATTTCAGATTGGTGAAATCTCACCATTCACAAGAATGGTGAGACAAGGATAACAGCGCATCCAGCATGATCTTTTTCAGTTAAACTGGATAGAAAGACTAACCTCTTTTGTAAAAGATTCATCACTCCTGCTTGCTTTTTGCATTGCTTCCAAAGGCTTGTTTTCAGATAAATGCAATTCAACCTTACTGAAGCGCTTAAGCAGCACTATAAGCAGTCATTTGAAAATGTGTGACATGAACTAAGGCAACCACGCTTCATAACGTAGCATGTGAGCACAAGGACTGAATAATTGTGACAGCTTCTCTGAAGCTTTTGGAGGGAGAAAGAGGGAATTCAGGGAATTTAGAGATGAGGAAGGAAGGAGGAAGAGGAGCACCTGATTGAAGATGGCAAATACTAACACCATTTCACAGTGCACATGAACATTCACAGCAACACTACCTTTGATATGAAAATGCGAAGATAACTCTCATAGGATATTATAGTATTTTCCCCTTAGGGCAAGAGATTTTCAGGGCATTTGATGTTTCGGATTGATGTTTACTCTTCCACTCTGATAGAGCAAAAACTTTCTAAAGTTAAAATAAGGCTTCTGTAGTCATAGAATCATCCAGGCTGGAAGGGACCTCCAAAGGTCATATAGTCCGACCTCCCCACAGTCAGCAAGGACACCCCCAACTAGACCAGGTTGCCCATGGCCTCATCGAGCCTCACCTTGAATATCCCCAGGGAAGGGGCCTCAACCAGCTCCCTGGGCAACCTGTTCCAGTGTTCCACCACCCTCAGAGTAAGGAACTTGTTTCTAATATCTAATCTAATTCCCCAACTTGAAGCCATTTTCCCTCTTCCTATCACTGCAGGCCTTTGTAAACAGACTCTCCCCAGCCTTCCTGTAGCCCCCTTCAGGCACTGGAAGGCTGCAATTAAGGCTCCTCGGAGCCTCCTCTTATCCAGGCTGAACAACCCCTGCTCCCTCAGCTTGTCCTCGTAGCAGAGGTGCTCCAGCCCCCTGATCATTCTCATGGCCCTCCTCTGGACCCGCTCCATCAGGTCCATATCCTTCCTATACTGAGGGCTCCAGACCTGCACACAG
>VZRU01017876.1:68727-105310 GCA_013398155.1 Pedionomus torquatus | reverse complement strand
TATATTCTACCAAAATGAACATCACTGTGAACTTTACATCTTTATATGCATCATAACTTAATATCAGAATAGCAATTCCTCAATGAACTGTCAGAACTCATGTCACAGTCAGAAGTTTTGACCTTCTCAGGTGAGTAAAACTTGATACAATGCCTACTACATGAATACATATGTTGAGACACACTGCAAATCTGGGCACAAGCAAACTAATACACCAAAACTCATAAGCAGTTTCTCTAACTAGAAAGAACTTATTTACAATTTTCAACTTGTTACAAAAATCTCTAAGAGTTTGAATCTGGTCTTAAAAATCTCATGTTCCTTGCTTTCTACCAAAAATCAAATTTGAGACTTTAAAGTATATCAGCAATCTATGTAGCTTTAGTCACGGATAGCTACCTTTTATAGGCACTTTGCCATCTGAAGGCAGCAGAGACCAGCTACCTCCTCTGGAGATGCTCTAAGTCACACACTGTATCAGCATTTCCACCCATCTGAGTATGAAGGGAGCTAAGGACAATTAGTTGATTTATTGGGCTAAGTTAGTGTCTAGAAAGAGGACAAAATGTTCAAGTCTTGACCAAAAGGCACAATAAGATAGATGAGTATATTGAAACAGCCATATGGCAAAGTCAGCACGACAGGACAAACATAGTTACTGTCTTTTACCAAGACCCTCCTAGTAAACAAGTTTGAGGTTTGTTTTTTTTCCTTCCTCTACACTGATCCTCTCTCCTTTAAGCCAGAAGTACAGGGACAGAAAAACAGCAACATAAGATCCTCATTAAACAAACATTCTCAAGTTACAGGGTGTGCAAGGATACACCCCAGCTCTGGTTGGAAAAAAAAGAAAAAAAAAAGAAAAAGAAAAAGAAAAAAAAATCAACAAACAAACCAACCAAAATACAGGAAAAAAACCCAGCAAAACAGATTTACTTCAGCACTAGTGAAAGCCCAATTTATTTTATCTCCTCTCTTCAAAAAGACTTAGAAAATGTCATTGTTTAGACAGCTTATCATAAAACTCAGACAATTTCCCCTGCCATAATGAAATTATAGATTGGTTTACAAAAACATTAAGTGTAGAACTATAAAGTTTTACCATTTTGCATTTAACGAAATGCTACAGCTCTAGTCTTCCAGAGATTTACGCATGTACTCAATGATACAGGTGAGGCATTCACTGTGAAGGTTGTTAAGCAGAGGCAGTAGCAGCTGGCATAAGCCAACATTAATTTGAAGCACATAGTTGTTATAATAGTTAGAAGGAAGGGGGTTTCATTTGTGTTTAACATCACTTCTTATTAACATGAAATAACCCCTACAGTAAGTTAGATTTGTTGCCACACCAGAGAAATAGCACCTTTTTTGTTCATTTTTACTTTCAAGTTTTCTATCATTGATACACTTGGTTCCTATATTCCAACTATAATAGGAGTCAGATATTTCTGAGCCCTGATTTTCATTATTTATTTCTAAATCTACACCTTTTTGCCTTCAGAACTCACAGCACTTCACTGAAGTACTCAATGGAATCTAAAACAAAAAAGTAGAAACCAAGAAACATGAGGGGGGCAGGAAGAGGGGGCCAAAAAAAAAACTTACCAAACCTTTTGTTTAATCAGGTAGTAACAACCTGTTCTGCCTGCTGTATTGTGGATTTCTGTAACATGTTATCACAAAGCAAGTCAGTGAAAAATTTTCTAAACATTTTTTGCTGTTCATAAATTACTATCTTCAACAGGCATTTGAGCAGTCATATCTTCAGAAGCTTCATGTTCTGCCCTTAAGTTACAGTAAAAACAAGGCTATTTTCCATAGTTACTTTTATAATTAAAGCCTCAGTTATTTTTTGCATGACAGTATCAAGGTAGATGACAGTTATATAATAACAGATTCTCCAAAAGCTATTCAGATACTACATGAAAGAATTTGTGTAGTGCTTTGCCATTGCTTGGCTAGCACAGTTATAGCAGAACCTGTAGCCAACAAATTACAAAGAAAGGATGCTGTTGTCATTGGCCCTTAGCCATCATGGTTTTCCAGCTTGATAAATAGGTACCCACTCACACCTAAGACACCTGAGGGCCTGTGATACATACTGGAGTCTGCTCTAAAACACTTAGGGAAGAATACCAAGATAATCTTATCCATCAAACAAAAATGAGATCTCCAAAAAACCTAAGAAACATCAAACAAAACTTTAAAATCTTCATTTCCAACCTTTAAGAGACATAAAATCATATCTACACAAATGATATCTAACCTCAAGTAAATTTTCAAGAGCATCTAAATGACCTAGAACACGAAGTCTTATTTTTGTGGCACAGATAACACCACCTCAATGTTCAAAAGATTTGATATTAAGCTAACAAAATTACTATAACAATCCTGCCCCTAGTATAATACACAACTAATAAATATTGTCCTAACCACAGAAGCATATTGTTATGTTGATATATATTCCCTGGACAGTTGCATCCAATTTTTCTGACAATACCGCATAAAATTTATTTCTATTGAGAAATAAATCAACTGAAGAGACTGAACTTCCATTCTACAGAAAAGCTGGGTGCTGTTCCCAGTTAGTACTGTTCTCAACATGTCCCTAGGATAAAGAAATACTGAGAACAATTTTCTACCTGACAGGGCACCATTTCTTCAACAGTAAAGAGCATTAGCTGTATGCAACCTTGCAAGTCCAATTGAAATCACTAAGTCGCTCTGTTAAAGTAGCCATATATACCACAAGTGACCCAAATTTGTGTTTTCAAGAATGTAGCACATGACCAAGACTACCCATACTACAAGGTTAAATACTCTGATCAAAGCGTAACTTCTGTTTTCTACTTAGTACAGTACAAATATCACTAGACAGACTTTGGAGTATACCTTTGACTGGAACTCTGGTTTTGTTTGCAATGTGTTCTTGAAATTTCTGAATTGTTTCACCAGGAAGTTAGTTTTATTTTATGTCCAGCCACTTCTCCTTGTGGTTCTGTGCCTCAAGCAGCAACCACAATGTGTTCAAAAAAGAATACTCTGACAAACACAGGAAGCTTTTACCTGCTATTAATTTTACACCTGTGTAACTGAACAATCCAGTCTACTCTCTCAGAAGCCTGAGTGGCAGCAAGACTAGACATTTCCTAGTCAATCCATTTCTGATTGAAGTCATTTTCTGCATAGTACAAACAGAAGGAAACTTGAAGGAAATGTGAAACAGTAACTTATGAAATGCATTATTGAAAAATCTCAACTTTAACACCAGCCATATTACAGCTGTGCCTATTCTGAGTCTCCAAGTAATTACAAGCAATGAATGACTAATGTGTTGGAGGAACGTTTATTAAACTGGTTTTCCTGGTTAGCATGTTGCATTATTTATATTATATTGCACTTAGAGGCCACAGTGCCATTATGGAAATAAGAAACAAGTGAAGAGACAGATTTTAAGTTGTTATAGTCAGCACCAAGTAGACCACCACCTTCAGAACAGTCTGAAGCTTTCTCATTGCTTGGACAGAAATAACGAAAAAAATCTGGGAAAACCAGTATAGATTTGTTGAACTACAAATAAATGCTTCCTTTCAACAAAAGTTTGGTTTCTCAAACCAAATAGGAAAGACACAGGGAGGAGGAATTATTGAGAGCTTCATTGGTTGTCTTATTTCTGAAAAAGGCAAATTTTCTGAATGTATTAACCTATATGTTAAAAATTTACTCTATTTGAAGCTGTAAAAATCTGTTTAAATTAGATGAGAATGCCACATCACATGATTTTCCTCTTTAAAACTTTAGCACTCACACACTTATTGGATTACCTTAGAAGCATCAACACTCAAAGAAAAGCTCACGCTGCACCACAACTGTATGCTCCACATTGGTGTTGCATTACTGCTAATCAGCAATCACAATACATTTATATGGCTTTTTTGAGAAGTCTTTAGGCCCTACTTTTTTTTTTTTTTTTTTAACTGCAAAGTAACAGTTTTCCAACCAGATATTTTGGTATATAAAGTTAACTGTTGCTAATTAAGAGAATGAGTGATGAATTCCAGCCTTATTCATTAAACAAAATAGTATATAACTGGGATTTATTAGTTTGAAATTAAAGTTTGAAATAAAGGTTACTCTATTTTGAAAAGCTTCTAACACTTTTATAACGCATATAATGCTTTCCTGATCATAACACATTTTAAACTTTCGAGGCACCTTACAATGCCAATTTTGCAAATTCAGAAACTATATTAAACCCAATTTAAATGACCTGTCAAAAGATACATAAAGAAATAACAGCAGGAGCCTGAAGAAGTCGCAGGTTTCTTATGACCCAAGAATCATCACTTTTACTACCAGATGTGCATATCTGGGTGTAAGAGCACGAGAAAGAGGGCTACAGGTCTAACAAAAGAAAGCCCTCTCCTAAATGACTTCTCAAGCCAGAAGAACTACAGGGAGGGATCATCCTAGAAATAAAATGTTACCAATAAGTTTCTTCACCTGAAGTTGTATCTTTAATTAATTAGAGTGAACAAGAAACAATTCTTAACACTTTTTTAAATTAGAAGTGGTGGTTATGGAAATAACCTTAAATAATTGGAACCAACATATGACTGAACGATTTTCAAAATTATTTGACAAATGCCTTTTCCCCTCACTTTGCAATTTATGTTATCTGTCTTAAATTAGATTAAGTGAATGTAGATTGTTTCTATTAAAAACTCAAATGCAACTCCATTCAGTTGTCCATACTCAAAACTTACAAAGTACCCAGATAAAGTTAAAACTTACTTGGTAACCTCAATGCTATTTTGTCCATAGACAACACTTACTATTGCTTGATAATCAGCCAAACATTATTTTCAACCATGCAAATTATTTTGGAAGCACTATCTAATGGTTAAAGCACGAGACTGCAAATCCAGACATTTTTAAATAGAAACCAATTTCATCACAGATCACTGAGTGACTCTGGGCAAGTTAATTAACCTCCCTGTAATCTGTGAAATTGGGATAATACCTGCCTTGCAGTGATGCTTAATTCATTAATGCTTATATCCATCTAAGGATCTCACAGCATTTCATACTACAGAAATACACTGCGTATTTCATACTACAGAAACACCAACAGGGTTAGTATTTCAAACAGTACATAATTCTTACATGAAAATATGCCTCATTGTCAAGTAAAATATAGATTCCTAAGTAGTATCCGAGTGACGTCAGGTGCACTGAAATTATATTTAACACACTATAAAATTCACAAGCAAAATAACAAAAAGGCTACATAGCATGTCTGTTCCTTCAGCTATGCACAGAATTCATTATTACTCTGCATTTATAGAACTCATCAGACACTCGTCAGCTGTAACTGCAAACATTGCAATTAACTTTGAAGAGTCCCCCAGAGCCTGCCAATGTCCCAGAATTTCTTCTCAATTCAGAACCTAGTTCTGACTGCAAAGCTCATTTTGACCAGAATTCCAGTGCAAATATTAAAACATTTCACTGTATGTTATATTTATGTATTTTGTTCCCCCTGATTCTTATCTGCCTTTAAGAAAAGAGTGCAATAGGTAGTAGTTCACACCTAGAAGTATCCAGTGTACATATATATATAAAATACACTTATATATAAGTATCCTGAGCAGATAAGGAAACTAGCGCTCATTGCAAGAGATTACCAAAGTTATTGAGGAAGAATAGGGATTTTGAGAAGATGCAACAAGAGTTCCAAGGACCAACATTCAATCTTGTGGCTATCACTGTGGCAATTCCTATCTATCACAAAGGGAAAGAGGTTTAATGTCACAAAAAATATCTGCAAAATGTGAAATTGAAAGGTAGTTCCAAGTTCCAGCCAAACACCTGTACATTGTTCCTTTTAGACTGCTTATTCTCTTTAATTAAAAAATGCTCCTCTGCTTCTAAAGTCATTAATGTCTTTACTTATTTTCAGTTTGGTTTCTTTTTATATTCCCAGCAAGAACAACGATGTTTATCTCCTTTATTGCATAACTACAAGCTGCTGCTGCACAACAGGTTATATTTCAACTACATTAGTGTTTCACTGAGCCTTCGTAATCTCTAACGTATTTAAGGTCTATAATCCACTCGTTATGCCTAATATTTTTCCACCCTAAACAGATGCTAATACAAATACTGCATGTGGATAATTCAGTGCATTTTTAATATTTCATTTGACATCCTTACCAAAGCTAATTTAATAGAAGATGGTTTTATATGAAGAAGAGTACATCTAGAAGGATCTATTAAATAAATGAAAAAAAGGTTTTGTTCCAGATTTTCCTTTCAAAAGGACACTCCATGGGAACTCCATATTTTGGCCTCTGAAAAGTTTTAATCCTCTGATAACAATTCCATCCATTAAAAATTTCAACAGCAAACAACAATAATATCCCTTATGGCAATATTTTGTCACTTGTATATAGACAAGTCTATTAATCAAATCAAAAGCAACAATATTACAATACCACATTTACAACTACTGTGAAATGTAATAAATAAGGCTCCTGAATATATTCAGTCTTGCAGAAAATAGGTACCAAAAGCCACCACACCAGACAATACATTTAGTACAAATAAGAATATTTACATTATCAACAATCATTAAAATGAATGTTGTTAACCCCGTATCTTTAAGTCTCTAGCTAATGCATTTCCTACAGTTATTCCTTATATCTTTTTCTTAATGCCCTTCAGAAAGTTTTCTTTAGCACGAAAGTTTTCTTTAGCATATTTTAATCAGCTATGGAATGCAAGTATCCTAATTCAGGGAACACTTTCAAGCATTACTGTGATGTCTTTTAGCAACAATTTTTGTGCTTGTGTTTCCATCACTATGACAGAAAGACCAAGAACAAGTAACCGAGGACTTAAAACCATTAGCAAATTCTTCTGCCTGACCACAGGATCACTATATAGAAATGGCAGGTATACAAATAATTGTTTAACCATGTACCAACACCTTCTAACCCAATCACTAAGACCACAATAGAAAAGTAATAATTAAATTACCAAAGAAGCTACTATTTCACTCCAAATGTAAGGAGTACTTTTTCAAAAAGAAATACTAAGAAGCAGTTTGGCTTGACAGATAGGCCCAGTAGGTTTTTGGTCTACTATTTAGTACTGCAAAAACTCATCCTAGCAATTATATTTTCTAATTGAAATACGCTTTAGTATATATAGGAAACAGCAGCCAAAAACACAGAAAAAACAAATGACTGCAAAAATGCTGCTACTTGAACTTCTCAGTAGTACACACTTAGAACAATATCAAAATAGAAAAACAAAGTTTTTCCATGGATTTGGAAAAGTTCACATGAAATATCATTATAACAAATCATTATACACTATGCTGTTCTGCAGTCCCTTCAAAATATCACAAGCATCATGAATGAACATATCTTCATAAGATACCAGAACATTTAGTTAAAAGCATCAGTCTTGTAAGAGAAGTGCAACTTATTTTGTTTATTAAATACTTGTACGTGGTCTTCTTCCTAAAGAGCACTACTACTTCTGAGCTAATATTCTTTATAGTAAGTGTTTACTTAATACGTATTAACTATACTGATGACAAACATTTTTCCCCAAGCTTGGAAGCCAGCAAAAAATTCCTGTAACTAATATTCTCAATAAAAATTATCTTTTCTGTTTCCATTCCTGAAGTACTAATTCACAGTCTTTAAGGCTTCACACACACACTGAAAATGACAATACTGCAACACTTAAAAATACAAGCAAAGCAATTGCTATTCTTTAGGGTTGATGACTCTTTTTTCTTGGCCTACTGAAACACAGTTTACAGCTAACTAATTTTGTTAGCAGTTAAGGAACATGTAAGGAACTTATTCCTCCAAAAGTCAAGAGCTACTGAATACCTAAATACAATAGTGATTGATTATAAACACATAATAATAATAATCTGTCAGCTACAGACAAATGAATTGCAAAAATACTTCATTAAGACTGTTGGGAGCTCCTACTTCAACTCTATTCTGTTGGAAAGTGTTCCGAGCAAATGAAACACTTGGCTGCCTGTTTTTCTTTTTGTTGATTTCCCACACCCCCCTCCCCCCAGTTATTAGGAAACTACAAGCTTCAGCTGTTTGTTCAAAAGACAAATAATTTGGGGACTTTTTGGGCTAAAAAGTAAAGTTTTTCTATAAAAAAAGGTGTTAAAATTTAGTTGAAGGTTCAGCAGATAACAAATCGGTAACAAATAAGCAAATCCTGTGAAATTACACATAAGCAGAGAGAGCTCAAAAATCTGAAGGCAGTAAGGAATTCCTTGTCAAGGGGTAAAGATAGAATTTTCTGAAAATAGCATTGTTAAAGGAACCGTAATATCAGTTTATTTGGGTATTTTTAAGCTTCAGATGGTTATTTCAAGAATCGTGCACTTTAAATATATAAAGCGTTACCAAATATTAGAATTTGATATTTTTCTAAACAAAGCACTTCTAGTATTTTTTCAGTCACTTCTCTAAACTTCACCTCTGAACAACTACCAGGTCAGGACATTTTAATAAAAGTTACAATAGGATCCCCTGCTCTCAAGAACAGGCAGCAATATTATCTCTAGTTCTGTACAAGTATTAAGGCAATTTTTCTTGGCAAAATGAATTTGTTTAAAGAAAATTTTAGGTAAAAATCACTGATTTCTTATTCATAAGATAAAGTACATAGATTTGCCCTTTCATTTGAAGGTCAGTGTATTGGCTTCAAAGCAACTCATAGCCTGGTTTAAAAAAAAGTCTGAGCAGCAGCAGAGGACAAAAAAGTATACATAAATTCTGAAGCAAAGCAAAAAAAGCCTGGGGTTTATTTGCCTGTCTGCATTTTGACTACTCATAATTGCTAGCTTCATAGCAGCCCTAGTGCTTATCTTTCGAAACAAAGATTTCATCATACTTTAATATTCACTCAGTTCTCCAAACACCTTGAACATACAATTTCTACATACCACTTCCAATGTTCAGTCACTACATCTCCACTACATAATACTTTTTGTGTTTAAGCATTTGCACAAGTTTTATTTGAAATGCTAGTAGGGGAGTAAAGTAGGAGTATAAGAATGCTTTCAATAAGGAAAATGGAATTTATAGTCTTGGAACTTATAATTGCAATAGAAGCCTAATAACTGAGCATACAACTTCATTTTTACAGAGTAAAGGCTATCACCGTTACCCAGTTAGACCGTTCCAAAATTAATCGCAACTTCTTGCAATATAGTTCAACCTACTCCCTGCCTGCTAGTTTCTGTCTTGCTTTTCCACAAAAAAAGTCAATCAAATCTGCCTGCATTCTCCTCTGCTCCACTAGACTACTTATTCCTATCCTAATTATAAAGCAACCGAACACCCAACAAAAAAATTCTAGCAATTACATAATTTTTTCATTAAAAAATGCCATTTAAGAGTTCAAAATCATATCAAACTGGAGAAAAGAGCTGGTGAATATTTTTTTTGTTGTTTTGTTGTTGTTGTTTTTAAAAAAGGAAACTTCTTTAAAAAATTAACGAACCAATTGAACTGCAAAACTAAGAATAAATACCACTAGGTCAAATTTCTATCAAGTAGTTATTAGTTTGTTGATTATTAACAAATAATATTGATACTGTTTGTGAAAAAGTCTGATTTCTAAAGATTTAGTAAATGTTTCAATTTAACCATTAATTACTACAAAGCCTCCCTGAACCTTATGATGATTTGAAAAGAAGCACAATCGCAGTGACCTGAACTAAGTGCAGGCAAGTTATGTGGAAAACCATTCAAGTAACTAGTAAGTTAGAACTTTCAAGAAATCCTAGGCAATAGAAATTAATTCTGTTGGCGTTAACTGTTCTAAACAATACAACAATATTGGTATTGAACAATCATCTGGTCAAGAACCATCTCCACGTTGCTCATGTAGTTCATACAGGTAAGTGTGTAGCACTGAACTGGGTGATTCTCTATTCTTCTCCCTCCAGCTAAACATTTGAACCCCAAATCCATCAGAAGGTAAAATCTCTTGGGTTCAAACAGGTTGGGTTTTTATGACATCATTTAAGCGAGTTATGATGGTAATTGGAGAAGCTATTAGGAGCAACTAACTACTTATTTTGGTAATAATTTAATGATACAAAGTCAGGACAACTGTGTTATCATAGAAATCAATTGATCAGTATCATACTATTTCTTAAATTATTCTAAAACTCATCTCATTTCCCTTAAAATTGAGTAATACACATATTAAAAACTGTAAACTCCTAACTGTAACAATTTCTTTCATTTTTACTGTACTCTACAATTTTCTTGTACTCTAGACAAACATGTAAACATCTTTCAGTATAAAAAGTAAGATTTAAAACTCCAAACCTGTTAACACTAGTAAATGAAGCATATGTTTAGCTATGAAAAAAAAAAAAAAAAAAAAAATTACCCTGCTAGAATTACCTTGCTAAAATAAGTCAAGTAAAAACATAACAAAAAAAGTGGATTTTGACATTTCATATTTTGTTGAATACCATTACTGCACAGGCAATCACTGTCTCTTACATATAAATTAACATCCTACCATCTGTCAAGTGTTCAGATAATCACAGGGTTTAATGCACAATATGGTTATTAGAATGTGACCTGACAAAAAGAAAAAGAACACAACCTAATTTGGACTATGAAATCTATGATCTCACTTGCAAATGACAGTTTGACAAGCTATTATTCTGCATTTTGGCTTCTACAGTAAAAGCAATTTTACGCATACATAATTCTATTAGTCATACAGCCAACTGCCTGTGGAAGATTACTTCAAACTATAAAAATTTGCTTGGTCATTCAGGATTTTGAACTTACACAAATATTTGCACCACAAATAGGAATTTAATGATCTATACACCCCTAGGAATAAAACACAAGTCACCACATAAAGTAATCCTCTGTGATGCTACCATTAGCTACAGACTTCCCAAGTCAATTTCCAAGAAAGCACACAAAAAGTCATTTTAAAAAAGTCATTAAATGCATTAATTACCTATATATCAACAGACACTGGCTGTTTCGGAACTATAGTATACAGTTATCTATTTTGTATGCAACTGTATCACCTGCTAATAAGCACTATTCATGATTACTTCTATTCATAATATTACTTTATTTTATATATATATATCTTTATGGCATATTCCAATTGCAATACTTTGTTTTTACCAAAGTAAACATTATTGAAAGTTGACTCTACTGCTAAAATAATCCTCTTACCCTCTACTAAGAGAAAGCTATACCTGGCAGGCTATACCTTGTGTACACAGCTCCCACATTTTTCATTGATGCATCTGCATTGTTAATGCTGCAATAAAATATATTTCCAAAGGATATACTCTAATGATAACTTCAAAGTTTAAAACATGTGCTTGGGAAAAGTGAAATTATGTCTTCAGGAAAAAAAAAAAAAACCAAACAAAACATTCTAAGAAGGTGACACAACAAAAAAAAAACAACAACAAAGATAGTTCAACACAAACAGTTTTATTACCTGCAGGATAACAACTATTTTGTAAATAGCAACTGAGGTAAATTATGTTTCTTTACTTTTGCCTTTACTCAGCCTCTATAGTTTCAATTGTCACGTTGGCTCAATACACTTGTGAGTCAGTGCACTGAAATCTCTGCAGTTGAAAATCATGGGATCAGCTTGACTGAAATGAAATATAGAACAATGTGATAGATTTTTCAACCTTTAGTTATACTACACAAGAACCTGCCTCAATATTAAAGCACTGTGATCTTGCCTTCTGGTAAGAAGGCAAGAAAAATCAGATCATGGTTTATGCAAGGTCCATCAGCATTTCAAAGCGTAGTACTACTTCCAGCTATACAAAACAGCTCTTACCAGACAGAGTAACTAGTACAATTACTAGTTTCTACCAAAAGGGAAATAGGAAAAAACAAGAACAAGCCACAAGAAAGGAAATTTTAAGACTACCTACTTCAGGTTCAGTTTTACATGTAATAAAAAGTTTTCCCTGTTAAATGCCAAAAAATATCAGTTGTATGAGATAAACATCAAAAAAACGCCATTTTCCAAAGCACCTGAGCAACCTACAAGCCTTATCTTTGGAAAAGTCACACGATCTAATTACCACAGGTCACCAAACTCAAATAGCTAATAATACAGACAGTGGGGTTTACCAAACATGCTCAGCTACATCATCTGAACCTGCAATTGCTTCATGAAACTGGTTCCTACATACTGATGAGCCTTTAAGATTTTCTTCACGGGAAAGTTACTATGATAAACAAAGGTAAAAATAATCATGACACAATCTACTAATCTTGGATGTTTCCTAGTATGTAGTGTGAGGAACTGCAAACAAAAGCTAAGTAGTGTGTTCTATAAATGTTTACCTGGCAAGTAACCACCAAGATTTCATTTCAAAGATTCAGTACATCATCTCCCAGTAGTAAATTCAGAGTCTCTAATTTTTCATAGAATTAATGAGGTAAAAAAGTGTTAACCTCGACAGCCAAGCCTCTCCCAACACTGGAATTTAGGTACTACAGTCAGCTGAGCATATCTGAAAAATTTACACTTAATTTTAACCACTTTCAACATTATTCCTCCCTAACAATAACTGACAACTCTAACCAACTTCAGGCTTTAACTAGAAAACACTGCACATCAAAACCCAGATTATGAAAGTTAGAGAATTACATGGAATCGTATTTGCCTATTTAGAGCTATTAGTGCTTGACTCTTCAGGGCAGATTTGCACTGAGACAAACACTGAAGTTAACCTTCTATGATGGCTGCTAACTGCTAGCTGCTCAAGTGACTGAAAGCAGATCTACGCAACCACAGCTGCTAAATCACACCTGATTAGCTTTACTGCTGTACATGACATTTGGAACAGAATGTAGTTGGTCAGCCTTAAATAACCATGCAGATAATGATTTTCAGTTGCAGTCTTTGGTAAGAAGCTATGAAAATGAACACAGTCCCAACAGGATGTTACAGAGACTCTCGCATCTGACGAAATTCTTCTGGAATACAGCCTCTGCTGCACTTTTATAATTGTACAGCTTTTACTGGCAGAAGTAGAGCTGGGAAGCAGAGTAAAAAATTCCTAGTCAAAGCCTGCCTAACTGGTGAAAGGAAAAGCTTCCTACAGCCAGTGTAGCTCTCAGGTGAAGAATAGGAACAGCACAGCTCACCAAAGATTGTTTACAGATAGTGTACAGCAGACAGGTAGTTCTGGCCAAGTCTGGAACAGTCTCTTCTACTGTCCTGCAAGGAACCTCCTCCAGCACCATACCCAGACCACCTGCTTAAAGTAAGCAGCATCCTGGGACAGAAGCTTCTAGGACACTCTATTTTACAGACTTTCTATTGCAAAAGAGAATACATTTAAAAGGTACTGTCTATACACAGGTCTCCCACTTTTACTATTTTTTTCTTCTAAGCTGCTGGCATCAAGCAACACATCAAGATGCATTTCATTTATCTACGGAAAAGTCTCATTTTAAAGATTCAGTACATCACCTCTTAATTTTGTTTTGTTCAGAGGAAAGTGTTTTCACAGGAAATTGATCAAGCTTTTGTGTATTAAGGTCAATTTGCAAGTTCTTTGGCCTATACTATTCAACAGAATATTTATATTATTATGATTCACCCATCTCACCTGTCCTGTATTCTCTCATGGGAGCATGAAATTGAATACATTAGTAACAGAATAATTAAATAATCAGAAAGTCAATATAAGTTTTCTTACTGAAACACTTAAAGTAATTTCTCACTAGGCCAAGGTCAGGGGAAGATCAAGATAAGTGCCTGACTATCCCAAAATTAACCAAAATCCAGGAGTAGCAGCTGACCTAAAGTAGTATATTAAAACTACCAAAACAAGTGGCAATGAGAAAACCTTTGTATACTCGGTAAGGAAAATGGTGTAGGTCAGAGGAAAATACTTTAAAAAGAATACCTTTGGTAATCAAAAGAACTTCATACTTCTCTTCCTCCCAGAATATGCAGCAAATTACATTTGCTTCCCTATAATAATTTCATCCCTAACAAGATCAGAGAAAATGATTTATTCCACCCCCAGTCTTCCTACATTTGTACGTCATCCTATGGGACACTAACTTTCTGAATTGCTTTCAGCCATCTGATATTACATTACTGCAGCCTCTGCAGAAGAAGCCAGATAAGAAAGAAAAAAAAGAAGGAAAAAAAAAAGGGAAAAAAAAGTCAAAATAATTACATTAATGCTGGGAATCAAAGCTTATTGACTTTCCCTTCAGCTATAATACCAAAAAGCTGGTTACAGAAGTTGTCAACTTATTTCATGATACCCACCAGCTCCTCCCTGAATCTGTCAAAATAACTTCTGAAAACACTCTCAAAGTAGTATTGATGGTGATGTATAGTAATAATGTGATTAAAGTTCATCTCAGTGCTCAAGATGACTTTTTCTGCCTCCACATTTTCTATCTGTTTGTGCCTGCCAAACCACTAAAAAACATTGTCATTGTAATGAAAAAACCCTTCAAGGGTGATCTGGATCGTCACATTCCCAAGCAAACCAACATCTCATTTACACATTCCAAGTACATCCTACAAAAACTAGGAAAAGCTTTTATTATGATACAATTCTAGTAAAAGTAAACACCTCATACCCACATGGTAGCTTGCTCTAAGAGCTTCACATGGTGTTCTGCAGTACGACTGCTCCAGTAGACAGAGTTTCCACAGGTTATGATCCTTTTTTCAGTTTTCACTCACATTGACTCCTCCCCCAAGCAAAAAGAGCTACTTATAGATGTATTTGTTCCAAAAGTTGTCTTTGAAGTGGCTAGCACTTCTTCCCCAGATGTCCTCTGCAGAGCCGATTCCTTCTCTCAACACTATTTTTTTTCTGTATCAATAGCATCGATACCACATTTTTCCTACCCTCCCTTTTTATTGTACTTCTTCTGTATGTTTTAAATAAGCTGTACTTACAATACAGTTTATTTAAAACATACTGAAGAAGTACAATAAATAGATTCACAAGGCAACACTGTTGTCAAGTTTTCTTTCTAATCATCTCTTTCAATGTAACTGGGAGCATGCCATGCAGTGTTTGCAGTAAACTTCTCCCTCCTAAACCAGCTTGGGCTAAGAATTCATTACTTCTAAATCTAAACATTACCTCTTCTGAACAACATGCAATTAGAAAAGCCATAAAATATAAGCCACAAAATATAGTGCACAATGTAATCACGGTTCTGGATAAAGGAAAGACGGAACCTCTAAAGAAGGGAATGAATTAAATTCTTCAGCCAGATCTCTGTTAATAAATCTGTTTCTTTAATTCATTTATACAGGACAAAGTTTTGTCATCTGGTGACTGAACAAAGGGATTTATCCCCAAACACTCTTGCCAACGTACAATACCTGCATGTCTGTAAATTAACCTAACATGGTTTAGTAGCAATAGATAGACCCTTTGATGTTATAGTGAATAGGCGCTTTGATACTCATCCACAGTCAATCACTCTATAGAAGATCACTCTGCAATGGAAAGCTGCTTTGAAATTTTGGCTTGAGCATAAAATTATTCAAGAAAACTGTTCAAACAAGCTATCAAGACATGACAGATCAGAAGAAACAGCTTTCAATAAAAGCAAACAGGGCATGCTTCTTACTCTTTGCAAGGTGATTTGTTCTGTAACATTAGAAGGGACAACATGAGACAGAACCAACAACCCGGTCAACTAGACTGGTGTCAATGCCTCCCACAGCAAGTAGGACCTCTTTCATTTAAGCATCATAGAATCATAGAATGGTTAGAGTTTGAAAGGACCTTGAAGATCATCGTGTTCCAACCCCCCTGCCATGGGCAGGGACACCTCCCACTAGACCAGGTAGCTCAAAGCCCCATCCAGCCTGGCCTTAAACACCTCCAGGGCCATCCACAGCTTCTCTGGGCAACCTGTTCCAGTGCCTCACCACCCTCACAGCAAAGAATTTCTTCCTAATATCCAATCTAAATCTCCCCTTTTCCAGTTTAAAACCATTACCCCTTGTCCTATCACTACACTTCCTGACAAAGAGTCCCTCTCCTGCCCTCCTGTAGGCTCCCTTCAGATACTGGAAGGCTGCAAAATAAGGTCTCCCTGGAGCCTTCTCTTCTCCAATATGCCAGAGAGTATACAGTCAAGGATGGGGAGGTTTGTTTATTTTGCATTTTATCTTTTTTTTTTTTTTTTTTTAAGCATAGTTGAAGAAAATAAGACCCACATTATACTTTTACCAAGAACATCAAGCATAATGCATTTTTCATGTTTAGCCCAGTGAACAAGCTTTTCTCCTAAGACTGAGAAGTTCGCCTTTAACAAAAGCAGCCCAGGGCAAAAAGATTATGAGAAATATTTCAGCATTACCAATGGTCCTCAAAGCAATATAATTAGGTGGCCACATGCTATGTTTTGTGAGAAAACCAGCAACCTAATAACCAAAGTGTCATCAGAAAGAAAATGAAAAATGCACGTTAGCAGCGAAATACTGGATTTTTCTCTGCCATCTACACATCCTATAAATCCCTGTTAATATTTCATCGGGTTGACAAGCTGTCTATTAAAATGTTTTTGTTTTGTTTTTCAAGAATCTATAACATTCTGAAAACTATTTTAACAGAAGAATAACCTGCCCTATTTCATGCTTGGAGCTACAATGAGAGGCATTCATGTTTAAGCACTACATTCCAAAAGTGAAGGACTCAACACCCATTACACGCAGAAATACAAAATAACTTCACTGTGAAGTTGAATTACATTTATGATGAAACAAAGTAAGACTCATTGATAAGACACAACATATTAGGCATCCTCAATCAATACTTGAGGAGCATACGATTACTTAAATTCTGTTTGTAGATTAACCACCTTGATTACAGGCAGTAGTTTATACCACCACTGAACTACCTTCCGGACAGTAAACTTAACATATGATACACAGAATTTTAAGACCATGTGATACAGTCACCTGGAAAACACTGCCACTACTGTTATCTCATTCTCCAACCATACTTAAATTCTAAAACATAAATTTGGCAACTTTTCAACATAATATGTTGAAACCTTTTAAAGTTAGAAATAAATGTGGTATTTAGCCTGAAAGATACAATCTTAAATTTCAAGGTGTAAAATGCATTAATCTTCATAAGTTTGAAGGACAATGCCTGCTTAACTCATGTTGTAAATACACTGGCAAAGATGATCAGTTGAGAAACCAGAAAATCAGAAATAAAGTACTCTTCCATATAATGGGACAAAAGCCATTGGTTCTCATGGAAACCTTTTTTTTTTTTCTTTTCCTTTTTTTGGATTCACACTACATATTTAAAAGTCCCATAGCATATGCAAAAGATAAAGAAAATATTTGTGAGATCACTCCATACAGCTATATTCCATTATTGATAAGCATCCATCTCCTCATCAGTAAAGGAACAATGTGCACAACATTACTATTGTCCTTAACAAAAGCATGGCACATCTCAACTGATGCATCAATAGTGTTTTTCCATAGTATATCTAAAACTAAGGAAGCAACTCAGAACCCACCAGTTCTCAGCTGTGAAGAGGGAATTAGGAAGTACCATATGACTGCACTATCACCCTGGCTGTATATGAAATATTTAAGACAACATGATACAAGAAAACCATTATAGACAGTAATAATAGGAAAATTTATTCCATTCAGCTATTCAACTTATGCATACAAAAAAAAAAAAAAAAAAAAAAAAAAACAAAAAAAACAACCAATATTAACACATGCACTGGACTTTACCTGCTACTACCTCACTTTTACTTTCTCAACAATTCATCTTACTGATGTCCAAAATAAAAAATAAAAATAATAAAAAAACACTCCTAAAAAAAACCACAAAAACACCACTGCAAATGGACATGTTCTTAAAATGATGTAATGATTTAACTTACTGTACTGTGGTGTTCTGACAAAGTGGCTGTTGCAAATATAGTTTGTTTTGAGCCACAAAGTTACGATAAAAATTTGATGATGGAAACAGCATGAATTCTGTGGAGCTTTTTACCCCCTTTTTTTTTTCCTTCCCCCAGCTTTGAAAGGACCCTGTTTACAGTGTGAAAACCTAATTTTCCCCTCAAGTGCTCTATTTCAGGAGTGATTTCTTCCTGACCAAGTTATTTAAACTCTGCACTTGTTATCAATTCATAGCAAAGCTCCTACTGATGCCATTACTAACACTGCTCTAAGACTAGTTACTGTATAAAGCCCTTATACAACACTGAGTTGTTTGATCTACTAAATGGTGTCCTACCATTTGAACACTTCATCCTTAAACTCCTTTGGGGAGTTGGACTAGATCTGTAGCGGTCCCTTCCAACTCTGAAAATTCCATAATTCTGTGATTGTGTAAACCAGAGTCTTCAGAAAAAAAGATGGTTAACAGCTATTATATAAACAAGTACAAAAAATGAAAAAATAATTTAAATTAGCATAGTATAGTGCATTTAATACAGTAAAGAAAAAAATAATTACTGTCAGAGTCAATATACCACAAAGACAACAGAAACTGTTGGGTTTATATCCACTGAAAATATGAAAGACAATTCTTTATTATAAGCATATCATCCAGTCCTCATTTTATTCCCCAAGTCTCAGTAAAAGAATAAAAAGGTTTTTCTCCCCTTTCCAGGAAATAGATTAGGGAGGCATGACATTTTTCCACTTCACTGTTGTATGCATTTATAAGCTTTCCTTTTGTAGCATTTATGAATTCAAACAGTGCTAGGGTTAAGCTGGAGCAAAGCAATTTGGCATGCTTGCATCTGCTTTTATCAGGGAAAGCAAAAGCAATCCATGAGGTCTGGACTGACCTTAAAGCACAAGTATTTATTTGGAGATTTTAAGGGCTTACCAATTGTGTTTGGTAAGAGGGAACCTAAATTCGATCACACTCGCACACAATGTCACCTTAATTCAAGCAGTCACCTTTCAGTTCTTCTGATGTGTCAATGATGTAATGGGTATTCTATTACTATAAATATTCGCTCTTTTAAAAAGCAGACATATGAACCATACATTCCAATTCTACCATGCTGCTTCCTACAGGACAGAGTCAGGTTTCTAAAGTCAACTACTTCCCCATTCAGACAATTAATTGGTAAAAAAAAACCCAAACAATCAAAAACAACAAACAACACCCCCTCACCCCCCACTATGAAAAAATCAAAAAAAATAGATATAACCCAGTGATGCTTTCCAACAACAACTGTTCCAGATAAACATTAAAATCACAGAATCATAGAATGGTCATCTCACAAGCAAACTACCACAGAAATCTCAGATATATGAAAGGAGGTAGTTTGAAAAACAGGCCTTTGCTGCTTTTACCAACTAAGATATTTCTAAATTAATCTGCTGAAATACAAATACATTCAGAGATCACACTTCTTCCTCTAGGAACTGGACATTACTACTTTGTTTCAAGGTAGGATTGTTCCCATACATTTGTGGAACTTGAGCAACTATTAGGGTTTCCTATTCTCAAGTCCACAATAAATTAAAAGAAATGCATTAGGAACAATTAGTGGGGAAACTTTTACTGCCTCTCAATGACAAAGATACTTGATCAAATTTAGATGCACTGTAGCACAAGCAGTAAAACAATGTGAATACACTGCTTTGCAAATGGACTGCTTTTCCTGAACACTGTCTTTCCACCTAATAAGCATTACAATTATTGCCAGGTAGCGATGTGCCAGTTTTTATTATTCTTTTTTCTAGTTTAGTCACTCTTCCTCTCTCCCTTTTTGTCTTTCCCTGGTTATTTCCTTTAACTACTGGAAAATAAGAGATTATTTTTAAAAAGGCAGTACACAGAATTCATCCTCATTGACATGACAGCAAGTCCCACATTTCATACATTCTAGGTATGTCAATATCCTATATTCAAATACAACTTTCTGTCCTGCAGCCCTGACTAATGTCTCTTGTGCTTTTCCCTGTTAGAATCCTGATAAGTCAGTATTTCAAACACCCAGCACCATTTTGACATGCT
The DNA here is from genome assembly GCA_013398155.1 of Pedionomus torquatus. Lineage (NCBI taxonomy): Eukaryota > Metazoa > Chordata > Aves > Charadriiformes > Pedionomidae > Pedionomus > Pedionomus torquatus. The sequence continues at coordinate 85,215 of VZRU01017876.1, read as the reverse complement.
TATTTGCTGTCCCTCCAGTTTGACTCCCTCAGTCCTTTCTAGCGAGGCTACAAGTATTTATCTTACTATTCCAAGTCAAAAGGCAAACCTTTTTGTTTCCCCCTTCCTGCTGGAGGTAGGTCAATATTCCATAAAACAAACTCACCCATACCACTCATTTTCACTAATAGCCTAGTCACAGTTTCCTTTGAACAATTTTTCCATCTTTTTTGAATGAGTGGTTTGAGAAGAGCAGCTGGACATAGTCCTTCAACATCTCTAAGAAATTAAGAGTATTCTGTACTTGGCATAGACACATGACAGCACCTGCTATGTACCATTAAATTCTTAATTTGCTGCTATTTCGGTATTCTACTCAAACTTAAATATGTGTTATTTTTAGGTTTAAAAGTTTCGGCTGAGCAGCTATCTGTGCTTACATCTTCAGCAATTTCCATGGCACAGACTTTTACACAATAGAGTACATTCTTGAAATTTGTACGCCTGGCTGTCTCATGATGTCAGTACTCTTATGGAATTCAGAATGATGACTGGTTGATGCCTGCCTCATGTCAAGTCTACTTGATCCATCCTGTCTACATGATCAATTCCTTTCTTGGATCAGATAAAGATTTTTCATAGCTCTAGTAGTCAAAAAATATTTCCTATTTTGCAGTGTCTCTAATATCTTACTTGAGACTTACTGATTCACACAGACACAAGCATGTACCTGCATGTAAAGAAAATGACCATTGGCCTTCAACAGACAAGGGAACTGTTGTAGCTCTTAACTCTTCCCCTACCAAACTCAACACAAAATTGCAGAAGGAAATATATTTGCATTCCTTTCTTCTCAAGGTTGCCTTCAAAGCTCCTGGTTCCTGTATCCAAAGCCAGACTAATCACGGTTCAAACACGAGCATACTCAGAGAATCAGAAATTCAAGCCACATATTCTTACAAAAAGACAAATTGATCCAGTTCACCAGATCTGCTCAGGGCTCAAAAGCAATGCAATCGGGGTCTCAGAGACACAGAGATCAACACCTACAATTCCATTATGGCCAAGTACAGGATTCCACAATCAAGATTCTTCAGTGCTGTTTCCCACTCACCCAGTCTGTTTGCTTAACATCTTACTAAGAAAGGCATGTCTACACTGCCTTTTCAATCCTAAGAAAAGCTGCATGATTCTCTTAATTTGACATCAGACCCAGATCAGTAGCTTATCCTAAGGGGCAAATGTAACTTCAGATCAGCTGAGTGCTAAAGGGGTGAGAGCAACGTCAAGATATTTGGATGACAAGTCACCTATGGCATGGAACACCATAGGTACTGTAATAATTAATACCATACAGTCAAACAGAAAATTAAGCAGGTATAAAGACCTGTAAACCTCCAAATTGGTGCTGCCACACATAAAAGTACACCTTCTAACTTCTCTTAAATGTTTTCCTTTCAAAACACTTTTATTCTCTGCAAGCATTTGTTCCACTCTTTTTAATTCATCTACCTATAAACAGCTTAACTGTGCATATAAATATAAAATGTGAATTTACTGTGTCATAAAATGTGAATGTGGTCAAGAAAAAAAATAAAAATCAAGCTTGTAGTCCAGTACAGCATAGATTTGTTTCTTCTAGATCACACAAATCTGTTGTTTAATAAGTATTTAAACAGTTGATCCTAGTGACTCAAGATTTATGACACAATAAATGTATATCAAGTTAAATTTCACTGCATAACGTGACTGTCTTGAATTTCTAAATCTTTTACATTGCAGGCTGCTTTAATTATCACAGTTCCACTTTCTGAAACTGACAACAGAAAAACTCAAAAAGAAAAGAAGTCATTTGGAACAAAACCCCAACACTACAGGATATTTGAACCTGACCAAAAAAGCTTATTGATGAAAATGGGTTCCTGTCAGGGTGCCCTGATATATTAGCCAATCTCTTTTTAGTAAAAAATTATTTCCACTTTAAGTATTAATCAATGAACAATTAAGTTACATGTTCATGAGTAAGGACAGAATGCTGAATTATCTTCAAAGGAAAAACCAAAGTTACTGTGATACTTTATACAAAGATAACCATTATGCTCTTCTACCTATACATTTGTATATGCTCTATACATTTACCACTTAAAACACAGTGAAAAATCCAGAGCTACACAGTATTATGTATCTTAATTTCCTGCCTTCTGAAGAAATACTCAATGCATATTACTACCTAAGGAAGCCTTGTGCAAATTCAGAAGAATTTAATAAAAGCCACATTAAATTATTCTTTTTTCAGACCTGGCATCATTCATCAGGGAACCAGAAGCAGTACCAGTGCATTTATTTTTAAATACATTAGCATTAAACTTCACAAATGTAACTATACCAGAGTAACTTAACCACTGTGAACAAAGCATAAGTCAGCAGTCATTCTCCAAGATTTGGCAACCCTCAGCACATCAACTTTCTTTGCATTTTCCCTCTATCACACAGCATTTCTGTATGATAGGGAAGCCAGGTGGCTGAAGAAATTGTCCTGTCAGCTCTGTCCTTAATCTATGCAGTTAAAACTGTGAATCTTACACAGCAAAGTGTATAAGGCAACAAAGAGGTAATACATACATATATAAAAGTAATGACCTGCCTACCAGTAAAAAGAGAATGTTTGGCCTACATATTAATAATCATGTTTACGTTCTTCGGCTACAACTGTATGAAAAAAGTCTGTACTAATAAGAAGTTGCTTTTCTCTACTGCTTTACATAGTCGTTAACTGCAAAGTCATCCAGAGTTCATGTACATAAAGAGCGGAGCCAACCCCAACACGATTTTGGGCAGTACTGATTTCCTCTGAAGTTGCAGGGAAACCGCCCTACATGTTTGTCAACAAGACAACTCAGCACAGCCAAAAAGATCAATTTGTTACAAACCAAAGTTTAATCTGAAAGATAATTAGCAAACAAGTAGACCTAATTACCAAAGGGAAGTAGACTCTTATCCACTCAGTTTCTTCAAAAGAAGACAAGCTTTCCAGTACCTACACTTTAGCCAAACAAATGATTTGCCTCCCTCCAGAGAAATGAGTGAAATTTACATTCTTGACACAGCAGATCAAACTACATTACAAACTTTTACAGTTAGCTTTTCTGGTCTTTACTACTAATAAATCTATACATTGCTCTAGTAACACTATGTACACTTCTAATCTTATTTTTAGCACAGTAAGAAAAAAAAATTGACCAAAACCAAATTCTTGTGAGTCTTTCCTGGAAGTTCCTTTTCAGTTTTCCTGGAAGAAAAGAATCAAGTATGAGAGAATTACTTCATCTTCACCTCATTACTGCTCCACTGAGAAAATCATTCCTACCCTCTTCCTTTTCATAATTTCACAATTGCACCTAAATGATAATGATTCTTCAAATTATTTAGAGTAGAAAAATCTGCAAACAAACTGCAAAATGCATTTTAGCCTTTCTATGTTGTAGAGTTGGTTAGAGAAGAAGCAGCCTTCCCGCTGACTTTTTAAAATGTTCTTATTAACTTACATTTTACCTCAGAGCTTATTTTGGATATTCTTGACATTGCCAGTGACACTACCACTAGTTCTTTCTGGTCAGAAGTCATAGGCTTAATTTCTTTTGAGCAAAGTGCTGGTTTCGCCAACAAACTCCACTCTGGGAAGTTCATTACACTCTGTCTTCAAGATCACCACAAGTCATTCTGGCTCTTTGTTATTTCTCAGCTATGATCTTGAGTGCAGGTGCTGTCTATAACGGAACAAAACTCAGGCGACCATCTTCATCTAATTTTTCAATACTAAAACATTATGTCACATTTCATTTTTATGAGACTTATTTCAAACTCCACACCGACCTTGGGTATAAAGATGATATTTTTCTTCAGTTTTTATTTTGTAGCTCTCTAAGCCATCCACAGAACTCATCAGCTGAATTGTCATCAGTCGTTGACAACAGTCATATTGATTGGTATCGCCCAAAACCATATGGTAATCATTTTACCACTGATAGGGTTATAGGCAGACACACACTTTGACATTCCCCTTAGATATGATAAATGCAACCCTCATTTTCTCAGATCTTGTGCAACTCACCACATACCCATCTATCACCAGAGAATGACCATTTCTATTCCACTGATGCTGTAAAGCCCAAAGATATTTATATCTTCCTAATTCACACATATGCCACATATTCCATAGTCCTGATTTTGATTAGTTTGTGGTGGCTCAGCTCATTTTCTCTATGGAAATGGCAGCTAGTGTATTCCTTTTGAATAATTTTGTACAGCATCACTTTGAATAAAACATTATTAACAGGCTTCTCCCCCATTGTAATCTATCTCATTCTTAAATACCAGAGGGCATTTCTGTCATGTGCCACATTTGGATCATGTTGCTTGTGGCTGCCACAATCATTCTTGTTATAAAAATAAAAACAGAAACTAGTTTGTGGTTGTTAAGAGCTAAAGCAAAGATTTGATCTGTCTACTTTTTACAGCATGTTCTCCACTGATGCCTCACTACCACCCCCAAACAACCATCAGTTCTAACTTTTGCCTTATTTCTAAATATTCCTTGTAAGCCCATCCCCAAAGTAGATTTTTAAGATCACTACAGAGAAAGCCCAAGATTTATCCACACAGGGACATTTTAAGACATGCAGACATGTTTAAGGTGCTGTGTGTTTACCGAAGTAATAAAACATAATCAGCATAATCCTTTAAATAAAAAGGTCACAAGACAATTCCAGAAGTACAATAACTAAATACAAACCACATTCTGTGTCTGTAAACATGACATTCAGAAGCCACAGTACTTCCTATAGCTGGCTGTCAGAGACAGTTGATTCAAAGAAAATTAATTCTCTTTAAGCAGCAAAAGAAAAAATCCATGCCAATAGAGCAGGATTACTTTTCACTATTAAAATTCCATCTGTATTCAGTTTTGCAGGTAAATTATTTTAAAATATCAGTCAAGTGCACATCTAATTGGATGCAAGTTGATGCAAATTAGGATAGGTAATTCACAGCAGCATTTTTAAAAATATAAAACTATAGGGATATATACCTTTTCTTTCAGAAATCACAACTTTGCCAGGTTACTATCTAATATGCACATTCTTGTTGCAGTTACCAAAATTTAAGGTACTGAGGAACTACATACTTTTTTATATATTAAGAAGAATGATGCCTTAATTCAGAAGACTAGACCAAAGCAGAAAGTTTTATCATTAAAAAAGTAAAATAATATTATGACTATGTATGAATTGCCCCAGTGTAAGACCTGTAACGTTGAAAAAGTCTTAAGTATTTCAGATCTTAACTATTAAATCTCAGTTCAATGCATTTTAAAATTAAACCTATAATCATTTCACCCAAAGATTTAACTTTATCGACTGTTACTACTAGTATTTTTGTATTTGAGAGCTATAAAGTAGTTCTAAAATATACAAATTTATTAACAGGACTTGAATTTATATAATAAACCTTCGCTGTTCATACAGGGAAGAAAAAGTCAAAAAATATCAGTCAGTGCTTTAAAGAAAAAAACTAAAAATCTTCTCATTTGGGACCAACAAACATTTTTAGAAATATATTAATTAACTACAACAGATAAAAGCAAGGATCAATGAAACAATTATTTTTCAAATCTTACTCAGATAAGAGTTAAATGTTATACTGCTGTAAATCAAAGTATTTGCTTAAATTGATTTTCCAAAGCTTAATAATCAAATTCATGTGAACACAAATTGAAGTGTTATGTACTTTCTGTGGTTCCTATAATGACTAACTCAATAACCCTAAACCGAGCATTACTGCTGATTATTCTTAGGTGGATAAGACAATTTGACAGTTACTGTACTTTGAAATTTTACTCTAGTAAAATAATTTTAAAAACTAGACATACATACAATAAATACAATAAACATATCATAAAAGACTAGAAAAAACTTTCTTTTGTTTGACATGAGAAAAAACTCTTATCAACATTTAATAAGCATTATATTTTGTGGGGTTTTTGCTAGTACCCCAAAACTGACAAGTAAAAATAGGCTATTGCAAAAGTAAAGCAGTCAGGCCAGCCACATATGAACTTCAGAAACCAACCTGCTCAAAGTCTGTACCCTAACATTGCTCTTGTCACAGAACTTCAAAGAGATCAGTGTTGAAATTACAGCAAGATTTGGCCTGGTGTATAAAACTCTAGCAGCACTATCTCTGAAAAAGGTAATAAAATCTCCATAAAAGTTTGAAAATTTTACATAATAAGAAAATGCTCACAATGAAAACAGAAAAAAATCATCCATGCACTACTGAACTACAAAAACACTCTTTGCATTAGATCTTAAATATACAATTAACAGCCTTTAATCTCTCTTTCCAGGTAAGGTAATCTCAAACCTTCTTTGGAAATTAACTTCCCATGCAATTCAAAGCCCTCCATCTAGTTCCTGGACATTATTTCTTTTGTTTCCTTTTCACCACAAACCTTTTAATTATTAGAAGTGATGTACATTTGCATCTCTGGATATATATATATATATTATTCTCTATTTTACTAGCATTTCATTTCACTGTTACTGGGAGTGAGCACAGGTTGTTGACTATGCTGATAGGCAGAGAGCAGGCAGAAGTACTCTCTTCACATTTCATTCAGATAATAGAAATCTGCAAGCGGCTCAGTGTGACAGATGAGCTATGTGAGCTAAAGCAACTTGTTCCGCTTGTCAGCCTCCAAGAGCCTACAGCAGCAAGATACAATTGCAATGACACCACGATCACAGAACCGGGTCAAACATACGGTCACTTTAAAACAGAATGTCAACCGTTCTTTCTACTTGAGGAATTTGATTCAGTGACACTAAAAGCTGTTAGATACCATTAGCTTTATATCTAGGTTCAAAATGAAACTGTTACTTTGACAGCATTTGAAGAATCCTCTTCTGAGCCATTAAAGTTTGCAAGAATCACAAATGGTCAAATAACACCACAAACACCCACAGGGATTGGATACTTTACGATCAGAACACTTTCTCATGTTGCACCAGGGGATCTGTGCCTTTGGAGTAATATTTCCATTATGACCTTTGTGGATTAAATAGATTAATATCCTCACAGAATTTTAAAGATGATAGATTATACAGATATATACTTCTTTTTAATTGCAGAAATAAAAATAAAAGATACCTCAACTCATGCCTGGACCTATTATTTTGTTTAAATCATCAACTCTTACAGAAATTAAGTTTTTATTTTAATGGAATAGAAGGATTACTAATTAAATGATAGTAGACATTTAAAGAGAACTAAAAAGTAATATTTAATAATCTATTCCAACTATTTCCCTAACTTTTGGAAGATTCATTCTCATTATATTGTGATGATGAGCTACCTCATGCAATACTACTAACATGCACAGTTCAAAGTTTAAATAGCTGTGGTACACAGATCGCGTGGCCTTGATGGAGTTGACTTCCTTTCTAGCAGCTGGTATCCTGCTGTGGGTTTGAGATGGGAATGCTGTTCTGAATGCTCTTATGTCTCTGGTTTTCACTAATCAGTAAAGGTTGTTTGTTCTCCTCAGCTCATTCCACAAGCAAGTAGGCCAGTAGTGCACAAGACGTCAGGAGGAGACACAGCTGGTACAGCTGGCCTCAACTGACCAGAGGGATATCCTATAGCATATGATGCTATATGCATAATAGCATATATGCTATTCTATAGCATATGATATCTTGCTCAGCAAATAAAGCTGGGGGAAGACAGAGGAAGGGGGGTACTACGCATGATGGAGCCCTGTTTTCCTGGAAATGGCTGAAGACCTGCCTGCAGATGGGAAATAATGAATTCCTGGTTTTGCTTTGCTTGTGTGTGCAGCTTTTCCTTTACTTACTAAACTGCCTTATCTGAACCCATGAGTTTTCTCACTTTTACTCTTCCACCCAATCTTGCCCACCTCACTGGGCCGGAGGGTGAGGAGGGGGGAACATGAAGTAGCACCTGAATGGTCCTAGTTGTTGGCTGGGGTTGAACCACAGTACCACGTTACATGGTAGATTTAGATAACACTTGAAAAAGCATATATTGAGACGAACGTAGTTCTGATCTTATTTTGATATTAGACCATCACAATCTTTATTAAGTGACATACAAAACTATTTTATTTAACAGAATTACTCTATGAATATGTTTCAGCACAGGTAACTTCTGTCCAAAACCACCAGAAATGTAGAAGAAAAGAGCAAACATCCAAGACATCCAGAAGTAATTTCCTTCTCAATATATCACCAATTTGTGTTGGCAGTCTGAATCAAACTCAGATCATGGACTCTGGTCATGCTCAAACTCCCAGCCTACTGGTCTCCACAGCTGAATTTACAGGTATTTCAATACACCCTTGTTCGAAACATTTTATATTTTACAGGTTTTGATGTGTACATTTTTCTGGTTTGTTTACATTACATAATGGCCTTTCTAGCTCAACATAAGAATTTTCAGGAAAAATATTTTCAAGAAAAACTTCTCATGGAGCTGTTCAGCTAAAATATTTGTGCAGTTAAAAGCTTACATAATTCTTAAAAATAATTGTTTACTAGCTTTGATTTTTAAATGTCTTTGATCTCATTCATTAATATTCATTAGTCTTCTGATGTTGGACTAATGAGAATCTTTTGCATCTATGAGAGGTTATTTAAACAATGCCATCAGGTTTTTTTTCTTATTTATGTTTTACATCAACACTGACAACACTTTAGTCTTTGTACTCTCCAGATTTTTCTTCAAACTTCCTGAAGACATAGTCTACATACTTCAAAACAAAGTAGGACTCAACAAACGCATAACTATTTCAGTCAACTACAAGCACAGGACCCTAAATGGGTAACACAAACACATAATATATATGGACAGAATGAATAATGCTCATACTCAGCATCATTTACTTCCATGTTTTATATTCATTATTTATGTTTATGATGGAACATCTCTGAAGCAAAAAATAAAGACTACAGCCAGAAGTTTTCTGCTTCAAGAATTTACAGGCACAAAAGCAATAGCGTTGTTACTAGAATACACAATACCAGCCAAGGTATTTCTCATCACAGGCACACACACAAAAACACACAGAGACATCTAGTCAGTTTTATTCTTTGCATTTAAGAAAACACTAGTTGTTTTCATATTTAGTTTCCACTGCAGTACATATCCACAAGATGTTAAGAATATTCCAGCACATTCTACAAGAGGAATATTCCATTCTAAGTTTCCTAGTCACAATAAAATAAGTGGGCAAAAGCAGGAAATTACATAATTATACATCACCCACTACAGCATACAGATGCCAGAACATTTGACTACACACCCATATACCAGATTTCTATACACAGAGAAAGTGATTGCTCTAGTCTCAGTATAAAATAATAACAGAAAAGTTAGCAGTTAAAAGTACCCCTATTTTTAAGGGTTTCCAGTGTATCTCCCAGGATGCTTGGTACCTAATAACATTGGAATCCACCAAATCCAAACATTTCAAGAGAGTTATTTTGTGTATATGAAAGTTTAAAAGATCTTCACTGATACCAGTCTTTGATTATCTATAAAGCTATGTATGCTAATATGAATTTGGTTCTACATTACAGTACAATTGTGGGAAAAAAAAAAAAAAAGTCATTTTAGAAGCTTTAAGTAGTATCCAAAGTATTTATATAAGCCAGATGCTGTGGATAATCATCCATTTCTAATTCTGATTATATGCAACATCAAGCCTTATATGTCACTCTAAAAGGTAAGTAGTATTAATCTTCCTCTTAAGAACATTTTCTCATTCTGCCTTTTTTCTCTTTCTATTCCTGTCTTTTCACCTGAACTAACATCAGTCTACATTTAAATCTGGATATTCCGTCTTTAATTCTAATACTCAAACTCACCACCTGGAGATGGACCATTAATGCATACATCATACTGAGATTTTATCCCAGCTGATCAAGGTTTTTAAAAACAAGTCACAATCAGAATTAACATGACATGAAGAGTGTCACAATACTAGAAGGCAATTTTTTTTTCTGATACCTGGGAAAGTTAAAAACAGGATAAAATATTATGTAATAGAAATTGTTGGAAGTAGAAAACCATTATATATTTTTATTTATGTTTTCTAAATACAACATTTACATTCTAAATGTTACTTCAAATATCTTCAAGTTCCCAAATTTTTATTTTTTTTTTTATTTATTTATTTTAGTTTTGTTAACGCATACTGTCAAGGCTTAACAGCTACTGCTTCAGTTGTAGCTCTAGGAAGAGTACAAAACACCAGACCTACTTAATGGGCTATGATTCAAAAGGCAAAATTAAGCAAAGTGACACAGAAATCCCTTCCATTGAAGACATTTAGGTAAAGAGAAAAGACAGTACCTGCTACTAACAACAATGAATCAATAGAAGAAAGCTTACAAATTATATTAATTAGTAAGAAGCAGGCAAGAAAAGTAAGAGCCTCAAAGCACTAGCAGCACCTTGGCAAAACTCCCACAAGCAAACGCTTACCTAGCCCCCAGCATCCTCCTATGTCTTTCAAATAAGTGTAATCCAGCAGTCAGCTATTTGCCATATGAAATTAAGAGTCCACCAGCCTGGCCAAATACCCAATTTACTAAAACAACTTTTTAAACTAAAAAGAAATCTGTGTGACCAATCTGTTGCTACTAATATCCAAGTTTGGTTACATCCACACAAACTGAAGCAACTGCAGATTAAAGATATAAATTAATCTTTGGCAAGGAAGATTAGTGCTCTACTTGGAAAGACATCTATTACTGCTAAAAGTGCTGCAACTTCCTTTATGAGATTTATATTCTTTTACCCATTAAAAAAAAAAAAAAAAAAAAGACTCTGATCAATTTTCTAAACTTTCATATAACTTTCCATAAAGTGAGCACTAAAACATAGAGTTAAGTTTTGGAATTATGTTCGTTCAATAAGCATGTTCTGCCTCATTCAGATTTCATTTCCTAAAGTCAGAAAAGAAAGAACATCAGAACACTTTTGACAGAAAAAAAAAAATTAAAAAAAATCTGATTCAGTTAAACAGCTCAAGACTTTCCAAATGAATGTAAACTTTGAAAAAAGTACTCATGTTCAAGTGAAAAATGATCATTATTACTGTTTTTAAATCTCCTTATTTCTGTGAGTTGTCATTTTTAAAGTCACAAAAATATATCTACCATGCTACAGACAGAACTATAATGTAACGGGACTTATATAACAGCCTTTTTTAGGATAAAAGTTAGGCACCTTACAGATGCAGTTTCTTTTTTATTTAATAGAAGCCACCTTCCTTACTAACTGTCATCAGTTCTGTGACTGAAAACTGCAATTCGTTATGCTTCGCTGACAGTCATGAATCCTGTTGTGGTTATATTTTTCAACCTGAACATTAATACACAGGACTGTTAAAAATTCTATGGGATTGCACCACTACTCCTATTTTATTAAACTACTTTGTCAAAAGACAGTTAAATACTATGTATCCTTTAAATACATTATTCTAACTAGGGAAACATTGTCTGCCATGTGAATTAAACAAGCTAAGAAACCAAAAAACAAATAAGACTGTAGAATTTTTGGAAACACTACTTAATTTTTAAGATCCCATAAAATATGAAAAAATAAAATGCATTACTAATACTGTTTTATTTTCAAGTGGGCCCCATAGTTACAAATGAGCTTCACTACAGAAATAAAACTGACAGCTAAAAGACAACAAAGCAGAACAATTTTCATTACTTAAAATGAAACTAACAAGGGCTACCAACAGAAAAAGCCTAACTTCTTTAAATTCCAAAATGAATCTCCTCTCCTGACCTTTATAGAGCTCAAGATGCATACGTACACAGAATAAACAAAATAATTTGAAAGCAAATTCACTGAGTGAGCCTGACCTTTGAAACAGCAGAGATAATTTTAATCAGATTTGCACAATGTTAGTCTGTCTCAGTTTCCATGTAGCAACACAAAGATGACAAAACTACTTAAGGGGAAAACAAAGGCAACATTTTACCAAAGTAAAAGCATCTTCAAATATTTTTTGAAATAGGCAATATCCCTAAGCGTCTGAGGCTCAGAAATATTCCTCTGAAATTCTACTCCCTCAGTGTCCCACTAAAGCTGCACAGTTCAGCTCCAAAGAGCCCTTTCTGCCAGTTACACAAGTTTCTGTCAGTTAAGTGGAAGAGATGACACCTAAAAGAAAAAAAAATATATAAGCTACACAAACATTTTAAAAATTGAGTTTGTAGCAGTGGACAGTAGTTGTGTCCTCGATCACCTAGCATACAATAGGCTACTTAAAGCTTCTCAGTTATGTTGATTATCTTAATTTTTCAGAGATGAGTTAAAAAATAAATCCAAATTTGCCACATAAATAGTCTGACAAGCAGTGCTTAATAGTAAAAATTTCTAGTTACAAACAACAGAAGTTCTCAGAAGTACATACAAAACAGCTTTAGTTGAAACTAGTCAACAATACCTTCCTTTCTCAAAGGACTGATGTTACAGCAAGAGTTAAAAACCATTTATCAGCCACCAAAGCTGATGGTTGCTTGTAACACTTGGAAAAATAAAGAAAGAAACCTTATACTTTATGCAAGCTCCAAAACAGCTTACTGCAAGTAGTTCTATTACATATACTGGATGAAATGAAGCAAATTAACATGGAGAGCTGAAAGCCCTGTTTAGATTCAGAATGCGCAACCTCCATCAGACTAGATCTTCCACACCAAGAGTGACAACAGGCTTCTGCCCAAGTTGGCAAACAGCATGAGAGTAAGATACCACTAACTAAACAAAGATACATCTAAAATGCTGGAGTTTGGCTTTGGTACTTTTGAGATAAGAACAACAGTGAGTAGAACAGAGATCCTCATTAACTTAGTATTTACCCAAGACTAAACAGTATTTAAGGGACAATATAGCTTTGACAAATAACATGCTTTAATCTAACAGCACTAGTTCAAATCCTAGCTTAGTTGGTTTTAAAGCTTAATTTCTTAGCACTTACAGGGAGATGTTCAGTTTAACAAACCACTTAGATATTAGAACAGCCAGAAAGGAAGTACGAAGTAAATACTATTAACTACATGAATTTATAACTATGCATGGCTCACAAGTAAAATTTATACATTGGCTGTTTCCCTGTAGAATCACCACTACCCTTTTAATACCTATGAGCAGTAAGGTGAAACACATGTGTTTCTGAAGACAGAATTTGGTCACCTTATTCAAACTCAGATAATTAAGAGTAAATGTCATAACATTTGACATAGCCTCTGAGACAATAAGCAACAGAACAGAGTTTATAAATCATTTGACAACAAGCATTGTTGAGAGCTAACATCCATTAAGGTGGGATTGTGAAGACAACAGCTTTCCAGAACAATAATTCATCATATCTGTTTCCCAAATTTGTTATCTGAATTTGTTGTAAGCCAGTCAACCCTTTTTTACTACGTTCCTCTTCTGCCAAACTATTTTGGTCTTTTTCTCTCTCACAGTGCATTTTGCCATAGCTATCTGAGATCCTCATCTTTTCCTAATACAGAGTTTAACTTATTCAACTTATCAGGAAGGCTAAGACGGGAGCTGATCACTGTGTACACACTTACACAGTCTGACAACATAAAGCATTTTGACCTTGCAAACAAGTCATACAGGATCTAGCATTTGGAAATTAATATTAGAGAAGCTGAAATTTGAGTAAGACCCAATTTCCAGACAATGAAAGTAAATTAAAATGAAGCAAAAAAAAACTGTAAATCAGTATTGAAGTAACTTAGGACTATGTTATTGCATTATCATTTATTAGTATGAAATTGAAGTTATCACTCTGCTATAAGGTCAATTCCAGTTTTGTTTAGAGTAGAAGGAAGTCTACATGTACCACTAATTACTACTTTCCTCTTAGAAAGCAAGCTCCAGTCTAAGGAAGGCTCAGAGTGTGAGAGTGAGCCTAAGGAAGGCTCAAAAAAAAAAAAAAAAAGACTACTAGTTCAAGCACTCACATGGTTAAAGGAAAAAGCATGTTCCTAAAAAAAGATACAAAGAGATACAATGCTCTGCTCAGGAAAAACTCATTCCGTCAGTGCCTGTTCTTTTTTCTTCAAGACTTTTTTTTTTTTTTTTAATAAATTTAGACTGAAGAAGCCCCAGCCTCAACCTGATTATTATCTCTTTTTCAACTACAGCTTTCAAGATCTTATTTCCAACATCCTTAAAAAGCAAAATGGACAGTTAAATGTTTCATTGTTTTCAATGCAATAGTTCCACCATTCAACAGCGAAATCCAATAATAGATGAACGATTATCTAGTCTACTTTGGATCACAAGCAAGCTGGTTTTAAACAAACCTGTGGAATTTATAGGAGCATTTGCACAGGTACAGCTAGCACATAAAGGCTGTTTAGAACTTGATCCCTTTTACCTCAGTTTGGACAATGCACAAATAAAGAAGCACTTTGTCTATACTACTGCAGTATAAATCTGGTTCAGAGGATGAAGTATTCTCAGTTACCCCATGTTTCGAAGCTAGCAATCCTTCCACCTAAAGGAACTCTCACTCCCCTGTCCAGGTTTTGCATAAGCTTCTGTAAGCAACTGTATAATGAATTGGAACAATCAATTTTTCAAGTTTGTCAAGGATGAAAACCCCTTTTTGTACAGTCAATTGGCTCAGATACCTCCGGTGGTCTGAATCACCACACAAGCCAAGAAACAGCTGTACCAGGGTAACAAACACATTACAAATGGGAAAGGAGTCCAGCAGCTGAGATATTCAATTCCTTGAACTGCTTATGCTATTAAAAATATAATAAATAAAAACAAGGAATTAAAGCTTCTGTTACTAAGTCCTACTTTTTGTAGTGGTTGAATCTCTTAAGACTGACTCTGTCCTAAAAAAAGCACTAGTGCTTAAGCTGTTAGTCAGCGGACAGTTCAGAAACTGGGTTTTTTAATCACTTTTCACTTAAATGACTACGTAAGTATCTCTAGATATATCCTTGACTCAAGCACTACCTCAGTATTTCAAGCAAAACTAGCAAGAAGCCAGTCTTACATGTACAGCTGTAGTTCATTCCCATTTTCAAGCTGTCTTTCCCACCATTGACTTCGAAATTGCTGCAGTGGTTTCTGACAGCTTCCAAACTCATAGTCACCTTGATTGCCTGTATGACTATATCCTTCCCAAATCTAGTACCATAGCAGCAGTCTCAGAAACATATTCTTATCATTTGAATGATTAAAATGTGATTTCAATCTCTGATGCTTAGAGGAAAAGAATACAGTATCATCTGATCACCATCAGCCCCAAAGTATCTAAATCTTTCCATCGTTTGTTTTTATAAAGTAATATAATACAAAAATATTTGTGAATCAACACCTCTACAACAGGTGGCTTCTTGCAATATTGGAAAATGTTATTGGTAGCTGCATGATATAGTCTCAACAAAAAACCAAGGACTAGTTAAAATGTGGCTCTCAAACAGTAAACATTCAAGGAATAACATAGGGTGACTTTATCTTTTGTAATGCTGCCTTCATATTTTCAATGTATAGACAAAGAATTCTTACATGCATACTAAGTGTACCTCAAAAACTAACATTACACTAGGAAAATATAGGGGGAAAATAAATGCCAAATACAGAATAAAACCTCATCCTACTTTGATATTTTCTTTTCAAATTTTAAGGCACTTGTCTACATCTTTAGGCACACAAATCATTTAAAAATTGTTTTCTAAGAAAGTCCTTTTCATTTATTTGGATACTCCCATAAAAATATCTATACTAAAATGCACTACTTTGTCTAACTCTAGAGTACCTCAAATTGTATCCCAAGTTCAAAATAAAAAAACACAGTAAAATCTTTTGCACTGTATTTCATAAACAGCCAACCAGCACTGAATCTTTCCTGTTTTCAAACCTGTACCTAGTATCCTCTTATAGAACAACCGCAAAAATTGTGCCTGATTCTTGTTACAAAGTTACAGACCAGTAACCACTTACCATCCCACACCAAATAGTTTAATTGCTACCATCCAACCCCCAAGAACACTCTTCCAAATCAGCACCTACTGGGACAACTTGCGATAAATAAATTAAACAGAAATTGATTATATAAAAGTATAAATATTTACTAATACATATTAGATAAATAATAATATTTACAGTTTCTAGTAGGCAAATGACTACTCTTACACAAATCTGAAATAATAACTAAACCAAAAATATGAGTTGACAATTTGCATGCAGCATATGACCGTCAACACCCCACAGAACAGTAACATCACTGTAGCTTCATGATCATTTAAATACAATTTCTATGAAAGCTTGCACAGCAATGGAGGCTAAAGTCCATGAAGTCCAGGGTTGTAACATTTTCTATTAAAATCATTCAACATGTGCTTGTCTGCCCAATGATTTTTTAAACAAGACTAC
>VZRU01017876.1:0-61673 GCA_013398155.1 Pedionomus torquatus | reverse complement strand
GCCCCGGTCCCGGTCCCAGCCCCGGCCCCGGCCCCGGCCCCGGCGGGTCCCGGTCCGCTTCTCCCGGCCCATAGCGGGGGAAGGAGGGTGGTGCTGGCGCTGTGAGGAGCGCGGCTGCTGAGGTGGCCGCCCCTCGTGTTGCAGCCCTCCAGCAGCAAGCGGCCGCGGGTGAGGGGAGGCAGCAGCGCACCTGGGGCTCCGCTGTGGGCGGTAAAAGCTGTGCCTGGGCTCAGCCGTGCCCGAAGCGAGCGGTTAGGAAAAAGTTCTAGCAGTTACGGATTCGCCGTTCTTCCCCCCGAACCTGCCCTCAGCCGTAACGAGGAGGTCACGGCGCAACAAGTAGGGGAGGCGTGTGTCCCGTGGGTAGGATGTTTCCCGGGTACCAGCTGCTGGTGATGGAGTTGAAAGGCTATCGTGGGTTTTCCTTGACTCTCATGTGGCTTTACTTTTTGGTTTTGGTACAGGAATAGTGAGCCTTTATCTCTCCCTGCCACTGGACACAGCGGTAATGTCCCTGCCAGCCTCCCTGGCACGGCTGAGGATGGTGGTGCTCCTCGGTGCAGTAGCACAGTCACACAAGGCCCTCAGCAGCAGCGGGTGCCTTCCCGAGCAGTGCATCCAGCACCATCATTAGCTTATGCCGTAAGGTATTTCTCCCCCTGCCTTTTTCTAACAGGAGAAAGCATGGACTCACTTGCTTCGGTTCTCTTGGGCTGAGGTTTTTCAGTGAAGACAAGGTCTGACAGTAGAAAGCCAGGTTTCTAGCGGGCCTCTGGCTTGTAGGAGAGTTCATTTTCAGTCTGACGTCTAAGAAGGTTCTCTGACATAGCTACTTTCACATATATCCACTGTAGAGGAACGCAATTGCTGAACATTACTGTTATTTCAGTGCTTAAGGCAATCATGCTGGGCTCAAGCCTGAAGTTTGAATTTTACTTTATATTCTAAAGGAAATGAGTATAACAAACAGAAGACAAGTGTGATGCATTTGCTGGAGCCAGTATCACTGAGAATGCAAGGCACTCTTCTAATTGCTGTATTAATGAATACTGTCATAAAACTATTGCCAATACTCCCAAGTATCATAACTTATCTTGTACGCTCCTATTAAAGACGTTGTCACCAACCCATGAATGTGGTATCAAGTGTCACTATTACTTAATGCCAACAGAGAGCCAACGTTGCCTTTTGGTGCCACTGCCATGAATAATACCTTGGTATCTGTTCTTCCGTACAGCAGTCCCCTGCCTGATCACAAAAAACGCACCATGCTGAAGCGGCAGCATTAATTCCCCCTGCTGTTACACATTTTGCCAGCCCTTTGTGTAGAGTGACAGCTCCCCTGTGTCAACTGTCTGCAAAGCTACACCAGGTATGTCCCTTTAACGGTGCACACACCTGTCTTCTAGGATTATGCAATTGATAATCCAGTACTGGCTGCTCTTCCTACATCCGCTTGATTCTGAGAAATATACCAACCCCTCATTTTGTTTACAAAAGCAGAAACAGTGTGTACAATTCCCGTATCTAGTACAAGTGAAGTGTTTTGCTATCACAGGGCCACTTTTGTAAAGGTCAGAATTATCTTCTGCAGTTACACCCTGGATAGTGGACAGATCACTCCTTCTGTCCTGGTTTAAGGTAAAACTGAACCAATTTGTAATTTTACCATGACACCCTCAAATTAGAATACAAGTGCTAATTTCTGAGTAGTTGATTTTGACTCTAAAGATTGCTTTGTACTTTCATGAAGTCCTAGTGTTTTTAATGACATTGCATTTGTGCATTGATTTTATTACCTTGCACTCATGAAGACATGAGGTAGTTTTCCTCATGTCTTATTGATCTCACTGAACTGAGTTAATATATAGTAGTACAGCAGGCAAATAGCAGTGACAATGTTTCCCCAAATTGACTCAATTTGTCGTTAAGAAACATGAAGACAGTGACGTCTGTCTCTTTGCTTCAACAGCCTAATCTGCATCACCTTGCTGCCTTTTAAGTTATTAGGCTTTTCTGGTCATCCCACACTCGAAGAACAAAGTCTGACTTTTCCCTTTATGACGTGCTTTACTGCCATTAATTGTTAAGGAGGCTGTATCACCAGTAAAAGCAAACATCATCATACTTCTCTGTAGACAGTTTCACTACCATTTGCAGATGGATTTCCATTCAAATCAAGGAGTACTGTGTGAGATGATGTGCTCATCACACCCTGATGAAAGTATGCTCATTTATACTTTTATGTGTGTTGTCCCTCGTTTACTCAGCATTTTAAAATAGTGTTCAAAAATATCCCCTCTTTTGAGGTCTGCAAACAAAGATAACACTTTAAGACTCTTTTGTTGTCCCAGGCACATGCTTGTGATACTGTGAAAACAAACTCTACTGAAGCATATACTGAAAAGAATTGAGACTTCAGTAAAGCAGCACATCGGAAAATATATTTAGAAAATTTTAAAACCAACAAAAGAAAAAAGCCCTGAGTGTTATCAAATGGTGTTGAAAACAAACTGCAAATCCTAATCTCTTTGAATAGCTCTAGTCATAATTCTCCATTTC
This sequence comes from Pedionomus torquatus, assembly GCA_013398155.1. NCBI lineage: Eukaryota > Metazoa > Chordata > Aves > Charadriiformes > Pedionomidae > Pedionomus > Pedionomus torquatus. Next base: position 59,111 of record VZRU01017876.1, on the reverse strand, counting down.
TAACATTGCAACCTCTGTCTGTAACCAGAGATTATGTTACGTAAATACTGACAACTGCTAAAATACGTAAAAGGCACACAAAGAGGTGGGCTACTGCAACAGCAGAAGCGTTTGCTTACCAAAAAATGCATTTAATATTCTGTTATTAACAGAGAAAAACAAATGCAATACATAAGCAAAAGCAAAAGCTAGATAAACTGCTTCTAACATTCAGCTGAGCATGAAATATCCTCTTGAAGAAAAGCTGGGTAGAGATCTCAGGAAAACATTCTTTTAGCTCGCCACTGCTTATTTGTTTGATGGGACAGTTCTCTTTGTTCCTTTATACTGAGCTGGTTTATAGTTATGCGGAAACAAATTTTTTCTCCCCTCTAATCCTTAGCAGGAGCAGGAGCCCTTAAGATCTTGTCTTTGCCAATCGCACACTTTCAGTAAGTCAAATCCTTATAAAACCGGCAAAGAGATACATGAGAGTCTATTGGTCCTTGTAATGCATGGGAATTGTAGTTTATTTTTCAATGAATTTTGTGGTCTCCACTATGAAGCTATTTTTATCTTAAATTAGGAGTCCTAGAATTGTGAAATTATATAGGGTGTATTTTCAAACAAACTTTCTTCTGCCTTTTGCCTTAATATTTTTTATGTGTCCAAGAAGTAGGAACACAGTAATTCTGAAAAAGTAATGATAGTATTAATAAATCAGAATCTTGCAGTTTTGTCATCCTTCATATAACAAGGTTATTCTTCTTATGGTCTATTTCTGCTGGGTCCTGAAGTTTAAAGTGTGTGTCTATCTCTTCTTTCTATGAGATATGATGTTATTCACAATCCTCAAACATCCATGAGAAGAAACCTTAATGTATAGCCATCAGAAAAAGCAACAGAACATCACAGGACTTTTGTAAGACATTTTCATTGTTTACTTTTTTTTTTAGTATTCAATCCTAAAGCTATCTTTTGTTGGTTTTAGTTGGAATCCGGAGAATACAGTGCACTGGATTATCACTGCTTTAAGGAGGCTGGGTCTTAGGCATTAATACCCTATCACTTTAATGGCTGCTTCTTTATTATTGTGATGCAGGTTTGCTCTCACTGTTTTCTTCAAGCCACAATGTATTATCCACTGGTCAACTCAACAACTACTTCTTTAAGACCAATTGGCTGTTTCTTCTAACTCACTATTAGTCATTTCTCTTTTCCTCAAAACTGGGAACAGTATTCATGTCTTTGGCAGGGTAACAATGGTACTGCATCTAACCAAAACAGCCCCTTCTGTGAAGCCAGTCATTAATTCCTCTCTGGTAGCTTGTCATCACCAGATGTCTGCTGAGTTTACACCCTGTGCGTTTCCCGTGACTGCACCCACAAGGCATCCACAAATGATTCTGTATTTTCAGTAAGAGCACCACATCCTCTTATGAACTTTCCTCTTCACTACCTCAGCAGCTGCAGCTGCTGACCACAGAACTGCAGCCTCTCTTTACGTTATGTGTTGTACCTCTCTCTTGACTGAAAGAGCCTACAAACAGCATAAGTGCACAACGGTACTTTTACTTTAAGGACAGAGTTTCATCACTTAGGATTTTGGGAAGTGGGTTTTGTGCAGAAAGTCGTGAGAAGTATTCTGCATCCAACCCAGAAAAACATTTCCAGGTTTATATCAACAACTAGAGTACAAAATGTTTTTATTTCTCATAAGAAGCACTGGCAATGAAGTCTAACCCTGCCAATAATACAGCATATCTGAAGGAGGACTCACTGTTATATCAAAGCATGAGGAGAAGCGTAGGCACATTTCCCTCCAGAAATCTGCATTCTCTGAACATGATCACCAGCAGTAGATGCAATTAGCTATGTCCAATTTACATTTTGAGCACAAGGGACAAGCTCTCACAGCATGCTTAATACAGAGAACACAACAAACTGTTTTTTGTGAGCACAATGCAGTTTCTCCATTCAATAGGAAACTTTACAAAGTATATGTGCAAGGTATAATTACAGCATGCCACAAATAAAATTTCAAAAGGATAATTGAAACAACACTCATATCTTGAAAAAGAAACTGGTTAATTGATGTAGGGTCATAGACATATGTCATAGCATACAATACAATAAAAAAAATGTAAACACCAATTTTCAAATCAATGCAGCTTGAAAACTTGAATTCGGATTTTAGAAACAGGAAAAAAAAGCCAACAAGAAAAACCCCACAAAGTAAGCTCTATATTACAATCCCTCAGCTTACCTGTAAAGATGAAAGTAAAATTTGGGGAACTGTTAATATTTTTCTAATGCATTAAGGGGTCTTTCTTTCATCTTTTTTTTTTTTTTCTTGCTGTCTGTTGCCATTGAGGCTAGTGGGAAAGTAGCCAATTTAGACAGAAAACTTCGCAGCGTAGCAGGGAGTCTTGTTTATCATCACATGTAATAGCAGCTGTTTCCATCAAGAATGAAGTTGATCAGTGCAGACTAAATAAATTAGGTAATTCTTTAGATGGTTAACAATATACTGTGAATGAGCAAAGATGAATCATTGTCTCCTGATACCGGGAAACTTCTCTTTCAAATATGCCAATTTGGTGGTTAGAAACTAAGGAGCAATGGAGTTCCTTAATATATATTTTTACACAAATATTTCCAGTGACTGAAGGGACATGTGGGACATGAAGTGTAATACATGAGGGACATGAAGTTCTATAATCGTTGTAAGGTCTGTATCCAGACCCAGATTTTTTTCAACTTTCTTCATCTTCTTCTATACTATGCTTAAAATTACTTATACTATTACTTCAAATTCTTGCCTAAATTTCTTCAGCAGAAGAATTTGAGAATTGCAGTAAACAAGAAGTATAAAACCTTGGGAGCATGTTTCTTCACATAAATAACTAAAATATGCTATGTTGAGTTAATATGCTGAACACGTAGCCAATAAACCTATAAATATACTGAACTTCACATAAATTTGCACCCTTCCCAACTACTACACTAAGTAAAGCAGCTTGTATGCCACTCGGGAAGCTACGGTTTTATTCTTAACAATTCATTTTGTAGAACCTTGAGAATATTTGGGAGCTTTCTATCCCCAGGTTTTGCCACTTTCTACAATGTCTCTAGCCTGAAATCACCAGACTGATGATGTGGCGAAAATCAACCCCATGGGTATAAATGAATGAAGAAACTGGTCACATAAGCTTTATGCCTCTTCTTTTTACCCCCTCTAAATGTATATTATGGAACTTATATGTAAGGCAGGTAACTGGGCAGAAAAAAACTGACCTATTCTGTAAAATATGAGAGTTACCTATTTAGAACTCTAGCCTAAAGCCTTAAAAGATTTGTTTAGTCTTCTCCAGGTTTATGTTTTGTACTCCTTCCTCAAAAGGTCTAGACTAGATGAATTTGATAGTGTAAAAATATGTGATATATGAAAAGAAGAGCTGACACATACCAGCCTTTAATTTTAAGAAGAAAGCACGTCTCAGAAGGGTAGCTGGTTCATAATTCCAAGAAAGATAAAAAATGGGAAAAGCCTAGTAATGATGTACTAGCTTAAGGGAAAGCCTATCAATTGTTTATGTTACTAAATGACCTTACTAACTTTAACTCTGCTTATGTTGCAATCAAAAGCTATGAGGAAAGGACACATCGAGTGAGCTAAATCACAGATATATGAGGTATATGTACTGTAAGCATGATGGTTTCTCAGAATGCTGCTTGCCTGAGTGCACAGAGGGCCTATTCCAAAGATACCTTGAAATGAATATCTTCAGAGACTGTTAGAGGATGATACGTAGAATGTCAGTGTACGAGGCAGAAACAGATTTGTACTTGAAGACTTCAGTATTTACTGTTATGATGGCAGTTCATTACCTCTTTTTGAAAACAAGGAAAAAGAGTTTCTGTTGGTTTCAGATTTTATTTTAGTTCCTTCTGCGCTGCATGAAAAAAAAGATAGTATATGGTGTCTGTTTAAGTAAAGGAACAACAACAACCTTAAGCAAGATCTTTTTAATATAAAAAGAACTGGATCTTTATCACAAATAAGAAAGCAATGAAACTCTCATGTACTACAGAAAACCCATTTAACCTTCAAAATCTGCCAGGCAATTTTGTGAGGAACCACAGCAACTAAAACATGATAAATAAATATAGAAGTAAAGGTTGGGAAACACCTATGTTAGCTTCAAAAGTTGTTAAACAATAGATGGGAATATTAATGCAAAGAATATTCATATTGTGGTGCTATCAAGGGCATACATTAAAGTGGAGTACTTGTTACAAAACCAAGGGAAAATTACTTTTGGGGGGTTTTTGGCATGACAGGGCATGTAAAAAGAATTTAGAAAGTGTTTTCAGAATTTACCAAGTGCGTTACTTACAAAGTATTTTGCTTTACTAGGAAGGAAAAAACAAAAGGCAGAAACAAAGCACTTAAAGCAGCATAGGTAAGCATTGTTACAATCTTTGTTCTTTCCAGGCTAGCTCTAGGCTTCACACGCAAGCTCTGTGTGAGCCGTATGGCTCATATGGAATTACAGAACTTAGAAGAAATTTAAAACTTCTTATGTGAAGTGGTTTCGTCTTGATAACCTTCAAATTATCTTTTCCTTCTAAACATGCCATGAGATAAATTGATTTACAGCTCTGTTTTGCATAGAAAAATGCTCCAAATTTCTATTGTAAGCATGTCACTGCAAGTAACAAAACCAGTCATAAGTTTGCTCAAATGCATTTTAAATTGGCTGACAGACTAGTGTTGAAGAACTACATAGAGCTGTGGGTTCACTTTCAGTGAGTAATTTTTATAAAATTTCTGTATGTCAGTGACATAATGTCATTTAAGGATCTTTTTTCTAAATCAGATAAAACTGATTGGATAAGTAATTTTTAAAAATCAAGTTCTGCTGTCCAAACTCAGAATTTGTCCTTTGAATCCATAAATTACCTGAAGGATATTTACCTTGAGAACATTGTGACAAAGCTTCAACAAACATGTAACTCATCCTTCAACTATTCTCAGTGCTTGTGAAAAATATTCAGTGGTGAAAATAGCTGTGCCAGCAGCTACTACAACTTTACTTGACCAGACAATAGAAAAGTGAGAAAGCTAAAGAGTTTCCACACCCCTGACAGTTTGAATGTTTTATAATTTCTTTTTTATGCTTCAATTTTAGTACATAAGGGATATTTCAATATTTTGGGGGATCTTTTTTTCTTTGGTTCCCCAGGTGATTTCTTTTTGCAAGGCAGGAAGAGGGTTTGGAAGTGACTGTAAATTTCATAAACTCTATACAGACATACCTCTGTAAGCAACTATGCAGTCAATGAAGTAAAAGTGCTAGAAAAAACAGTAACGAGTTTTAAACAATACTAAAATATTGTCTCATAGTAATTTTTATTGCAGCGTATTCTGACCTTTAAAGTCTTTAGGAACCGATGTTATTACTGTAATTTTTGGTAAACAGGAATTGTGGAACTAATGTTTCTCAAGATTGTTCTGAACAGTTCCAAGGACAGTTGCATCTATGGGGCTACTAGTGGGGACAAGGGAGTCCACAGAGTAGCACAGTCTCTCTCTGGTCATACATCATGCTATCTATATCCAGAGGAAGCCACAGCAGTGATCAGAGGCCTGGAGCACCTCGTCTAGGACAGAGGCTGAGAGAGTTGAGGTTGATTCACAGGCAGAAGAGGGGACGTCTCCAGGTAGACCATATGGCAGCCTTTCAGTACATAAAGGAGGCCTACAGGAAAGATGGGGACAAACTTTTTAGCAGGGCTTGTTACAATAGGACATGGCATAATGGTTTTAAACTAAAAGAAAGTAGATTTAGGCTAGATATAAGGAATTTTTAGGCTAGATATAAGGATATTTGACAATGAGAGTGGTGAAACACTGGAACAGTTTGCCCAGAGAGGTGGTTGATGCTCCATCCCTGGAAACAGTCAAGGTCAGGCTGGATGGGGCTCTGAGTGACCTAATCTAGTTGAAGATATCCCTGCTCATTACAGGGGGGTTGGACTAGATGACCTTAAAAGGTCCCCTCGAACCCACAGTATGCTGCGATACTATGATTCTATACCAGATCAGGCAACGTCAAACTGGGAGCCACAATCCTCCCCTTCCCATCTGCTGAGCTCTCCATGTGATCTCTATCACAGTATCACTCCTATGAGGGAAGAGTAAACCTCCGCAATGGAAATGCCACAGTACAGATAGACAGTACAATTTCAAACTTAGTGTAAGATGAATTCTATAAGAGGATGCATTTACACCTGCTGTCAGAATTATGGTTCAGACATTAAGAAACTTGGGTTTGCTGCCATTTCTTAACCAGTATAAATCACAGATAAATTCTTTATTTGACATCTATAACCAAACAGTCATTTTCTCCACTCCTGTTCACAATGTACAAAAATTACTACTTTAAGAATTAATTAACTGGATAATTGAATTATAACCTGACTGGTATATTGATATCAATATAATTTTGTTTTGTTTGCTGAGGTTTTAGTTAGCTTTAATTATATTAATAGTAGTTTAGTATTAATACTAGCTTGGTAATATGTCTTCTTGTTTATACTTGGGAGTTTTAATAAAGCATGAAAGGCCCTGTCTTGTATTTCATTCAATAACAAACCCATGGAGTTCTGAATAGGTGTTTCCTGATTAACATAAGACCATGACCATTTTTTTCTGTTAGCATAAATTTCTTACATCCAGCATTAATCTGGGAATATGGTCTGCAAGGAGAAAGGCGGTAGTAGAAGCAGCATGGCCCTGTGCAAAGACTGACAAAAATTCACAGCACTCAATGTCACAGTCTCAGCATAGTCTTGTCATGTTATTCCCACCTACACCACTCCTTTGGGTAAAGGAGAGGATTTCAAACGGGGATATCAGAAAAAGTTGCTTCTACTACTGGCTGGAGTGGGTGAATCTAAAGATAAGTGGTTTTATTGATGATTTTCAGGAATTAACCATAGGCTGTCCCTCTGCTTTCACCTTCATTGGTATTACAGGGCTGTGTCTTCTGTATGCTCCCTACCAATTGTCCAGAAGTGAGCTGAACCAACTGAGATTAATGTTATAAAAATACAAGCTGCATAAATTAATCAAAAGCTATATTGCTAAAGTCAAGAGGAAGACCAAGATATTTGAGGTTTAGATTCAGTCCTTTATAAGCCTCCCAACTGGATCTGTTATGAAGTCATTCATCTTCTAGAACATGATTCAGTAGAGAAATTCACAAATCTTTAAGCTATCCTTTTGCTTTCATACTTTTTGTGCAAAAAAGATTAGAGTACAAAGCAAAACTGCATAGCTATCACAGGAAGCTTCTAAGCAATGCCAAATTAACATGAGAAGCAAGTAGAGAATTACAGAGAAAAATGGTGCTTAGATCGCTTAGTTGGCAAGACAGCAAGCCTAGACTGATTGCCAACAGACTGGCAGCAAAAACATTCAGATAAATTCAGTCTCACAAACATCAGGCCACATAGGAACATTTAAATGCAATATAGTGTACTTGCTTAAATAAGGGGTGGGAAAAAATGTTTCTTTTATTTTGGTAGAGGTGAAGATTATATTTAATAGAGAAGAATGGCTAAAAGCTGTAGGCAGAATTTTAACCTAATCTGCCATTCCACTTGGGCAGTGAGTAGGCAAGGTGCCTTAGCTGCTAGATTTTATGATTCCTGCAAGGTGGGGAAGGATTCTCTAGTCCTCACTCATTCCTCACTTGGTCTCTAAAATGCAGAGGTAGCTACTCTGTGCTTGAAACAGAAGCAGCATCTGGTAACACCATAACATAATGCACCAGGTGCTATGGGGATAGCATATAGATAATAGCTTACACAGAAAATCAGAAAAAGACTATTCTGTCTTGAAGCTACTACGAGTGCAGCCCTATCCTTGGTAACTGAGGAGAAATCATAAACAACTTGTGCTGAAAAAGAAAGTCCACATGCTTTTTCCTGATACCTACTTTCTTACTTCAACCCTTTACCTATGATCTGTCTCCACAGGGAACAGAATCTAGCCCTGACTGCTCTAAACTTTTTATGTGATGTTTAATACATGGCTTTTGGTTTCTGTCTCTTTTCTGAAAGATGTCATTTGAATTTTAATATATTTAGCATAATAAGGCCTATCCTCATGCAGGTATTTTTCCTATTACAAAAACTGCAAATATTCCATTTAAATGCTATGAAGGATTATTCCTGAAAAATACATGGATATATAAAAACCTATTTTAAAATTAGGCCAGTTTAAAATGAAGCTGGGGTAATCACTGCTGACTTTTAGGACAGGATTCTTTACTTAAAATTCTTATATAGCTACTGTCTATGTACTACCTTCTCATGTAGTACATAGACACAAAAGCAAGATTAGAATGATAAGATACAAAATACTAACTATTCTAGATTTTTGCTTTTATAGTGTGAATACCCAGGCAGTAGCTTAGATTATTATTTTATATATAATATCAAATGGTTGGAACCAATCAAAATTGTTTCTGCTTGGCTCTAGTATGGGCTTTGGCTGAGTGTCATGCCCAGGAAATAATGGCATTCACTAGGGCCCAGATGTAAATCAATTGAAAAATTGTTCTACAATTATTGTTCTACAATTCTGCAAGTTATCCACTTCAAGAAGTTTTAAATAAACAAATACCAGTTATGTTTCACCATTTTCTTCTTTCCAAATAATATGCATATCACAGACATGTTTACTAAAATAGCGGCATAAGCCTGTAAAATGCTGTTTATTGTGTGTTACTAAACTCAGAGCAGCTATTGTCGTCAGATTAATTGGGGTAAATATTCAAAGGTTGTAGGAAATATGAACTATATAGAAACATATATTGAGCCTTGCACACTGACATCAACCTAAGCAAGGCAGGACAAATTTTACCTAGTCCAAAAATAATCTAATGAATAATTTTAAGATTTAGAGTAAGTTAAAATATTTGCACCCTTCTCTTCAGTAAATCAAGCAAGTCAAAAAGAAATCACTAGAATCTAAGTTATAAATTTAGCTTTCAATTTATTTTCAGGTTAAATTCAGGTTTAGGGTTCATATATATATATTTATTTATTTTTTCTACTTAGAATATGTAGAAGCCTTTTAAAGTATATATCGCAACTCACCTTTCTCTGGAATATCCAGTATGGTCACCCATGACTTAGAAAAGCCTGAAGAATTTCAGGCAGTGAGGAGATTTTTCATAATCTTACACAATAGGAAGCATGTTCATGCAGTATCTCTTGTAATAAGCTGGACATAACAAATGCAGTGGAGATATTAACTTTGAAGTCAATACTCTGTTTCTGTAATCAAATATGAATAGCATTAAATAAGAGAACTGTCATCATGGTGAAATATTCCACTTATGCATTTTTGCTGCACAACATAAATTGTATTTGCTTTGTATTTAATATTCAGTAAGATACCATGTGGGTCTGCAAGGGGTGATTTGTAAGGATTCACCTGCGTCAAGTTCTCCTTTCTGCATCTCCCTGCTGCCTCCTCAGAGATATGAAGGGACATGCAGTAAAGAAACAATGCTCCAGAACCAGAGCACAGTCTTTGATCGGAGGTTTTAAACATTATACTCTGAAAAAGAACCTGTTACTAGAGACAAAGTAGGACCTGGTCATTAAAGGCATCGTTCTGTTTCCATTCTCTCCTCTTACCAGAACAGAGAACCTCTGGCAGCTGATGGGCTTGAAACACAACTCTCCCTGCCTAGCACAGATTATTGTTCACTCAGTGGAGTTGCACCAGTGTAGATGCAGTGAGACTGAGCTGCGAATCAAGCCTTTTATGATACAATACGGCCTTTAGCTGACACATCCACATGCTGGATGGTGTTTGGTGACTGTGCCATATAAACATCTGGCAGAAAGAAGCAGCCCTCATCATATTCACTTGAGCATTGCACATAGCAGGGCACAGGAGTGTAGCATTGCCACACTAAAGACAGTGGTGGAGTTAGAGCTGCACAACAGTAAAAAAGTCGTGACAATTCATTTTTCATACATCTTTCTTTTGTTGATGGTGGTGGCCATATTTGTTGATTTCCCTAGATACTGCTGCCATTTTGCAACAAATCTGTAGTAAATATTTAAGAATCTTCTTTTTATATTTAGTTGGGCCCTCATAATCTGTCTGTTTATTACTTTAATTATTCTTGGTAGAAAAGGGCTTTTATGGAATTAAGAAAGAAGACAGGCAAGTTGGAAAGTGTCCTGCTGGCACACCAATGTTTGGGAAAGGATACAGACAGTACATCCTTAGACATTTGTATTTATTTCCATGCTACAAACTGGCTAAGATATTTTATTCTATCCAAACACTGGCAAGAGATCAATATAAACAAAATGATCCCGGATGAGCAGCTCCAGCTCATTGTTACGGCCATTTCTCATGCAACTGCCTGTTTTAGCCATTGAACAATGGCTGGTATTCCTGACTTGAAAGTACGTTACTTTTCTGTGAAGAATCTCACAAGCAAGGACTAAGTGACAGTGGAAAATTATATACTATGATGATATAAACTATATATAAAAAATCATGGTTTTGAGGATAAATCTTTTATTCATAACCATAATTTTCATGCTATTGCATCTCTATTTATCAGCCTTCATAGCATGTCAGTTTTCACATTCATTCTTTGGGCACTACAGCTTCTAGCAGCTTAGCCAGTAAGACAGATACTAAAGATCTCTATCCAAACATGCATTTTCTAGAACATAAGGTAAAACCAGATGGAAGCTGAATTTTAAAAGTACAGTAATCATAATCCATATTAATAACCTGTAAAAGTAGACTGACTTTGAAATGTAGTCTACATGTAGTCCTTTTATGTTGTGTCTGAAGGTCTTGTTTTATTTATCATTATTGATTCTGAATGAAATAGTTAAGAAGGCAGCTTTTACAATAAAAAAGCTACAGCTGGACCCATGATATTTACAACAAATTTTGGCTTCAGTTCAGTTATTATAGTGTCTGTTTCTTCCGTGTTAACCTTAATTTTTAAGAAATTCAAAATTTCAGTATTTATTGAGTTGGCAATAAGAAACAGCACAAAGAACTTGAAAGAGTAGGACAATTCTTCTTGTATGTATGGAGAGACTTCTAATTATACAACACAAGAAAGCAACTTCCTTAAAAACTCAGGATGCTTGACAGAACTACTCCCAATCAGTAAAGTTGGATGAGAAAAAGATGCTATATTCGAGGACCAGCCTTAACTGACAAGTCTGCAGGCAGATCATGTGGCATAGTCCCACCTTAGCTTTCAGCCCCGCTTACAAATACATACGAGCACCAATTCCCAATCTGCAGAATGCTGTACAGTTAGCAAACCACTCTGCACCCTGCATTTAGATGACACTCCTAATATCTATGTGATGCAAGTTTTGTTTCTCTGGATTAATCATTTAAAAAAACCAAACTTATATACATACACACATGTACTGTGATAATAGTCGTAGCATAGGAGTAGTATTTTTTAGGTTTGGGGGTTTTTTTAGATATTACCCATAAATACAAAAAATAGCAATTGGTATTAAGGAAGGTCAACAATAAAAATTTATCTATCTGTTTTGAAATTAGGATTCTTAATATCACAAGTTAAGGGGTTTTTTTACTACTTAATGATAATAAAGTATTGTTTTAATTGTTTGCTTCATTCTTTGAAGAGCCTTGTGGATGGCACACTGCAAAAAAGCATTTATACAAATGAGAATGTGGATATATCAGATATCTTAAAAGAACACACTGTCTATAAGTATTTTTATGTTGGATTTTGAGCAGGTGTGCATGAAGGATCTGATCAGGTTGTTCATTAACTATAAAATAGGAACATTTTAATTTTACATTGATTCATTCTCTGTGTAAAAATATTTCTTACCTGCAATATATTGCCCCAGTTCAGCAAACTCACAGGTAGAGGAATAATGTTACTTCCTTGCAACTTCTGTTAAGTCCATGGGTCTAGTTCTAAGCTTAAAGTTATATCTATGTATAAGTGCAGAATGAGAATAAAATCCTAACCCAGCTGAAAGCAATGGCAAAATATCCATAGGCTACATTTAATCACACAGTGTTCATATTTAAACACCTGCATCGAACAACCCTTCCTATTTCAAATTCCATTAATTTAAATTAACAAAACTGAACAGACATTATTTTTATATAGCTGGACGTATGAAAAATATATAAAGCACATACTTTAATATTTTTAGGAGACAGTTACATTTTAATATGCAAGTTCCACACAGAAACATCACTTAGTCATAAATATGGCAACACAGTCCACTTACAAAATGACAAGAGGAAAAGAGCACATAATAGACAACAGCTAAAAATACAAGCCCCTACATCTGTAATACAGAACGATAGAAATAATAAAGAAAGGAGAGGGCAAAACAGAACTCAAGTTGAAGGTGTAACCTGAGAGAGAGAAGAGATGAAGAAAATAAATACACTGTGGATAAAAGAAAACAAAGATCATCCTAAATCAAAAGAAAGGTCAACTGATACTGGCCAGAGACAAAAAGAATTTTTTCCCGGCATTTAATATAAAAGAAGAGGGAAGCATGGAGCTCAGTGAGATAAATATTAATGAGGCTTTGGGAATATCTAGCAGCAGCATTAATAAAAAGCAGGTAAAATAATATTTAGATAATTTAAATATTTATGATTCAGAAGTCTAAATCATATTCAAGCAAAGGATCTCAAGGAATTGGCTGAGAAGGATCTGACAGACATCTTTGAGACCTCATGGAAAAAGGTTAGGTACCAAAGGATTCAAGCGGGATGAATCTTAGGCAGCAAAAAAGTTAAAAAATTGACATTTCCAAGCAAGTTCCCACTATTCCCTACCATGCAAAATACCACAGTAAATATGTGACTAATAGTGTGTCATTTAATACCCAGCAACATCAGAATACTCTTTTGAGACTGTAAATTTTGTGTCTCTGTCCATCTCTCTCTTCTAGGTTAGTGTCATTCACTCTTAATCATTGCAGGATAAAAGTAAAAGCTAATGAGTTTCAAAAAACTCAACCCAGAGTATTCGTAAATAATCAACTATTTACACAATAGGATAGAATATTTTGCCATAAATTTGTAGAAGCTGTGAAGTTAAAGAAAAGAGAAGAGGAAGAAAGGAAACAATCAGGAGGGCTACAAATAAAATTACTTGGAATTGCACATTTGTTTTAAAGTACAGTTGTTGAATGCAGAGGTTCAGTTGCAGCATAAATTGGACTCATGGAAAGCAATACAAGATATGACATAAGTCTGAGTTAGTAACTATCTGTTTGAATCACATAATCACATGCCAAGATCACACTTTTTGCTTAAAGGTTAGTAAGATTACTATGCAATATATATCGCTGCATAGGATAACATTCTGGCATGCAGAGGTGATTCCCATCGTGTGGGCTTGCCACCACTATCTCCTATTCATCTGACTCACAAACTATTATTAGGAACAACTACATATTTGACACTTATTCCTACTGGAAGTTGTTCCAGAACATCACTCCTTCAGTGGCCAGAATCATCTTTCTAATTTCCAACTAAAAGGTATGCATTGCCGATGAGAAACTCTCCATTATCAGCAATATTTTTAATTTAAATAGCTAGCCTTTCTTTATGTCTGGTGTTTGCCTCTGCAGTATTTGCAGATGTTAAAGAGAACCTTTGTTTTGTCTGAACAAGGCAGATTCTTTTCGTTTTATCAAAAGAAGCGTGACCAGCAGGTCATGGGAAGTTATTCTGTCCCTCTACTCTGCACTTGTGAGACCCCACAAGTCCTGTGTCCAGCTCTGGAGTCCTTAACTTAGAAAGGCCACAGAACTGTTGGAACAGGTCCAGTGGAGGGCCACGAAGACGATTAGAGGGTTGGAGCTCCTCTCCTATGAGGACAGGCTGAGGTAGCTGGGGCTGTTCAGCCTGGAGAAGAGAAGGCTGCGGGGAGACCTTAGAGTAGCCTTCCACTGTCTGAAGGGAGCTACGGGAGAGCAGGAGAGTGACTCTTTGTCAGGAAGAGTAGTGATAGGACAAGGGGTAAAAGTTTTAAACTAGAAGATGGGAGATTTAGATTTGATATCAGGAAAAAATTCTTTCCTGTGAGGGTGGTGAGGCACTGGAAGAGGTTGCCCAGGGAAGTTGTAGGTGCTCCATCCCTGGAGGCATTTAAGGGCGTGCTGGATGGGGCTTTGAGCAACCTGCTCTGGTGCAAGGTGTCCCTGCCCATGGCAGGGGGTTTGGAACTGGATGATCTTTAAGGTCTCTTCCAACTCTAACCATTCTATGATTCTATGATTTTCTCTAATCACGTTTGTAATCCTGTTATTTCAGCCTCTGATTCTCTACCATCTTCAAGATCAGGTCTTACATCGTTGTCTAAATGCGATACTGTTTCCTGTACCTTCTTAATACATCCTAAGATGATGTTTTCCTTTCTCAATACTATTTTGCATTGATCCTTACAGTTATCTTGCAGCTGATTAAGACTCTTAGATTTCCTTTTGTTGACTTCCACTGGCTGAAAGCAAAAATTCTCCATTTTGTCTTTGATCCCATGGCTTTGCAATGTTCAGTATTAAATGCCACTGTTTGTAGTTCTGAGATCATCAAATCATCTCAGTTATCCCGCATGATATTCAAATCCTCTTCTGTATTGATAGTATCTTCCTATTTTGTGTTTTCAGGAAATTTCATTACCACATTTTTCCTTTCCGTGTCATGCTCATTAATGAAAATATTAAATCAGTCTTTGAAGAATTCCATTAGCATGCTGTTTTCATTGCAATGCTTTCCCTTTAAATTGTTATCTCTTCTTTAGATATTTTCTTGCCTGCTTTAGACTTCTTGTACTATTCCCCGATTTCTCTTGCTTAACTAGTAATTTCCCAAATGGTATTATATCAAAAACCTTTATGAAGTCCAGATAAATGAGACCTACTTCATATCCTTTGTCAAAAATCAGTTACTTTATCTGAGAAAAAACATCAGATGTTATGAAAGTTACATTTTGCTGGTGGATATATTTTAGGTTTTCCTCTGCATTTTGATGAAACTTACGGTACTATGTTCTCAATTTTAAAAACAACTACATGCTGCACTTATCCACTATCTGCATGTTGTTAAAATTTTCATGAGGATTTTTAGTATGCAGAGGCAGTACTCATGCTCATCGGCTACATTAACACAATGGCTCTTTTGGAGCCATTACAGTTGATTGTGCCAATGATCCATGGATTATATACTTTTATAAGGTCTGATGCACTTGCAAACAAAAGGTTTTTTTCCTTTGCATTTCTGTTTCTCAAGAGACATTCTTTCTGTGCCCCCCTCCCCAATCATCCTTTAATATTAATGCAAAGCAACCAAACAAAGAAAACCAAGCCACAAAAATTCTAGCTGCGATGATGTGATGAATACACTTAATCCTGGAACAGAAAAGTAATTTCTGTCTCTTGTGTTGGCTCTTTGTGGCTGCTTTTCTGTTCTATGCTTCCGTTCTGCAAAAAGGCCCTGACCCATTCTTGGGATCATAAGCACACATGCAAATTTAGTCCCATTTTTCACCATGCCCCCAAGACAAAAACTGGTCCCTGGGAAGACGCTGGTTGTAAGTATTTTTGTGTCTGTCATATCACATGCTGCCACTTATCCCTGATTCTCACCATTCCCAAATAAAACTCTATTCTGAATCGTTACCTGGCCTGGGTTACCATCTACGTGTCCTTCTGACCTATCCTAGGAGCCATGGCATCTGGAACAGAGAAACCACTGGAAACTTAGATGATGTTTAACAATGCAAATAATTTGGGGAATTGTTTGTCCTGCCAGATGGTAGTTTTTAGGCCATGGTTTAAAGTTGGGACAAATCAAGAAGAGAATACAAGAGGAATGGTGCCATCAGACAGATTTCCATACTTGTCCTTGCTAATCGTTTCTGCTGACAAGATGTGTGAGGATCTCAGGGAATAGGCCATGCTAGAATCAACCAAAAGTAATCCTTGTGCTGAGTGGAAAGATTCAATTAACATTAGCTACATTGTTGTATTGATTCACTTGTTTGTTTCTAAACCAAGGCCTCCCAGTTGTCCCCCCTATGTACATACTAGTTTCTTGCCTAACCCCATTCTGGATAAAAGCAATTAATTTGCTGGACAGAAAGACCCAAATACAATGCAGTTTGAGATAAGTTTTATTCCTTCCACACAACACATTGCTCCAGTGGTAACTGAGCCAGGTTCACGCTCTCACTTTATCCCAGATGTAGTGCAGATACAGCCAGTCTGCATCAGAAGCCATTAACTCTGCTCACTATCTGCAAAAAACCACTGTCTTGGCTCAGGTAGCTGCCACACACATAGCAGAGACCATATTAATGTAGCCAAGGACTTTGGCCAGCCATAGGGGGACAATGAAGCTTAATAAAAATAAAACAAAGCACCTGGAGGAATTCGGATGCAAAATAAAATAAAAAGAAACAAAACAAATGCCAGATCTCTGAAAATATAGGTACTGAATCTGCAGTGATATATCTGAAGATGATTAGTTGGAACACCATAGAAGATCCTCATAAAAAGCCCTGCTGTAAGTTACTTAGAAGAGAAAATGTGATTTAACAAAAGAGCTTTAACGTCCTTGCAACTCACAGTTCATAGACGCCTCACGAAAGACTGAAGGCTTTGTTTGGAACATGCCTGTGCCAAAGACCTCCTGTGTGACCACAGGAGTGTATCTTACTTTCCCTGTACCTTTGTTACTTATCTATAAATGGGTAATATATTCTTCCTTTCACCATCCTTTATCTTGTCTGTTTAGATGTTAGTTTCTTTAAAGAAAAAAAAAAAATTGCCTCTCACAGCAAGGGAGACAGAGTGCAGGCTCAGTAATAATAACACTGAGACCTAGACATTGTCTGACAAAGGAAGATGATTTCCTCTTTGTCTCCTTGCTCATCATCCAGGGGTATCAGGATGTGCAATTCTTATGAGTCAATGGGCATACAATGGAAGGCTACATAGCTGGGTAACCACAGGGGCATTCAGTGGCTTTTACCAAGGGATATAAACTGTATTTGAATTAGGAGCAACTGACACTCGGGGTCTCCAACAATACAGGTAATTTGGGCTTGTGTAAGGAAGTAGGAAGTACTTATTAAATGGAAAAGTTGTGCAGCGTACTGA
This sequence comes from Pedionomus torquatus, assembly GCA_013398155.1. Classification (NCBI taxonomy): domain Eukaryota; kingdom Metazoa; phylum Chordata; class Aves; order Charadriiformes; family Pedionomidae; genus Pedionomus; species Pedionomus torquatus. The sequence goes on along the minus strand of VZRU01017876.1, from coordinate 41,885 downwards.
CCAGAAAAAGAATATGTAAGGGCTATTGTCAATAAGTACTTGAAGTCATCGTCCCAGTGAATTTAAAAAAAAAAAAAAAACCAAAAAAAAAAACGCACTTGCTGAAATGTATCAATAAAAAGAGGAAAATGCAGAGACAGAGAATACTAATGAAAAGACATAGTATATAAAATCTAGTTCCATCTGCAGTATTGCAGTCCCCTTATCATGTAAGGGATGCTATCAGTCCTGGAAAGGTGAAGTGCGGGAAGTCAGGGTGGTTCCATCTTCTGAGAGTCTTTGATCCAAAGCAATTATGAAGAGTTAGGCTTGTTTTCTCTGGGAGATTTCAAGGACACTCTAATAGAGTAGAATTCAAGGTGGCACAAATGTATTAAAGTTACCTTTGTACTCAGCTAGAGAGAGCCAGACACCTCTGAGAAGCACATAGCTAAAGATCACAGTGAAGAGGAGAGAAACTTACTCAGAACAGCTTACTCTCTTCCACAGGAGATCTCCCTCACTTTTGGGGATCCAGATTATTGTTTGGTCCGTCTTGTGCTGCTCTACTGATGAAGGGAGCTCTTAAGGAGCACTGAAGTCACTCGAGGTAATTCCCATTATAGGAACATATAGGATATAAGCTCTATTGTTCTGTACCGTCTTTTTCATTGTGATTCCTGTATAGGAATGAGGCTGGAGGATAGAAATGTTGAAGAGGCATATAAATAGCAGGTTAGCTGAGGAACAAAAAAGAGTTCTTTTCCTCTGCTAAACAGATAGCTTCTTTCTGTGCCTATGTAAACAGGTTATAATAGGCAGTCTTCTAGTTTGAATGTTAAAAGGTCACCGTTGGCCTCTTTTTGTCTCTTTACAACATCTCTCAGCTCCATAGACTCTTGTGCAATAGTTTCTCATGCTAACAAATTTTTTTATTTAATATTCCAATCCTCCTTGGCCAGATATGCGTCCTCTCAAATAACCATTACAATGTTTAGCAATTGTCATTAAGTTGGTAAGAGTAATCAAACATGTATTGCATCCTAACAGACTTGTAGAAACTGTGGAAATGAACATATGCTGTTAAGACTGATTTGTCTGGCAGTCCAAAAAAACTCTGATCGTTGTGGCGGGCTCAAATTCAGCACTTACTGAATTACTTCAACATTGTTGTACTGGCAAATTAACAGAATTAGTAATTCAAACCTCTTGGAAAGAAGAATACATTTCAGTGTTCCTGTTAAAAGTGACTATGAAGGTCTATGAATACTTATGTTGTACAGAATGGAAAAAGGTGAAATGCTAGAGGAGAAGATTTGCTGATCAATACCTTAGAGTCTGAGATGTACAGATTATTTCTCTTGCGCAACTATAAAAGAAAGTATTATTTTGTATAGCTAGTTGTAACAGATTCCAGACCTTCATTGTTCAATAAAATGTTAGTATTTTCTTAGTCATTGTTTTAATCATAATATAAAGTATTAAAATGTTAAATAATTTATCATTCCCATTCCATAGAACTGAAATGAAGGTGCCCCTCTGTTGTCAACTGGTATAACTGAAAATGTTGAAGTTACTCATAGGTAATAATAGAAAAGTGGAGAATTACAGCTTTTCACATCCCTAGTTGTTCCCCTAATAACAATTAGGTAAGAGCAAGATCTTCTAAAGCACTTATACTGGACTTAGATACCCAACTGTGACTTTAGACACTCACACTACATTTAAGCCTCAGATTCACTCATGAGTTGCCACCTGAAGTCTATAAATGTACAACCTGTCCACCGGTAATTGATTGTGATCAGAAATGCCTTTTTCCAGTGTTGGGCAGTTCAGAGGCTGTCTCAAATTGGCTGAAATGTTTGAATGCACAAACTGAAGAGGTGACAGATCTGTATTGAGTTTTCTCTTTAACTGAGGAGGACTTGACCCTGCAAATTCCATCATGTTGTCTTCAAAACCCAATTATTGATTATTCTAAGAGAGAATACTTATCTCTTGAACTCATAGCACATTGCATGGAAAATCTGAATATTAATCAGAAATGTAATGTATTTGTACAGAGAGAAAGAAAAAAAATTAGTGAGTGCAATTAAAATATGTCTTTCTACTAAGGAAGTGAGGAGTCCTAGGTTCTTTCTCCAGTAACTGTTTATGTTTTTTAATTAAGTATATTATTTCAGATAGGTCATATCAAATAGAAATTATAAAAGTCAAAACTGAGAAGTCTCAAAATCATCCAGGCTACTGGAAAACAGAAGGATGAAGATGTGTCTTAAAATCTGCTGAAGCTAAAAAGAGATTTGAGTCTGTATTTTTCATATCCTTCACTCTCTAACCCTTAATCACCTAGATAAAAGGTAGTGGCAACATCACCATTTCTTCTTGCAGTATTTTGTGAAAAAGAATCTGAAGCAGAGGGCAAGCCATTCACATCTGTAAAATTCTGAGGGGGGAAAGTGCCAGAAAAGAGTGGAGATTTGGAAATAACTTTTTCTCTCCTTGGCATTTACTGTCAGTTATATTAGCATCTTATTCAGCAACGTAGCTTTGAGAGATAACTAGTTCTTCCTGGCACTGGTGTAGGAAGACTAGCTATTTACTCTAGTAGGGAACGAGAAACTCCAGTGGTAAGCCAAAAAATAGGTATTGCATGCTGAGCCTAGGTCACCTTTGTGGAAGAGTTATTAATTATTTAGTGATTCTGAGGGATTCTGCCAGCTTCAGTTGTTCTGATGAATTTTTAATAAATCACTATTAACATAAATGGGAAGTATAAATTGCTTGCATTAGGCTATATGCAGTAGTAGCAATGAGAGAGTTCTGCACTAAGGTCCAAGATATGCTGCTTACCTAACAGAAACTGACAACAGAATGATCCAGTTCTTCTGGGAATGTCCTGAAAAAAAACCCAAATCTTTTCACCATAAAGGAGTTCTATTTTACAGTTGCCAAAAAGCACCTGAAGCAGTTATCTGAAGAACCAACAAGAATAAACAGTATTTTAGTGATCTGCTCCAAAGACTTACCTGGAGATGGAACTGTGTGCTGAGAGAAAATTCAGTTGAGCCAAAGGGACTTTGTTTCCTAAAAACATCTGGCAAAAATAAACTTCTTTTAGGAGAGTGTGAGTCTCCTTGAAACTCAGTACTTACTGAAGATATTTTTCTAAATAGAATCTGTTGTTCTTGGGAAAAGGTTTAAAGACCAAAATAGTAAGTTAGGGGTTTGTTATCACTAAGGGGCTTCCATTGCTTTCTCTTTTCCCAAGAAGTCAGACATATTTAATAGGTATTGCATTAAATGAGGTTGTTCTAACACTTCTTATGCATTGAGTGGTGACAGGACAGTGAGTAAACCACAGGACTGTGTTCGATGTGCCTAGACCTTCACCCCAGAGCAGATAGAGTTGTTTTAAATTCAGAAAAGCCAACAATTACTCAGAGAAAAACTAGAAATGAAACTTATTAATTAAATACTGCCTCAAACTGCTGGGGAAGGCAGAACTGCATTGCAGTGTTTTGTACACAGTTATCCCATGTTCCTCCCTCTAGCCAACTCAATGACTTCCTTCGTCACTGAGCAAATTCTGTTCTTCTCTTGTCCCTGAGAGAGGCTCTTCATCTTCTGTGAGATTTGCCTCACTGCACCCTTCCCATCCCTGCAGTGTCTGCGTGAGCTTCGAGCCATCATCTTCATTCTGTGTATCTTTTATCCACCCCATGAAGCCTGGAATTGTTTCTGTCTCAACATACTCAACAGCTTCCCTGAGGAAGGAGTCTGCACAACCTCTCTGCAAGGCTCCACCCAGACAGCCTTCTTAAAAGAACATAAACACAGTTGTGAAGACATAAATAAAACAAATACCATCTGTCATGCTAGCATTGCCCCATATGTGTAACCACCTTTTCTTAGTCCTTTCAACTGATTTTCCGCCATACCCAAATGCACATTTGGCTTATTAAAGAATTTTAGCGCCTTATGGATGCCATTCCCAAACATTTTAAATGCAATCTATGCAAATACCCAAATAATTCTGGATTTTCCATGTCAGCCTTTTCTACTTTCTAATCAGCTGCAGATCAGCTCTACGGTTAAGCTCCTTTTATCTGAATTATTTGTGGTTGGTTTAGTCCTTCCTAACTGTCTTTTTCTGAGTATCCCTTACCTGTCACATAAGGAGAAGAGTGAATGGGTCAAATATATTTGGTACAGTTTTCCTGAAATCAGCAATATTACAGCATACATGACTTTACTGAAATCTTTTTACTTTGTTGCTGCCAAATAAATTTTTAAAACTACTCTTAGTCCTTCACTTTATGTCTCTTTTTATCTTGGTAAAAGTCCCATTAAAAATGAGGTAAATTTCATTTACTACAAAAGATCATTGACTCACGGTGAGTGGTGACAGAATCACAAAGTGACACATTTGCACAAATATGTTGCAAAGCCAGGGAAAATGCCTGAATGAGATGCTCAGGGAGTAAATGTGGGTTACCTCTGTGCTGCAGCCCAGGTACACAAACTTATGAGGTGGTTAAACCAGAAAATGAAGCTGTTCAGTATTTCCCAGGTTTGGGAAGTATTGGAAAAACCATCAGACTTCTTCAGTTGAATTTTTCTGTTGCAGGCTAGGTTTATTACTGATGCAAAAGAGACGATCACTGAGCAAGGTAAACCTGTTCTGCTTACTGAGATTAAATTAAGCATCAAGTTAGCAATGGCATTTCCCATACACAGTCCAGAAAATTTTATCTCCTATAATTTATTAGTATATGGGATATGGGCTGCCTGAAAGTCATGCTATTGCTTTCAGACTGAAGGCTAGAAACTGCGTGTGCAAGAAGTGTCCTATTGTCCCATGATGGAGGAAAATTCTGATGGTAGATGTCAGTTTGAACTTAAAATTAACAATGCTTACATAAACCTAAGCATCTAAGCTGACAAATTCACTTTAAAATTGTTAATTCTTCAGTTAAAGCTGCAGTAGTTCTGGACTAGTTAAAAAAAAAACAAAACAAAACAAAACAAACAAACAAAAAAAACAACAACAAAAAAACAGCCAAAAAAATACCCCAACCTAAAAAACCAAACCAAAACAAAAAGGAAAAAAGTAGTATAGTGTATAAAAGAAAGCTGTGGAAATTCATCTGCTTAAAGATCAAACCTTACTTACCTTACCTTACTTTAAATTATTTTCCTGCATAGGGTGGGAATCAAAGAGGAACTTGTCCTATGAAGAATTAGGCCAAACGGATCACAATGGCCATCTACACTACTTTAAATTGCATTTGCTGTCATAGTCACGGCCTTATTTTGAAGCGTAAGATCACAGTATGAAAGACGGGTCAAAAGGCAACTTCTAAACCTGTTGACTGTGTAGCAAAAAGGATTATGAAAGACTTTATGAAATTCAGAAAACTAGCACTGCCACAGACTGTTTCTGCAGCCTTGGGCAGATCATTTAATCTCATGGAGACCCAGAAGGTCTATCTGGCTGAATCATGATTCTGGTTTTTTTCTTATCTTTCATCTGTCCTGCCTATTTATAACACAAGCTTCTGTATTGAGGAGTACAGTTGAGTCTCTCAGCAGTGATCAAATGCAAATCAATGAAGGAGGAGAAAAGCTGTACTAAGTCTAGGTCCTATGTCATTAGAACTGGTCATACCTTGATAACATTCTTCTTACCATAGTCTTATTAACATGATAAACTCTTGATTCTCATGATAGAAGGCTGCAAGTCAAAATGTTACCATGGAATTTCTCTGCATTTTTCTCCTATGGGACCAAATGAAGCTGATTGACAGATGTAACTGCAAGATAAACAGCAACCTCATATTAAGCGTCCTGCCCTAGATTGTCAAGGAGCCTCCTACTTAACTGGCCACAGGCAGGGGAAAGGCAAAGACTGTGAGGAAAAGAACAACTGGATGATATGTAGTCAGAACAGGCTTAATTTTCCCCTCTCTGTTACTAATGTCAGTTAGCTGTAGTTGCACAGTGTTGTTCTATCGGTGTTGAACCATCCAAGTGATGGAAATACAAAGATCAGATTCAGTTGCCGTAGGCAGGCATATGATCAGCAAAATGCCCACCTCAGTCCCAATTGCCATTTAGCAGACATGAGATACTTCCCTTTCTGCCATCATTCATGTGTTTTTTCTTACCATATACTGATATGTTGTATTATAGGCACTTAATTTTCTCATTTATTATTGCAATATCAGAACACATTACAGTGTCAGATCATAACGTGAGAGAATGTTTATGTCTCTCTGCACACATAGCTATGTTGGTTACTTGCTACTCTGTAGGCAAGAGGGAGAATGACAGTAAATAAGTAAGGAAAATAAAAACAGATTTAAAAGCACGTAACATTTTGGTAAGGAAATTTTTTTTATAGCCATGGCTTTGAGGAAAATTACTTTTATGGCCAGCTTTTCAACAGGCTTGCACAAATGTGCCTATAGTGTTTGCAGGTGCAACCGTTTGTATGTGAGGCATGACTGTCTAAAGAAAAAGCTTTCAGCAGGCTGAGAGAGTTTCTTTTTATTTCCTACTTGCTTTTAAAACACAGGTCTTCTAGGTAAGAAATAACAACCTTCAGCTGAGCTCCTTAAGCAATGCGCTTGGAAGACTAAGAAAGGCTCAGCACCTCAGGTGTTAAACTTTCCTGAGAAACCCAGTACTGGGTTCTTCTGAATGTCACAGGGGATGCAACTGGGTGCAGAAGACTGAAAAATCTGGCCTCAACATCCAGATGACTCCATCTAACCTAGCTTTGGTTTTTCCTTTCCCTTGCTCTTTTGCTGCTCCCCACTCCCCCATTTATAGGCAGACATGCGCACACACACGTGTGCACACACACATGTACATGCAGGTGTGTATGACAAAAGTACCTACACACTTGTATGTATGCATATAGGTTTAAGTTTATATGCGTGCATGTTTACGCATGGACACACCTACAGAGAGAGAAACACAGAATGTGTATCTCAGAAAATGCAAATCTTTTCTGTTCAATCATAATCTCCCCGCAAGCACTGTATTTAATCACGCTAGAAAAGATACAAGTTGATAATTTTATTCAAATGAAGGAATTGAACAGAACTCAGGGTTTAGAAGTCCTGAAGGCTGATTGCTAGGGTTGAGAGCATATATTTATAAGCAATTAATGGCATGCTTGGGTTTCTTTTCTCCTACACATTTTTTGCCAATGATAAAGTACTCCCTGTATGGTATCCACCAGCTGTATTATCAAATAGAAAGAAAAATATGAAAGAAAAAGCAACAAAATCCTGGAATATACTTATTCTCTGCCCCCACACAACTATTCTCTCCTCCTTTTCTCAGTGGGCTGTAATTTTACCTTACCCTTTGAAAGAAAGCGGAATTACGAAGAAAATTGTAAACACATTTAAGAATTGGTCACAAAATGGTAATATGTTACAGTCCTGTTGTGTCACAACCTTTATGTGGTGAATACATACACATGTGGTAGCACTAATTACCAGGGACATTGACTGAAAGTGAAGGTAAGCAACAGCAAATACTATTTTCATTGAGTATTAGACACGTGTACCTTTAAGAAAGGACAGGTGAGGACAAATATATATTTTTCTGTTGAGCTTTTAAACTGTTACATTCAGATTAAATCTATAGTTCTTTTTTTGCTGCACAGAAAATCGCAAACCTTCTCTCCAGTTGTTGTTTGGAAAAGATTTGGAAATAAAACAGTGTTTCTTGGAAAAACAGTGATTTGTGAAAAATAAAACATATTTTTTGGCGGGTGAAAATATGTCTTATGTTCAGAAATTTATGGAAAGTTGTGGAAGGGAGGAAAGGTACTATGTGTCACCCCAGAATATCTTGAAGGTAGGGTGCTTGCATGAGTGTGGGAGAGCAATCCAAGACTTTGTTTGAAGGAGCAGTTGATTACTTCTAGTTTATTCTACCATGAGAGATCTTTCTCATTACAGTCTGGTGCTGAGCCCTGTCTTGTGACATGGGAATACTGATTTACCATTAGAACTTCCTCCTTTGGGACTGAAAGATTAATGTAGCTAAATGCTGTACTAATTTAAACTCGAGGACTACAATGAGTTACAAAAGAAAAATGGGACTGGAAAGGACCTTGATAGAGGTTGTGTAGCCTGCCTCCCTGCACTGAGAGTGGTGAGTGGACATGCAGTTTGGAGAAGGGACCTGTTTCTGTGGTAGCTCTCTCCTTTCCCTAGCTGGAAACCACAGTCACTTTGGAAGAACAGTGTAACCTGGAGTAGGGAAAAAAAAGCAGACAGACAGACCTTTGCTCAAATAAACTCTCCAGAATTAACAATCACGAAAGTGAACCCGTGGATACTTTCCCTTATTCATCTTTATTTCTCTTCAGAACAACTGACACTTTTGTATTTTACCAAAAGCGCTGTGTGTTTCAAGTATGCATGAGATAATGGTAGAATTATTGGTGTTTTCCAGTGAAAAGCATCAATCAGTACTGGAGGTTTCTAGTCCTTTAATGTGTAGACTACAAGTCTGCTGTATCAGTTGAGTCACCAGATCAGCAATGAGAAAGGACTTGTTAAACTCAAACATCCTAAGTCATCTGGTCTCAAAAGTATGCAGGTAGTTTCTTCTCATACTAAATACATTCCCTAGTCCTTTGGATTTAGTAGCCGTGTTTGTATTTTGGCATTGGGAGTTGCTAGCCACCACAAGCTCATACTCTGTTCTTTACCTATGCAAACGGAAAGACGCCATCCAGGCTCAGTGCATTCTACTACTTGTGAGGCTTTTTATCCTACTCAGCACCACAGAAGTTATGCAAGTTCCTTCTCAACGTTCATGTTGGAAGATGAAGTCCAAAGACTTTAAAAAGTCCAAAGACACAGAAATTTCATGTCATCTCTTCTTGCCATTGGGCTAGTTCTAAAATACCTGAAACCTGTTTGTGCAGGAATTCTTAACCTGTAGCAAAATACTGGTTACTTTATAAATGTGTGTTGCTGTGCTGTCATCTAGTGGCAAGGATGAATTAGACGTCATTCAGTGTCATTCTGTGGCAGTGGCTGATAAGGTGTCCCTTTGCTGGAAAGAAGCACATGATGTTCGAAAGCTCTCATCTTTGCCATGTGCAGCACCACCGCAAAGGTCATTTCCTCAGTTTGCGCTCTGCAGAAAATCACTGCTGCGCAGAGCCCTTGGGATGGGCTGTGCAATGGGAACTCTTCCTGCGAACAACAGGCTCTGCAGAACCGTGGCGCTTCCCACTGCACAGTCTTCCTCTCCATCTTCTGCCATCCATCTTGTCTGTTAACTATTTGCAGACAAATACTTGAAGCTGGATTTCAAACAGTGATTGATATTTTCTTAACTACTACCATTTGGAGCACTGTCAACTAGTGAGTTGACTAATATAGTTGACTAATAATCATCTATAATCATCTAAGATCAAGAAGATACTTTTCCTTCAGCAAAAAGTCCATCCTCCTGCATTCATTTTTATTTGACTCTTGGGGAAAAATTCCGAGTGCCACAATGCAGTTATCCAGGAGACAACAGACATAAATACCTTCCACAATGACTCACATTTCTTTTGATATTGAACAAGCTGACTGATGTCAGTGGGCAGAGTTACTGCCATTTTCTTTCACTGATCTGTAATATCATACACCAGGTAATATTACACTTGCTAGTCTTTGATTTGCATTGGTGCTGTTATTATTAACACATACAAACATTTATAGTCCTGAGTTTATTTTCAAACTGCAAGTGCAATGCCTGAATTACTGTCTTGCATCACTTTTTTTGTAAATGGCTTATGAAATTATGTAGAAAGTAATAAAACCTTAACAATTAATCTGGTCACAGCATCTGTAACACCATTTTTGACATCATCTCAACACGGGGCTTGGCTGGATTAAATAAGCCGATTGTAGTATAGCTTTTACTCCTCGAAATACTGATCTTGCTACCATTTTGGTAGGAACCCTGGTAGCTGCTTTTCAAAACTTACCATCTTTATAGATGGAATTTCTTATATGAATGGTGTGACTGGAGGACAATCCATCAGACAAAGCTGGGCTCTTCATAGTTATCAGGCTCTGAAAAGGAAACACCAATGAGCAATCCTCGCTGCAAAGCACTACAGTCAAAGAAGCATTTTGCAAATATGTGTAAATGGTCTATTTTTATTCCTGCAAAATGGAGTCAACAAATAATGCTAAGATTCCTTTTTATGAGGAAGTTGGAATTTGTGTTTATATTTCCCTGTCTTCCTACAATACAATTTGTGATCTCTCTCTGAATTTAGAAAGTTCAACCAAGCACAATAAAAAGATACCTGAATCTCCAAGCAAACAGCAGAATGTGCTGGTGTGCTTTACTACAGGGGGCATTGGAGCACATTCTTAAATACCTTGTCTCTCTGAGGACTTCAGTAGATTCTCAAAAGAGAAAAAGAATGATGCTCTACATTTATGACCTTTCTTGTTTCATCCAAGCCCCAGACCTCTATCCCTATAGGAATGGAAAATATTAATGAGGGTAAGAAACATTCTGTTTTCCAAATTAATTATAATTAGTCAGAGGCAGTAAATCAATGACCTTTCACATTGGAATATGATAAGAGATTTCTTCATAAATAAATTCCAGAAGAGGTTTAGTTTATTTTTGGCTCAGAATTTCATCTTCCTTAGGTGCTTCATAGAGACAAAATTGCATCTTTTTAATTAAGAAATTGAAAGATGAGCTGTAACAAGGTCAATCAGGTTGAAATAGCTGCATCCTCATTATAATGTAAATGCTTCTTCTATTAACTTATAGTATCTTGATATAGCAAATGGTTATATATAAATAAAATGTTCAATAAAAATAGGAAGGTTTAGGTCAAATATGATGAGTAATGGTATATAAGTTTGTGTAAAAAAATGAAGTAGGCTTTCATACAAACATGGAAAAAATACAAGCTCTTTGTAAGCAAGAGTTAGGAATGATTTAACACACACACATCAAAAATGAGGTGAAAAAGATATCCAAATCATTCCAGTGTCACCTTGACACATTTGGTCGGGGTTTTATGGGCAATGACAGTTGAAACTAAGATAGAGTTAAAAGCAGTATCTGAAGAAAGATGAGAGCTGCAACATTCACTGCCACAGTAACTGCGATACTATTGTCATCCCCGAATGTTGTTCTTCATGAATGACCATTTGTACATATCTTTTACCCATTTTGCAGTCATTCTTTGTACGTTCTCATTTCTTAAGTGGAAGCCCTTTGTGCTGGTTCACATATCCAGGCCCTTTTCACAACCTTTGCTCCAGATGCTCACAATACCTACATAAATACAGTTTACTAGTTCTGATGCTGAATGGAGGGATAATTTGTGAATTATTATTTTTCTTCACTTGTAAATTTATAATAACCTCTTCAGAGCAACAGACAAAGGGAACAAGAAGCAAGGATATCTTGAGTTGGAGTTGATTGTTTCTCCATTTGATTTCATGTGGAAATAAAAGCATAGTTATTCCATTTAATGTCATAATCATCTCTCAGCCTCCTACTTACAAGTTTATTTCTCTTTGTCTAAGCATAGAAGGAGGCCTATAAAAGTCTATCCTTGTTGATGATTCTTTTGTATTGATAATCCTTGTTTTGACTTGGTTCTTTCTAAAGATGCTCTTAAAATGTAGATCACAGATGTTACTTACCAGACTTCCTTACCATTACTTACCACTTTCAAATTTTCTGTTTCCCCTTTTTCTCAGGAGATTTTTTTTTCAATTCTTTTCTGTTCCAGAGCAGGCATTAAAACTTTTCTCTATTTCATAATCATATACAGCTTTGGCTTTACATACATTAACTCTTTGTCATACAAGGACATCACCACAGAGCTTTTCATGTAAATTATGCATTTTGCTACTGTTTAACTTGTATAATGGAACTCTTAAGATGGACTTGTGATGAGGATTGATTATCTTTTATATTCAGAAGAAAAAAAATCATTAATATATATGTACTTGAAAATACCATCTACCTCACAGAGATGAATTTGGTTAAATTCCAAGAAAAGTGAAATTTAACGTATATGGTTTCCTTTATTACAGAAGTGTGCAATACCTACACCCACAGATAATCTGTATAAATTCATCTTACTTTCCTTGGGTGTTCAAACAATACCGACAAATAGCCAAAGTTAGCATATTCTATATAAAACACATTTGCATACGCCACACACAGCTTCCTACGCTCTTCATCTCTAATTTAGCTGGATGATGAAGTCGTTGAGCCTTAGGAATGTGCTCAGGTCAGAGTCTAAAGCTTTATACTTCATCCAAATACCATTTTGGAGTGGCCCTTTTAACTGAGATGCAATCCATTGTGGTACAGAAGATTTAAGTGTGCACCATCAATAAATCATGTGTTCTACTACAAATTATGTTGCAGCCAGCTTAAAATGCTACATGACCAACTTTTTTTTTTCTAAATTTCAGGCTAAATCATGAGATTAAGAACTGAGGTAAGGTTTGTGGCTGTAGAGAAGAGTCCAAATAGAACTTGGATGCATTAATACCTGTGATGAAGAACTGAATTTACAAAAATACTGTCTCATTGCCTTTGACAGTAGCTATAGGAAAGGCTTTTCTGACTGAGCCTATGATTTGTGCATACTTAATGCAAGTCTGTCTTTGTAAGTAACAAGGCTTTTTAATTCAGCGATCGATCTGTGCTGTTTTCATGCCCATAGGTAATTCTGTTGTGTGCCACCATGAAGGCTATGTTGTAGGTGACAAAGATTCTATTGCTTGGGAAGGCTGATGAAAGTATGAACCAAAATTTTTTACTCAGAGTAATTAAGTGTAGCAGTATTGACTTTGTGAAAGTTATTCTGAGCCTTCCATCTTCCCATCTGAGCTTTCCAGCCCCAGTTTTCCATCACATTGGTTTTATTTTGCAGTGGCCTCCATGACTTTCAACAGTCTTTTTCAGTAACTGGAGAAAGGTGGAAACATCCAGCATGTCTTACGAAAGCACTTAAGGTTAGGCAGTGAGAATGTCTCCCAGATTATCAAAGGGCCCAGTTAAACATAATGAACTTAAACAAAACACCAATTTGTCCTGCAGAGTTCTGGAAAAAAGACAGCTTTTGAGTGGAAATCTTTAGAATGCTAATTTCCTCTGGAGTTCTTATCAGGATATAGGATTTTCTCCATCTCTCCTGGCCAATCAGGAAGCTGAAAGCAGGGATTTCCATTGCTGAAGCAAGAAAAAAGTAAAAAGGTATTCCAGCCCTTTGTTCAAGTAATGCAGTGCAGTTGGTGTTTACTGCCAAATGCCCGTGGCTCAAATACTGTCCACCAGAAGTTACAAATCCTTAATGTAGGGAACCTTGTGGCATGACAAGAGTAGACTCAAGACTGTAACTAGGACAATAAGTCAATAAATTGTTCCACTTTTAAATTTTCAACACAAAATCCTAAATCATAAAACCACTGAAGTTTGGAATCTAGAGGTGTGTGCTGAAGATAAAGAGGGCATGGTATTAGAAATATAAATCATTCAAATATGTCTCCTTTGGACATGAAAACTTCTACATTCTCCCAGTGATTAGGTTTGGGGTTGTTTTTGGTTTTTTTTTTTTCAATCACATATTGAAATGCAGGTCAGTATATTAGTGTGTTATTCAGGTTGTAAGCCCAGAAATTAGATAAGGAAAAGATAAACGCACAAACCACTGAGAATTAGATCAGATAGAATTTTATTGTTTGTCTATTAAAATAAAGTAGTGCATTTCAACATCAGTCAAAATTTGCATTTTTCTGCACTGTAACAGACAACCACTTAGTAGGTATTTGCTACCAAGTGTGACTTGCTAATGCAAGATTCCTGTATTAACTTAATGGGAATGTAATTGTGTTGTAAAATACATAATCTCAGGTAACCTACTATGACATTTACATTTGATTACCATATCAATGGCTGTTCCTTTGCATTACAGATACCTTTAGTGGTGTTCTTTGAAAAGTGCAGAGACATAATGCAGTACACAGTATTTCAAGCAAAAAAATCTCCATTAGGAAGGACTTAGAATGGTAAATGGCTCTCCAGTGCTTTAGCACCTTAATTGGGATGCTTCACTTTTTTTTCTTTTCTCCATTCTTAAGTGAAGAACACAGATAATGCTTCACAAATAATTATACCTGTTTTCTGCTGCTAATGTCACAAGCAGCAGACAGGAGTGCTGGAGCAGGTAGCCAGATTGTTCTGTACTAACACCGTTCCACCAGCTTCTAAGTGCATTGTGACCCTGTAGCATGGTGGGGTTTTTTATATTCTTATGGCTTATCCCACGAGATATATAGTAAGAAAATACACGGCAGACAGTGTGTGGCTGCATAGGGAGTGCTTTTCATTAACTTAGAAGACTAGTAATAAAGCTAAATTAGACTTAAATATTTCCTGAAGCACCTTGTAATCATTATTTTGGGGAACAATTTCATTAAGGGACAGATGTTTCATATCAAATACTTTTAGCCAGTCATCAGAAAATACATCATTTGCCATGCTTCCTATAAACTATACATTTTATTCTTCACCTTAATATTGTCCAGCAGTAGCTTACAGACATCTTCCAATTAGTCAATTCATTTTAATTAAATAGGTTATTTTTCCTCAGTAGAGCAATGCACTGAATATAGTGATATTTCCTGCTCACCTTTTCCAAATGAATATTTTTTTTGCAAGCTGAAATGCAATGTGCAACACTGGAATGAAACTTGTGCAAATTCTTTGCAAATTTATTTACATTACCTAGCCATTTCAAGAGTGTTTAAAATCTGTAGCTGTTATTTCATTATGAAGGTTCAGATTACTTTGTCTCTGAAAAACTGCATGTACAAAACAAACTTTCTTTAATATTAGATATCTGTCAAAGGTGAAGACAGGGTGTGAATGTGATCTTTAACTGGCATGTCCGCTAAAGGACAGCAGCCTACTACTGTTATCAGTAGCCTCAGGTTTCCCTCTAGCAAAATGCAGAACCTAGTCTTTACCTGGCTGAGGGGTTCAGTGTGGTTTAGGATTACTTGCTGAAATAAGAGCAATTGCCCTTTTTCATTACAAGCTTCTAGAGACTCAAAATACAACAAAAAGGTTGGGATTGTCCCAGTTCTGTTGTTGAAGGGATTCTAAGTGATGCAAGAGATCTAGTAACTGCTGCATAACTTTTGTTGTGGAGGATTTCTTCCTACCCAGGTGTACTCACATGAACTGAAATGAAATAAATTAAAATATAATACTCTGAATGACATAAACTCCTAAGATTGGCTTCAATTGTGAGTTTTCTAATACGTCACCTTCTTCAGAGACCTCTTTCTCTTATAAAATAGTGATGACACTGTTGAGTGGATGGATCCCACTGGCAGAAAAGTGCCTAATTTATCTTTCAGCGCTTTCCAAGCACTTCCTGTAGGCACACAGCCAACACGGGCTTGGTTCTTGCCTCATAAAGGTTTTGATAGTTACAGGTATTTAATCTAATTGAACTGAACTATGGGTCCACCACAACCTAACCATGAAGCATCTTATCAATGTCTTGCAACTGCAGAATTTGTCCCATACAACTGGGCAGCTTCAATAACTCTGTCTTCTCCTATTTCCCTTTCTTTTTTGTTCTCACAAAGCACATTACTCAAAATCATCTTAGCTCCACATCCACCCAGTCTTATTGCTGCATCTTTGAGTCCTCAAGGAACTGGACTCCTGGTTTACGTGGGGGATTTCTTCACAGGGACTTGTAGTTACATAGTGCTCTTAAGGAGAGTTTTTGAAATCCGAAGTTTAAATAAACAGGTATACATCTAGTGTCTGTATTATATGGTTTTCACCTGAGCTGAAATACAAAATCTTTTTAATGAGTTTTCTAAATAGATGATCTTGGCATTTAAAAATCAGCTCATGTAATGGCGATTTTTCTTTTTCAAAGTGAACTGAAATTAGTTCCCAGACAATATTGCAGGGTTTTTTTTGCTGTGCAGTTAGATACATTTAACCTCTGGGGTTCTGACTTGTGTCTTTTCCTATACCCAAATGGTCATTAAGACAGAAGATCAGTGGCATAGATTTTGTCACAAATGCATATTAATAGAGAAGGAGGAAATTAGCTTTGCAAAGACTGACTATAGGGCTGTCTGGAGAACCAGTGCACTACATGGTTAATTATTACTTTGGTACCAAAACACTTTGACCAGTTATAATTACCCAATTCTAAAACTGGAGCAATTAAATCTCTTTAGACTTCTTCTTGCTGCAGGAGCATGGTATCTGTGTGACTGTGGCTCTGCGGTTTGGAAGGACAGTTCTGCACGGTACTTCTAGCTCTGAGTAGCAAACACATTCCCCACCATGGCCAGCCTTGCTCAACGGATTGTTCCTGTCTCATTTGGCTCCAAGAATACATGCTTTGTCCAGCAAAAGATCCCTCAAGTGGGCTGCCCCTTTGACTCCGGCTGATCCCAGAGAGGCTGTATCTTACATGCAAGGCCCCCTTTCCCTCTCCCTAGTGCTTTATTAATGTTAAGCCTTGCCATTAATGCAGAGCATTACTGTATATCTATGGCTACTTTCATCCAGGCATATAAAAGTACTTATAAATATTAATGCATTAAACCTAATAACACCCCTAGGAGGTAGATGAGAATTTCAGCATACACTTTACTGGTACATAAACATAAAGAACCAACTTCAGACAGTGGTAAGAGGCTAAGATGGTGAAGAGAGTGCCTTTAGGAGTGAGTGTGGATAAGAGGGACTGTGTGGTCTGACTGTTTCCTACACTGAGTCACTGACTAGAGCTAGAAGCAAAGTCCACGAGAACTAGTTTCTACCAGTCATTCTTACTTTTGGTTGTTTTTTGTTTGTTTGTTTGTTTGTTTTAATTATAATAGTACCTAGACATTAAATTAAAATTCAGGGCCCCATAGTTTTTGGTACTGCACTGGTACATGGTAGATCCCCTACACTAAAGAACTTAAAGAATCATAGAATCACTGAATGCTTAGGGTTGGAAAGGACCTTGAAGATCTATAGTTCAATCCCCCCACCACAGGCAGGGACACCTCCCACTAGACCTGGTTGTTCAAAGCCACTTCCAGCCTGGCCTTGAACACCTCCAGGGATGGAGCATCCACAGCTTCTCTGGGGAACCTGTTCCAATATCTCACCACTCTCACAGGAAATAATTTCTTCCTAATATCTAATCTAAATCTAGACTCTTTCAGTTTAAAACCATTACCCCTCATCCTGTTGCTACCCTACCTGAGAGAGCCACTCCCCATCTTTTCTGTAGCCCCCCTTGGGTACTTGAAGGGGCTATAAGGTCTCTCTGGAGCCTTTCCTTCTCCAGGCTTAACAACGCCAACTCTCTCAGCCTGTCTTCGTAGGAGAGATGCTCCAGTAGGTGGCATATATAACGCTTAAAAAGAAAACAGAGTAGAAAGAAATTCACACAGTGGAGACAGGAAGGCATTTTCTGAGTCCCAGTCCAGGGACCTTGCCTCTAGACATAATTCCTTTCCTTTGTATGAGTCAGCTGATAACTTCCCCCCCACTTCAAATTAAACACTTCCATTACTCAGGCAAGCAACTCTCCTGATATGTTGTAACATTAGGAAAAGGTTACTTTTAATGTTTTCTAAGCCACGACATGACAAGGAGCAACTCAAAAGAATAAAAGGCAAAGTTGAAAGTAGTAGTTGAAAGGTGAGAATTACAGGAAATCACTTACACTTAATTCAAAAAATTCAGGATTGTTTGTTGCTTATGAAACTCTTTTTTGAAAGTTGTCATCTAAGATTAAAAGCTTAGATTTTGCAAAACCCACAGTACACCTGTGAGAAATGAAAAGGAACTGATGTCAACTTGTGTCAACAACTGGTGGATGAACATGGATGGGACCATTGCAAATAAAAGTGAGCGTGGTCTGCAGCAGGACAGCAGCTGAGTGTGGCCTTCATGATCAGTGGCAGAAAACTGCCTGGACAGGGTGAAAAACTTTACAATTATTTCAGTGCTTACTACCCGTTTCACGGAGAAATGGGAGCAAATCTGCTGCACCACCACGCCCCAGCACGGGTAAAGGCAGCTTCGTGCTGGAAATAATCAGGCAACACAGCAGGGCACTTGGAAATCTGTAGACTTCACAAGTACTAGGATGCCTGGTCAATAGTATTTCCCAGTCTGCACCCAAGAGGTCATGTCCCCAAGAAGAGGCAAATACTGTCTTCCTTTTGCACCAGGGCACTCCCCAGCAGAGCAGGAAGAAGCCCAGCTATCACTTAGCACAACTCAGCGACATAAAATGTTAACGTGTGGATCAAGGTTTATGAAACAGCTGCCTGGGAAATAGAAGAGGAAGATCCCACCATTGATGTGGTTTGGGGTTTGGATACAACCCTGAAGAAAACCTTCTGTTACCCTTTTTCCTTTGGATTGTTCCTGTTTTGGTTATAAATATCGCCACAGAGGAGCCAAGGCTGAGTGCACCTGTCATCTGAGTGCTGCCGAGCCATTCCCCAGCTTCAGTCTATGCACAGATGTACACTGGTAATGAGACAGCACTCTAGAGCCTAATGGGCTTGATTCTTTGAGGATACGAACAATTAATAATAATTGAGAAATCCTGTACTAAGGGAATTTATAACCGATTAATAAAAACGTGGCTATTGCAGTTAAACACAATAAAAATAGTCTTTATGTGCTAAAAGACACATACATTTAAACAGTCATGTTCATGTCAGCATTGCTTAATGTATAAGTAGTTTTGTGTATATTTAGCTCCATTTACTGACAAAGAAGTACTTATTAATCAGAGTTGGTACAACAGTACACTGAGTGTACTATGCACTAATCTATCAAAGAATGTTTTTTTACGATGATCAAAATCAAACTATAGGAAACCTGTTGAGTTGTACCCACATCGTGGATCACTGTCGGGGCGGCTGCCAGCCCTCACCCGTCCAGCACACTCAGGCTTGCAAGTCTGAATGAATCCATTAGCTCTGCGATGAGAAGTGAACCTTAACTAAACTACAAATAATGAGATGTTGTACCTTGGTCAAAATTAAAGACTTCAGAAAGCTAATACCAAGCCAAAAGGATATGCTGTGACATCAGTTTATATTATTCCATTATTTTTGTGCTGAAACAAATAAACCCTAGGAATCTAAAATATATGGACTAATACAAATCTCTTGGGAGACCCTCTAGCAACACTTCATTGGAAACAAAAGAAAGATCTTTACTTTCCATTTTATCCACAGGATTTTCTTCGTCTTCTTCACCTGTATCTTTATTCTTAGGAAATAGAGGACTTTTTTCATCTCATCTAAGGCCTGATCAGCTTCTTAGCACATTAGCATCTTTGCAGATTTAGTATGATTTCCACTCAGGGTTATCTAATTTTTTCCACTAGTCAGAATTTGCTTGTGTGCTCACAGTAACTTTACAGGAAAAAGTACCTGGCACTACAAACTACAGTTATTAACCACTGGGCATAACTCTGGAAACCAAAAGTTCCTTTCTGATTTGTGTGCTGTTAGATCTCAAATACAACACTTGCAGAAGATAGTTTCCTGGCAGAGAAGCAATAGATTGAACAGTGGGAAGGCTATGGTTAGCTTTTAGCTTAAATTAAAATAGAAAAGAAATTATAAAGTCAGTACAGCATAAGAAGAGCTTGTTGGCAGTGTCTTTTAAGGGTAATGGCAAAATAATCTATGGAAGTGATGCTTAAACTACAGACAATGTGAATTTGAACTTTGTTTGGGTAAATATAGAACTTTATGATAGCAATTTTTGAGGAATCACCTCATCTTGCATTTCTTTTCTGTGAGTGTCAGGAAAGGAAATCTCAAAAGTAGAAACCTAATATTTTAATCTGATTACTGTCAGAGAGCAGATGATTCAAATCATGACAAAGCCTAAGCAATGGAAGTGCAAGGGGGCGGGAGGGGGAATATTAAGAAAAAGGTAGAGCCGACAATGCTTTAGTCTGATGGCATCAAAATAAAGCTCCTGGTTTTCTCAGAAGCACAGGCAAATTTGATTTTTGCTCTTCTGAAGAAAATCGCTGGGACTGAGGAGCAGGAAGAGATTTGCGGATAGTAAGGCAGCACCTTCTGCTTTCATGGGAGGAGTAGGGAGGATGGTGCTGCTCCCTTGCCACCCTTCCTGCCTGCCCCATCCTTTCCTGTGGCATCAGAAGGAGCTGTCAGTATGGCTCTGGGGCAAGCAAAATAAAGTGATGGCCCACAGCCAAGCCCTGGCAATTTTGACACAAATTACTGTCTGTCACTCTGGGTACCTGCTATTTTTTTGCCCAAACTCAATCTGGATGTTGCAGTGGAAACCACTGGATACCAGAATAAAACAGAGGGAACTGGAAAACTAGGCCTGTGACAAAAACAGATGGACAAAGATCAAAGAAACAAAAGCAAATTCAGATCTCAGAGAGGGAAGCAATGGTCTCCAAACAGGAACTTAAAAAGTCGGGCATATTTGGAAGGCAAAGGAAGAGATGCAAGTACAAAAACAAACACCAGAACATAAATCCAATGTGAGATAATTCTGCATGAGATCAAGGTGTAAGAACACAGACAAATGCAGAATAATGTACTCAGCAGAGGCATATGAGGGAGAGTTATAGAAATCATCAAGGGATGCTGAGGCTAGTCTAAAGAAAAAGATAAAAATGATGAAGCAAGCTGTGTTCATACAGCTGCAGTTCCTGCACTGACTTCCAGTAGGCACACTTTGATCAATCATATAAGAATCATGTAAGAATTAAAAATGATAATTAAAAAGGGGAAGGTTCAGGGTTGCCAGTATGTCAAAGTAACAGAGGACAGAGAGGAGTAAAAGGTAAGATGCCTACATCTCTCATAAGCAAAGGCTGTTCTCACTGCTATCAAGGGGAGTAGTTTGCACATACCTGAAGGCAGAACATGCCCAGGGATCATGCTCTGAGCCTGTCAGCTAAGCACCTTTCAAAAGCGTTAAATACACGTACTAAGATGTATCCCTAGCTACATGAAGCCAGTTAGCAAGAACCACATGACAGACCTTGGGAATGCTTTGCAAGATCAAAATCTAGGCTATTATGCCTACATTTTTTTTTCTCATTTGGAGACGAACCCAACAGTGAAAATCACTTCCAACATACTAAGCAGGGAGAGTTGAATTCTCAGGTCCATATCCATAACAAGTAGTTCCCTGTGCACTCCAAACTACCACTGCCTACTTTTCTCTGGATTGCACTCAGATTGCCTCTGTGTAGTTTCCAATATCTAATAAGGTGTGAGATGTGATTGAAGTTTTTTTCCCCTGAGCAAAAGCATTGGCATCCCCTCTTTCCTGTCACTGCCTACTACTGTGTACGAAAGCTGTAGAAGTTAGACACCTCCATCCCTGAGCCCATCTCCACGACTGCATGTTCCCAGGAAACCCATCTGAAACATCGTTCCATCATGTTATCAAGCATCACAGGCCTTTCTGCTGGTCAATGGCTTTCCAGTGGATTTTTTGCAGTAGTCCTACATGAAGCCTACATGGAGAGTTGAAGCACTAACTGTTTAAAAACTAAATTTTCAGTGTGATGACCTAGGAATCATTCCAGGGTACCAAGAAAAACAAACTAACTCAGAGAAATCTGCCATCTCACTACAGAATCTACTGGTCCGTTTCTTCTTTTTGTTTCTTGATATGTCCATCTCTTCCTCTCCGTTTTATTTTTCTAAATGTTGTCATTGATTTCTTTTTCATTTTATGCAGAAACTGAACACAGTTAATCAGTACATACAAAATGTGTCCTGCAACATTGCCAGTAGCCTAACATAAGGGGATTCAATTGTTGAATTGTCGTAAGATTAGGCCTAAGCCACAGTATAAGCTTCATTGATCCAAGCACAGCAAGATACCCATTCAATAATATGTGTTTTAGCAAGGTTTTCCACTTGTAAAGACTTCCTGCAAATTAGGGTTCATCCAATATGTGCTATAAACACAGTGGATCAAATCTTGCATCGGTTTAAAAAAAAAAAATCTCACTCCTTAGGAAAGAAGCGATGTAACTGGGTGTATTGTGGAAGCAGAGAGACACATGTAATGAAGTTAGCTATCAAGAGAGTTGTATCTGCCAAGCTGCATGTTTAATAGACACTGTGCTTCCTGACAAGCTGCCTCTAACAAGCCAAAGGATGAAAGAACAGGGCATATGCTGGTGTTCCTAAAACCATAGATAGGTTCAGCAAAGTTGATGTTGTTCCCAGCTGAGTAGGTCTTAGATGTAAGCATTTGCAGTGGAGAGGTTACAAAAAGGTGCCTGACTCTGGTCATCGTGCAGTTCCATCCCTGTAGTACCTGAAAGTTTCACGGTGCAGTATGTCCCCTGCGGTGCAGCAGTGCTGCTGCCCCACTGGGCAGAGGGGAGCTCCAGTCGGCAGGAGCCAAAGGACTGTTCCAGCTCTCATAGCCTTCTCTGTGACCCTGGCTGACTCTCCTCTCAGCTTTGGTCCCCATCTGTTGAGAAGGATATGAGATTTCAGTGTGAAACAGGGTGTATTACCACAAGACACAAATAAAGTGGGATTCCAAATTGTGCTAGGGGAAAAACAGGGTCTGGGACACCAAGCAGTGCTGCTAGCCCATGGCACTGACACCTACCTGTGAATGCTAAGGGCCCTCACAGCCTTCAGCATGAGATCGGGCTGCATAGCTTTGGTCTGGAGCAGACATAGTTACCAATACTCAGTTATTTTGGAACGGACCTCTGGTGGCATTTTAAGTTAGGAGCTTTTGAGTTTCTCCACACATGGATCTCTCTGTCAGCAGGACAGGCAAAATCCCAAGTGACATAGGTGATCTAAATGCATCCCAGGGTTTGTGTGGCTCCTTACACTGTCCATCACCCAGCAGAAGGCATGGAATGACACGGTTGTGATTAGACCTCAGATTTAAGCCATGACAAATGAAGTGAAGGAAAAGGGCATGCTGACATCAAAGGAAGAAGCTAAATGGTATAGAGTTTCAAAATTATATATCTCTACCAGGAAGAGAATGATTTTGTAACACCTAAGGCTGCTTTTTCTTTAGAGGGTTTTCTTTCTTTGGATTTTGCCCAAATCACAACTCTTGTTCAGTTCTAAATACCTAAATGTAGAAATTTTTTTCAGTCCTTCATCCTAAAATCTTAAATGCACAGCATGCAGAATCCTTTCTTTGGCATCAGAAAGGACTGACAGCATAATGATTTTACAAATATGTGAGGCTTAAAATTGCCACCAGTACGGTCTTATTCACTGGATGCTGCACTTGAGAATAAACTTGAGTACTGGTAAACATATTTGTGAATACAATCGCAGCTGGTACAAATACCTTATCATCTTTCCACGCAGATTAAGAAAGCCCTTTATTATATAAATGTCCCCATGTCTTCCAATTGGGAACTGATAGCTTATGTACACGTAATTGTTGGTGTTGCTTGAGGAATGAGTCATCCTTATTTCCACTGAGAATTTCCCCAAACTACTTTAGTTCCATGTAGGGAGCTGTATTATTTTGCTTAATTATATAAAGATTTCAGATCAGTAAAATCTTACGTTATTAACACAAACATCAAATAATTTAAGCAAGTTCCTAGAATACCTATGTGGAAAAATCAGAACAAGTGCCTTAGAGGAACTGCTTCTTAAGTTTTGAAAGGATGGGCAAATGAAAAAAATTAATTAGTCAACTATTTTGCTCCCAGGAAAACTAATAACCAGAAAGGCTTCCTTTGAAGGTAAAACCTCCTGTAGCTAATGTTTCGCCTTCTTTTACTTTGTTTAAAACCCCACCCTGCAGAAACATAAACAGATCTTCAAATTTATGATCTTGAGAAGTCTACCCACGTGAGTTTTTGCAGGATCAAGACCTGAGAGAATGATTTCTGTTCATAAAGCACTTTTAAAGTTTTATGTGCCAAATTTTGAGAACAATCCATTTTCACCCACCCACTCTGACCTTATTTGCTCAGCAGGCACTATTTCTAGAGCTGCCAGAAACTTCACCGTGGCCATACATTTTGCTGTCGACTCTTGAGGAGATAAGGCTAGTGTTTTCAAATGCTTTATGCACTTAGTCAGCTGGTTGAATGGTTCCTCACAGACGTGCTGGGTAGGGGATTTTTCAGTGAATGCAGATTTAGGGAGGCCCTGCATAGGTCTATTTATGCCATGATTACAGTCCTGGGACAGATTTCCTTTGAATGCAAAGCATGACTTGTACAGAGTCAAAATGGGGAAAAATGACCTTAGATAGTCTTTAGTAGAGCAGAAACAGATGAAGAGCTCAACTAAGAGAGAGTCTGGTTCCTCCTCCCTGTCCTCTCTCCAGGAGAACCAGGTGGCTTTTGTCACAGCAAAAATCAATCATACTGTTCCCATCTAGTCACTGTGTGTGAAATAAACCCTATTTCTAGGGTTTAAGTGGGATGCTAGGGGAAACCATAGTTTGCTTCAGCCTATGGACAATACACAAGGTAATAATCTAGTGCAAGATCTGAATTTAAGGAAAAGATCCTAAATATGTGTTTTCCCTAAACTTCCTCTTTTTCCAGGAGTTCCAAGTGTGTGAGGCAAGATACTGGCCTCACACCTGCTTAAACTTTCCTAACAGAATTGCAAGGTGTCAGTTGTGCTTTACTATTCAGTATCTTTGAGTTTCAAACCAGAAATGTTTTAAAACATTATCCTGAACGTCGTTAAAAAGAAGAAGAGGCAATTTCATAAATGGTAATGGAGCTTACAGGAATGTACCTTCTTCCATTATTGTTCTCTTCTCTTCTTCCTCTACTGAAAGGTCCATTCAGTGCACAAGCTGCTAGACGAATGAGCAACTCTGTTGAATAAGACTGACAGTATCTGGTTTGAAATTCAGACTAGTAGCTAGCTATTAAAGATAATGGCTTGTTTGAGCTTCATAAGAAAATAAGAGCTTCTAAAAAACCAACTCTGATAAGCATAATGGTTTCCCTCACCTTTTATGCCCAAGACCTCTAAGTTGTCTTCTGTAGTAATTGCACTGTCAACAGGCTTATTTACTCTTTCTAAAATCTTGGAGATTTCAACTGTTGCCTTAGTTATTCCCTGATGAACAGCCTGCAGAATCACATCAATCCATTCAAAATCTTCCATGGGCACTACCCAAGCCTGTGGTAAAATGAAACATGACACTAATAAGTAATAACATTCAGTCTTGAAGCTCCTTTTTTATGTATCTCAAATGCCAAATTAAAACTTAAGTTTGAACATGCAGTTGGTGGGATTATTCCTACAACTAGTGACTGCAGGACTCAGCATGGGACATACCGGCAATTGCCACAACACCTCTATGATAAATAATATTTTGGAATCCTTTCTAGGCCCTGAAGTTGTCACTGGACACGGTATGAAAATGGATTATCTTCTGAGAATTCACTAGATCCTTTTGTTGCTGAAGTGAAGTTTAGAGAATACAGAGGGTCCTGCACGGGGCACAGCACAGAGCATGACTACGGGACATACCACAATAGGTTTCCATTTCACAGATGAATCCTAGTTGTAACTGTGAAATTTTACAAGGCTCAGGCAGTCCCTCTGTGGTGCCCACCCATCCAAATCCATTCTTTGGCAGCCTGGATGCTCAGAGGGGACCCAGTTGGCCCAGTTTCTGTTATCTGAAGTAATTGCAAGAAAACACAAACCATTGCTAACTGAATCAAACCATTCATATGTTACAAGTAAAATTATCTCCCATTGGTTTATCCTGCAGAAAATGGGAGAGTTTGGGCTACAGTTAAAAGCTGAAAAAAGCAGTACGGAGGATTAGACAAGCTCGGTTTCAAATTCCTGGCTATCTAATTCACCAGCCCCAATTAATTTAAATATTTTAAAACTTGATTTTAAAGTAATATGAAATATTTATAGACTGTAATTACAAATGACAGTGAAAAGCAGAGTGGGTTAGTTCAGACAAAAGTATCAACAGACTGAATTGGGGAGCAAACACCTCCTCTGGGGTTGTATAACTTGCTAAATTATTTATATTGAAAACCCAAGAGCCATTGCCTTGTAACTCCTGGGAACAGACTTTTTCCCAGGTGTACCCTACAGTAGGGATTGGGCATCACTTTAACGTGTAAGTAGCTCGCCAGAAGGTACTGTGCTAGAAATCTAAATATGGTTACAGTCTCTCTGCAGGGCACGACAAAATAAGAGGTTCTAGGAGGACTTGAAGCTATCGCCTCCTGCCAGTCTAATCACTAAGACAGCTTGTGGTTCTCGTGCACACTCAGCCATCAGCACTAAGCTATCGTCACAGGGCTGACAGCAGAGACAAAATGGGTAGCGATTGCTGGCCCAGTGCCACAGGGTGATTCTCTGAGCCTCAGCGCAGATAGGATTGGGAAGGGTCTGTCTTAGTTAAGGTCAAGATACATTAGGGAAGAAAAGGAGGGCAATATTGTCCTTTCCAACCTTCAGCTGTGGAATACAGATTTTTTGAAGAGAGAGTTAATATGTAGGAATCACCACTTACAGCATGTCTAAAGAGAATCTACATCTCTCCTGATGTAATTGAGAAAGAAAACTATGGTGTAGGCTCTGTCTTTGATATCTTGCTGGATGAGACTCACAAAACTATCATGGTTTAGAAGTAAACATCAACTCCATGAGTTTTCAAAATGCAAAAGCATTATTTGGAAAAGCTGAGATCAAACTCCAAACATCATGAGATACTTCTGATAACCCATTTGCAAAATGGAGATCTGCTGCTGTTGCACGAAGTTAAGGCAATGCTCCTGAGACTCTGCTGGAGGGCCAGCAATTCAAAACTGTGTGCTGAAAGCTTGTACCATAAAGGTGGGAGCAGGGGACAAACTCTCAATGGCAACAAGAAGTAGCTGTCCAAATATTGCATGATAGCCACCATTATAAGAACATGGAGAAGAGGAATGTCTCTAGTGGAGATATAAATAATGCAGACAGGTGCAAACACATAGGCTGTGTGAGCTCAGACAGACTGCCTTTCAGGGCAAAATAGAAGTTATTTGCAAAAGGGCAGAGGACTATGGATTATAAACTAAGTGTTGGAAAGCTGGTACTCCATAAATATGGGAAGGGTAGTTTATTTCCAAGATGATTCAAAGACCAAAGAGAATTTCACATGCTTAGATAAATGTATTCCTGAAATTCTGCAACTTAACCATGGCTTCCCTCGGTGTGCAAATGGAATGCAGAGACTTGATTTATTTATCAATAAATCCACAGCATAATATAAGAAGATACATAAAAAAAAAAAATAGTGCCTGAGGATAGCTGAAGCAATATTAAACTACCCACCCAATGGTTGCTGAATCTGTCACTTTTGTCCCTGCAAATTTCACTGTGTTAGGACAGCACTGTGTGGGGAATGGGTTCTTTTGGTGTGTGGGAGGACTTGCTTTTCTCTGCTGCTACTGTTACATACCCTCTGAGCTCCTTTCTGGCATCCTCTGTCCTGAACCACAGACTGTTTGATGCTGGAGAAGAACATGGAAGTACTGGCCACCATGTTCAGAGAAACCTGTTTGTGTGCTCCTTGCAGCTCCAGCCAAGTTCTTTCTCATGCATCCCATAGGGTCTTTTCCTGGACTCTCTGCAAAAGCAGAGAAGAAAAAACAGAAGACCTTCCCAGCTTTTCTGGGAGGTAAAGATAGAGGGAGTAGCAGAATAGGTTTTTTCCTTATTTTCCAGTTCTGCCTTCCCCACCTTCAGCATATCCTTTACTTCTGTTAAAACACAGCCGAATCTGGAATCATCAGAGTCAACCACAACTGACTTGTTTTACTTACTTCTGATCTTTGAAATGTTAGGATCCATATTTTCAAGTTTCTTTTGGTTTGTTTCTTTTTTTCTTTTGTTGTTGTTGTTTGATTGTGTGTTTGTTTTTAATTAACATCAGGATGCACATGCAACTAAAAAACTATGCAGCTACATCCTTTCAGGAGCTAAGGAAGGTAGGGCTGGCAAGGAGCTTAAAGGATGTTTGGTGTAAGTGCCCCTCCGCTGAGGTGTGCAGACCAAGTATACCCAACGATGCTGACTGACATTTTATCTAACCTGTTCTTTAAAACCCCAAGTAATGAAGATTCTACAGACACTCTAGCAGCCTGTTCCAGTGCTTACCTAGGTTTATGGTTAGAAAGATAACCTACATCTCCTCTGTTGTAAATAAAAGCAATTTTTTCCTGGCCTAGCCTCAGTGGGTATTGGATTACTAGCTTCTTTTAGTAGCATCTTACATACTGGAAGTCTGTTATCATACTCCCCTCAATTGTATAAATGAAATACAGTTGTTTTCTCCAAACTTTTCTCATAGCTTATATGTTTATAGTTTTCTGTATATTCCTGTTCCTGTCCAGTGGGACTGAATATTTTATTTAAAAATATGGTACTTAAGCTAGATTCAGTGTCAACTGACAAGCCTCCAATGGTTCTGAGCACTGCAGAGTAATGATGTTTAGTATGTTACGAGCAGCGCTACTGTTAGTACATTTTACAAGATCCGTTTTCTTACAAGAACATCTCACTTCTCATTTACTGTGGATGTTATCACCTTCAGATTTTCCAGACTTCTGCTGCCTTTTTGGTATGTGGAGATTTGGCTTCTCCTGCTTATGTGTAATTCTTTTTAATTCACTTGAGTAAATGCGACCTTGTTGAACTGAGATAATTTCCCTGGTTTACAAAGAGCACTAGTTCTAATTAGGGTGCTATAGTGTTTCCAAGATGGCGTCATTCACAAATGTTATAATCTCTGATTTATTCTTTGCGGTTATAGCTTATTTAAAATTAGGCTGAGAAATCCATGGTTTCTTGGGAGTTCCTTTTTCCCTTTTCTTGAAAGCAGGCACTACATTTGCCCTCTTCCAGTTTTCTGGGACTTGACCTATCCTTTTAGAGGTTCTGACAGATAATAACTAGTAATTATGAAATTGCACCAGTTAATTTCTTAACTGCTGTAGGGTAACAGGTCTTGCTGTCTAGTATATATGTAACTTAGCTAAATCTTCTCTAATTCTTTCTCCATTCTAGTTGACACTCCAGCACCCTGTTACAACAAATTGTGGTAAGGATCCAGGCACAATTAACCTTATTTGAGGTAAGACCCTGAGATAGCACTTCAAGAGAGAACAAAATTGCTGCTGCATCCTGTCCCCCTCCAAAGAAAATCCCACAAAGCTTGTGAGAGGAATTAGCAAAAAGCAGGGTGAGAGAATAGCAAGAGCTGTTATGGCAACTTGAACTCTTCCTTATTTATCTCTTTGTGTTGTCTGCTAGACTCCCCTCTTTGTTCTAATTAATTGGCAAACTACTGCTAAAGTCATTCATTTCTCAAAACTTATTTATTTTGCTTCACAACATTTATTTGCACAGCACTACTGTTGTGTACAAAGATTACTCTTTAATGGAGTTCAGAACACCCTTTCACAGCATGCATTTCTGTTCAGTCCAAAGAATACAATACACCATATACACAAGTCTCTAACTTAAATTAATCTTATTTGCTTTTACCCTGCTTGATTACTCTTTATGTGCTTTCTTAAAGTCATGTGACTTTTACTCATTATTTTGACTATTTTAATTACTTGTTTTCACAATATATTTACAAGGATATTCTGCAGCTCTTTTAAAATTGTTTGTATTACCTAACTGAAATAGCTTTATTTTTACAAGAACGAATTTAAAAGAGTTCAGGTTTTTTACGTCTCAGGTGTATATTTAAGTAAAAGTGAGTCAAAACCAGTAACTCCACACTGAACTCTTTAAAACTTGGGACATAGGAGAAAATGTTGGCACTGTTTTGCCATGTCTGGATATGAACATACCCATGTGAAGGTCTATTTTATAGGCTAGCTCATCTGCAGCCATGCAAATCACAGCAGAAAGACACATTTGGAAGAGGGTGTATATCTCTGGAGGTCGAATCAAGCTGTCTGTTGGTGGTGTTGATCTGAACCTCTGCCCAGGTTCAATCTTCAGTGCTAGCTTACAGACACAACAGGGAAAAAACCTGTGTGTGACAGAATGGGCTTTAAGATGAGCGAGCATCAGCCGCAGCAAGGCTGAAATCTCTGACCTTGGCAGAAGTAGAGGACATCAATACTGAGCCTCTCAGACCTGGTGCAGTCAGTCTTGGGAACTCATGGAGGCAGCACCCAGACCAATCTGTCTCGGTCAGGATGAAATAGCGATGAAGGTGGCCCCATGCTGGCATAAGCAGACTGTACAGCCTCCAGCAGATCCTGGCATTCATTCAAGCAGTTGAAGTCAGCTGCTATGCTATCAATACTCCAACTAGCTAGAATAAGCTATGGTAACGTGTCTGCTCACAGGGCTGGCCCATTTCAAGACAGCATTCTCAGGGTAGGTCTGTCCTGCAGTCCACATACTGTAAGCAATGAGTTGGCAAATTCAGTGGTGCAGAGCCCAGCACAGGCTGCAGGCTCCACTTCAGAAGCTGCCCTAGACCTTCAGTAGTTGCTTTGACCTCCAACTGTGTTGGTACCAGTACCAACACCACGGAGTCTAAAAGGAGCGTGGGTGCTGGGGTTGCTCTACAAACTCTTGCTAGCCGAGGAGAACGCACCTTCTATACATCAGCTATGCTGGTTGTTTCCCTGAGGACAGTGAAACAGGCCAGAGCAGAGGAATGCCTGGAAAAAGCAGTTCACAAGGGGGAAGAAAGATGAAAAAACAGTGTTTTGTATCCTATGATTGTTGTTTAAGTGACCAGTTAAGTCGGTGTCTGTGAGTAATAGATAGGAATAACTCCTACCTGATCTGAGAACCTCAGAACTGGGAGCCTCAGTGACTTCCTCACATACTGGAGATAAGCAATATCTTGCTTGGTCATAGATGCACGTATTAACCCTGCTTTTACTGCCAGTGTCTAAGAGGGCAGCTTCCCCCGTTGGCACATCCAACAGAGGCACAGATGCTACTGGTACCTCTGCTGGTTAGATAAAGCCAGCCAGTAATATCAGCGGACTCCAAGCTAGCTTTATCTAACCAGCATGGTTACTAGTGACATGTGAGGACCTGACACCGCAGGTCTCTGGAGCTGCCCTTGCAGATACTGGCAGTAACACTGTCAAATGCTCAGTTAAGGGTGGAGGTGGCTGCTGTCAAACATTTGAAATGCGGAAAGAAAGCCAAGTTATTTATCTCCTTTTATTTACAGTAATAGGGGACTGTTGAACAGCATGTAAGTGCACTACAATAAAATCAATAGAGAATATTAAAAGCAGAAATAAAGATCAGCCAACCTGAGGAAACTACTACCTTGAATGAAAGGATCTAACAACTGGGACAAACTGAACAGCTCAGGAAAACCAACCCACCAAAACAAAAGGGGACAATTCTCAGGTTTGATTATATAAATCCTGCACCTTTCACTGAAACAAACTGCCCTTGACATAATGGTTTCTCTGAAGCCTTTAAAGGGAATTTTGCTCAGCAAATACTGAGATGGGACTTCAGGATTTAGCTCCTCAAAATGCAGAAGGGTGATCTACTAAAGTATGCCAAAGCATGAGCTCCAAAAGGATGAAGAGAAATTCTAGTGAAAGTAACTGACTGTAAGCCATAGCTTGAAAGAGTGAGCTTTGCATTTGAAAAAGTTTCATAATCAAGGATCTGAAAATGCATAATCCCCACTTGGTCTGATCTCAGGTGAATATAATTCCAGAAGCTGATTCATATACGCTGTTACTGCAGGACTAAAAGGCAATGAGAGCATCTAACAAGTCAGCCAGCCACTTTGTCCTTTCTGAGGTCAACATGAATTTTGCCATTTCCCTTACAATTTCTGGCAGAAATTCTTCCCCCATGTAGAGGACGCTGGATTTCTGAGTATAGACTAATGCTCTCCTCTCAGATGTAAGCAATAGATGGCTGATAACTCTAAGTTAGCGTGACTGAAAGGTTTCTTTGTGGTAAAGATACTCAGATTCCGAGACAAAGTTTAATGGGCAGAGCTCAAGTCTGACTAGAGAAGCTGTTACCTGGATCACTGACCCAGGTTAGTCCAGTTTGTGAACGATTTATATGATAATGTACCAAGAAATCTGTTTTTAAAAAGCCCAAAAATGTGTTTTCTGTCAGGCTGATTTCTGTCTGATTTAACTGGACTGTAAATGAGCTATCAAAGATAGCTGCCCATTAGGGGAGGTTACAGCAAAAGCCATTGCTATGCTTTGCTGAATATCCTCTCAGCACCGGCCTGATCTCCTCGGGTTGTTTTTAAGGGCTGTGTTAAACCAGCTGCCTCAGCTCTTGCTGCAGTATTTCAGACAGCTCTCATTGCAGCCACGGGTTAGAGATGTCACCTGGCTTTTCTCTTGTTTCTAACCAGAGACTGTAAAACTGGGAGGACAACGCAAAGGTGGAAACTTGTAAGCAGGTTGAAATATTTAACCTGAAACTTTAAAGAATTATATTTGATCCAAAACAATTATTATCTGTGAAAATCTGACCCTTTACAAGTTTCTGAGCTTTTCTCAAAGTTAGAAATTTTGAATGATCAGTGTACAGTGGTGGCTGATTTTTAACTGTCCTTTCCTTCATCTTTCCTTCATTTGTTTTTGCCACTGGATGTCTTAAAATGAATTATCTAGGGGTTCTATTCTTTACTTTTCAATTTTGCTGTTTCTCTACTAATAATTTTTCTTGTTCTGCCACTTGTTAAAACTGCTGTGCCTCTGGTAAAGGCAAAGAACAGAAAGAAATTTTAAAAAGACCTCTGTCTGTCTCTTGGCTGGTAACTGGAGGGTCCCAAAAACTTTTCAGCTGCATGTCCCAGTTCCACTGATCCCAAATAATTGTTTGGGTAATTAAACTGGAAGTGGTTCGCATTCCAATTCATAACTGCCAGGCCCAAAGAAAACAGCAAGTAATAAAAGAGAACCGTGGTCATTGCTCAAACTGAGAGTGGCCTGTGCAGCAGAGAAAGAGGGGTAGGAGGGGGAAATGTCCAGTGGGAAAAAATTAAAGTCAACTTCAAAGAGTTTCTATTAAGGCTATAAATTAATATTTGCATAAAAGAGAGAAAGGATTAAAATCTGCATCACACATGCATTTAAAGGAGATGCTTATTCCACATCACAGTTCAGCTAAAAATTCTATGCCACAGGAAGCGGTAATTATTCCGGCTTTGCATATTGTAAACCTGGTCACTGTCATTCTTCCTTTGCCTCCACATGCCTCAATGCCACATTTTCTACAATCGTGGGGAGATTGCCTTGGCTCTCACTCAGCTGGCTCAGCTAATGCAATTCACAGGCCTTCAAATGTAAGCTTGTAAACTATTTAGTTCTTTTTCTCTATAACAGCTTGTCTATTAACAGCTCATTCAATGGAGGAGGGAGAAGAAGCTAGTGAGACCTCTTTTGGTATTGTTCAGCAGTGACCCTAGCTTTCTTAGATTGGTAGCCAATACTCACTAAACAGTGTTTGTCAGTACATGTTGTTTTGCTGGATAATAGTATATTGTGCTAGCAGCAGCCTGTATTAGTAGCAGGTAACAATGAGCTGGCAAAGTAAGTCTCCTGTGTGGCGTGGTGAGGTCATAAGAATGATGTACAGAAATCCAAGAGAAAGCTCATTAGGATGGTCTGATACCACAAAACCTGTATCACCTTGAGAGATCTCTGTCAGCAATTCCCTTTGGGTGTTGTTCAAGAGCCTCATCACTGCTGCACCCTCTAGGTTGAGATGGATTTGGGGAATGAGGATGGTTCACCCTGCAAGATACCGTATGTGATTTTCAGGCTCTATATCCACTGCTCATGGTCTGTACTTCATGAAAGGTGTGTTTTGTCAAGATATCAGGCTCATTAAATCCCAGGACAGGTGTCCTCGGAGACTGCCCACACCGTAGTCCATGCCCATTTATTCCTGTAAGTATGCGGTAGAAGGCTATCCTATACCTTGCAATGAAAAATGTGATACTGAAATGGCTGAAGCCCGTGCCAGCACTGTTGTTCCATTTTCACTGTGCCAAGATAAGGTGTTGCCTTATCATTCAATGGACCTGCCACACCCTCTGCTTTCTACAATGATTAAATAAAATCTGTAGTATTTTATTAACTGATGGCTGAGATTTCTCAAACTTTTGTTCGTGTTCTGTACGGAAATGCCAGGCAAGTTGGTGTCTTAAACAGTGTTTAATAAAGAGAGTCGTGCTTGACACAGATTTCCGCATCAACAAAATCCTGCTCACCTTACTTATCAGCAATTCTTTTATAGAAACATCACAGTTCAGGCTTTGTTTTTTGCCCTGCCAAGTGTTGCAGATCTTGTGTTATCTCTCAGACAAACTGACAAAGCCGCAGTACAGAGAAATCAGGTTTCAAAGCGAGTGATTTATGAGCGATGAATTTTTCTGTGCGTGCGGAGAGACTCCCCCGTGTGGTATGAGCGCCGAGAGCTGCTGGGCTCGCCGAGCTGCCGGGACCAGCCGGGCTGACATGTCGGCAGTTAATATAATTAAATGTGGTCCAGTGAAGACTCCCACGTTCAGAAGTGGCCATCAGTTTGCAATTAATGTTGACCGCTAGAGAATAATGTTGTTCTGTTGTGTTTCTCCTGTAGAAAAAAAAAAAAAAAAAAAAAGAGAAATTTTTTACCACCCCGTTTTTTTTTTTTTTCCTATAAAAAAAAAAAAAAAAAAAAAGTGTAATATTTTACCAGCTCTGATGCTTTGGGGAGAATTATGAGGCCTCATATTTCTTTACCATGAATTAGTCTTACAACTTTATTCTCGGTTTCCTTTTTCCCACCAACGTACCTTAAGATGATATCTGTAATAGATACTAAAGTCTATTTGGACATCATTATTTATTTTAAAGCCTGGAACTGGGAGTTCATGTTGATTAACAGAACGGTTCAAGGTTCTAAACACATTTTAATTGTACTCCTCTTTAGGGCATTTATGATAAACATTTCCCTTTTTGGCTCAGTTCTGAAACCCTCATTTTCAGTTCAGAATGGAATGCTTTTACCCAATACCCCCATAAAAAAAATGTTAATTAAAATTTCTTCTACTATCCATTGTATCTTTTAAATATATTTTCTTGGGCTTGGGCCAGTGGAAGCAATTGTATTCTTCCAAATTAAAGGACTTGACTCTGCCCTATATTATACTGGCTCAAATCTACAAGTCAGCTGGATGAAGAGATGGTAGATTTACACCAGCGTAGATGAAGGGAGAATTTGGCCAGAAGTGCTTATTGTTCTCTGGAACTTGGCATCCTCTTCTCCCATTCTCCTCCTGAAATCAACATAAAACAGATGCTGAAATTCTAAAATGTTTTAAATCCTCCTATACCGTAGCTGCGAGCACAGTGCATTGTAACCACTAGACCTCGATGGCACAAAGATATGCATCGTGAACATGAAATCTGGGTAGAAAAGATAAGGGCACAGCCTTGCAACAATTCCAAAGTAGTGAAACGTTGTAGAAAGTAACAATTGCATTTTTGTGGTATTCGGTCACATCCCTCCTTGCATTGGCAAAACTTTGGCTTGGATCCAAGTAGGTGTAGTTCCAAGAAAGTGAATGCCCAGTCATTTATGTCAGTGGAGTTGTGTCCAGGAACAGTGGATCTATATATGATGACAATTGAAACAATGAATGAAAATAATTTCAGTTGCATTAGGGACGTAAGCTGGCAGAAGTATGGATTTGTACTTATTCAACTTTTTGGACAGCATCTTTACACTTCCAAGAAACCCTTTTTAGATGAGGCATCAAGAGAAGACAGGAGGGAGTCTATCAAGAAACTGTTTGCAGACAGGTAGCTCATGCTCATGACACTGATCTTTGGCTGCAGAGTAAGGGGTTGGAAAGCAAAACTGGAGAAAACAAAGAATGCTTTCTGGGTGAGCTGTACTACCAAATCTCAGTGGCCTAGATGTGTTTGTTTTTTTTTTCGTTCAGCTATTTCCATCAGTGCTTATGGGTATATATTGATCTGACTAGCACTCACATCTATGGGGTCACTGTGGGTATCTGATTTGTCCCCTTCTTTGAAAGGTTTATTAATATTGACACTTCTTCATTTAATTGGGGCACCGGCTATGGAATCCATTTTTAATGGAATTCCTGTTAGGTAATCTACTGCCTATCCACGCTCAAATCCAGAGTGCTTCACACAAGCCCATTTTTGAAAAACTTACAATATTATAAGAAACAAACAAACAACAACAAACACAGATCAGTGAAACCAGAGAGGAATGGCAAAGACACAACTATGCTCTAATCTGCAATCTATTTCCCTATTGCAACACATGGAGCCCAAAATAAAGTAAGAGTTATTTGTCCCTGTAACGCACAAATATTATTTCTTCCCTTGTTCTGTCACGGCCTTCCCCTCCACATCCACCCAGCAGGGGCCGCATTCATTTCTGCAATGTAATTATTCACATCTACACACACATAAGATACTACCAGCTAATAAAGACAGCCAGAACCTACAAGTTTGCACATCAACTTAGACCTGTACTCACAAAGCGCGTGTCTCTGAAAGAATATGCTTGGCAGATGTTCCTCTTTAACTTTCTCTTCTTTCCTTAAACAGATTTGGAGACTGGTTTTCCTATTTATAGAAGAGGGGATTTTTTTTTGCCTTAAAGTGCTCTCCTGGGATTGGCTGGGAAAGTATTTTCTGCAGTCTGCTTGATTGGTCTTCATTGTGGAGCAATTTCAGAGGCCTGGCTTTGGACGCCATTTGCAATGGGTTTATATTAGAAGGTCACATCTTGTTACAGAGCCATTATTGCCTCTTCCCCCTTGGGACCATTGGACGCCTGTGACTTTACCCTTCACAAGTAGGTTCTGACACATCTTTTTGACACCGACGTAGGAAGGCAGAAGCATGTTGCGCTAACTCCTTTGACAGAAAGTAGCAGTGAAATGGAAGAGGGGGAAAGGAATGGCAGAAATTCCACCTTCAATACATTTATTCATTCTCACTAATTTGCTTACAGGGGAAAAGATGGAATCTGATGTTCTGGTTGTAATGCATGAAGCCTTTAAAAGACTAGATATCCCATTGTGTTACTAGCTTTCTACACTCCTCTGGAAGACAAGGGGTCTGAAAGTTGAGGTTATCAGGGACAAGAAAATTGCTTACATGACCTATGTCTGTAATATGGCTGGGTCCAGCACACTGCACCCATGCTGTTCCTTACAGCAGCTCATATTCAGCCTGAGTTCACGCTGCCTACAAACCCTGCCTGTCCTTGAGTCAACTTTACTGTGTAGAAAAAACGTGACAGTTGCAGTTATCTTCCTGGCAAGCTGCATGATATTATTTAAAACATTGAGGCTGGATAGAGCCTTCCCAGTCAAAAGGATTTTTACTTTTCTGCAACTGATGTTCCCAAGACTTACATTGAACTCAAATACTATTGAAACCTATAAACAATTTTTTTGACCAACAAGGAGAATTCATAAGTCTGTTGTCTCATTAGTTTCCACCTTAAATTCTGCAAAGATAGTGTGTTCCTGGTGAGCTGCTTACATGGTAACAGACAAGTAGGACAATAAGATAGGTCTTCTATGCTCATCCCTCAGCTCCAGTCATTAACACGCTTGCTCTGCTCACTGCTACACTGATAATAGATTTTCTTCTTCTTTTCTTTTAACAAGAAAGGATTTGTGAATTAAACACACACTTACAGCCCTAGCAAGGTCATACCACAAGACTCTGAACTACATTTGCTTTTGAAAGAGAGAAACTCATTGTTGATCAGTCTGACCCTCTACACACTTTTAGAGAACACAGTCATTTTGAGGCCATTTCAGGAGACAAAAGTGCCGTGTTACTTCAAGATTAAGATGAAGCTTTCAAGTAGGTATTTCAGCGTGTGACCAAGTGTCTGTTCTGAATGATTTAGCCTAAGGGGACCCTAAGGTGGAGGTTCCTTTTATAGACCATAGGAAGATAAATGTATGGGTCTTCCAAAAGAACCTTGTGCAAAACCCCGTAGGATGCTGCTCAACCAGGACACCTTGGAGCATCACTCAAGTCAGCGCTCAGACACCCTCATTCATGTAATGCTGGCACTGCAACCGATATGCAGCCTAATAACACTTGCAGTAATCTCTGACCTGCAGCCCATGTCTTTACCTGGAGTTTGCATCACCCATCAATATTTTTCATACAGTTTTGCTTTACCTGCCTCTCTAGGGTAATCTATTTTTGTGTCTTCATAAATCGAAAACCACAGCCCACCGCTATGATTATATTGAAATAAAACCCCTCTTTTTTTCCCTCACAGCTACTTTGCTTGCCCTCTACCTCTGTTTCTCAGCAGGTTCTCAGATGCCTTCTTAAGACTTTCAAAGCCTCACAGTGTACTCTGAGAAGAATGCATCTATCCTGAAGCTACAAGAAAGTAACTCTGCAATAATATAATTTATGAAACTCCAAGTTCAGCATTCTTTTTTTCCTTTCTATGCAAAGCTAGACAGGAACTAGGGCTGCTGAATTAACCTGGAAGTTTATAACTCACATTACTTTTAATCTGAACTGTAGCTGTTTCTCAGGTACTTCATGTTGATTTATCTTTTCAGGGCTAGATCCTCATCTGCTATTTCCCCCCCAAGTTAACCGTTCCAGTGAGGCTGGCTGGATGTAAATCAGTGAAAACTCATTCCCTTCTTTCTAAACACAAAAAAGTGTAACTTTCTATATCCGATTTTTTACTTTGATTTTTATTTCTCAAATCCTTTATATAGTCATTATAGATGTTAAGAAGCCTGTTTTGGAAATGATTAATGCTATTAATATTTTTCTAATTCAATAAACCCTCTCATCTTTGAACTTCTTGCAATATTTTTCTGCTTTCTTCAGCTTTCCACTAATTCAAACATATGACAAATGCGAGTCTTCGTTTCAGTTTTCTATTATTTCTCATGTCTGATCAAATAAATTAACAGACTTTCATTTCTTTCACAGGAGTGATGCCCATATGTTGATGAAGGCAGCATAAAAATATTACCTGTTCAAACAGGAGGAAATAAAAAGACAAAAGTTATCTTTTATTCACCGTTTCATGCAAACCAGAGATGCTGATCCTATTCCTCTCACCTTGACAGCACCCACCATGTTTAATGGTAAATATTGCAAGATTTGCAGAACATCCATTAATCTGGCTTAACTGCACTGTATTATAATGTCCCTTTACAATCCCTTCATACAGTACCAGTTATTCTAATCACACCACAGTACTTCAGTCATTGGGAAAGAATCAGCTGTCCTATCTAATGTACACACTCCCCAGTCACACGGCACCAGTCCGGCAGAACAACATGCTGCTAATGCAGTTTTCTCTGTTTGGATAGTTAAAGATACATCTCCAGGCCAATTTGTACCTGCACATTGTTGATAGACAGCATGCCGCAGGCAAAGAGATACTGCAGGAAATGGATTCTCAGTTAACTGTGTTTAATTTTGTTTTCCGGATCTCCATCATACATCTCTCCATTTCTCTGCCCACCCAAATTGCTAATGTGAAACAAAGCTACTTCCGTCACGACGGCTCCTAAACTGATGTGTGATGATGCAACGATTGATTTGCCACTCCAGGAAAAGTGGGTCATCGTACATGTTGTACCACAGCATGCCCAACCAAGCCGTCCGTGCCGGCATCGGCGTTTCACAGATTTGTTTTTAGAAGTCGACACCTGAGGGGACTATCGTGGATATCCAGCCTGAACACTTCTGGGGTTTGAGGGGAGCACTGCCATTCCAAAATCTTCCTTAGCAGCTTATAGGGGTCCGAAGTCACCTGTGTTCCTCAGGAGACAGTATTCTGCATCTTACTTGCATGTTTGCTCTGAGGATGGAAAATGTAGAATCCCTCCATTTCCAAGGTACAGGAGCAGTTTCAGATTTGTCACTTGCCAGAACAGGAAACTCTAAACTAACATAAAAATAGATTTTAAATATAAAATAGTGTAACTAACAGTTTTGCAAAGGATTTTAAATTGGTGAGAAATACACTGATGAAACTGCTCTTTGAAAAAAATCCATTACTTTTTTTTATTCTTTTCTGAGATTGCAGTAGTGTTTAATAACTTCTCTCATGTAACAGAACCTGTTGAAACTCACTTTAAGATTGCCTCGTACAATACCAGGGGGCCGTCATACGAAGAGGTTAGGCCTCAATACTGGGGGAGAACCTGCCTACCTCCCCATTGCATTAGGTCAGTAAAGTTAGGAATCGATTGCTGAAATGGGAATAATTTGCAAGTTTTTCTGGAGCAGCCCAATAAGTAACTGAGCACAAGATGTCACTGCAGAATCCAAAAGGTCAAGGCAGGTGGTGTTTTGGGTTTTGGTTTTCACAGGAGCAAAAAAATTCAGGGAAATTTAACTCCTAAAATTTTATCTTTGTTTTTACGAGAGCTGAAACCAATCTTCAAATCCCATCTGTTTTGGGAAACAATTTAATGAACAATAAGTTGCATAAGAACTGTCTTTAGGGCCTATACATTTTTGGTTTTCTTTTAGATAAATCCTTACACAAGTGTCTTCTCCAGTCTTTGCACACCCTGAAGGGTGGTGCCCTCAAAGGCAGAGAACATCTAATCAAGTCCTTAAATCCTTATGCTGGTAAAATCCCTATTGGGATAAAGACTTTCACCTAGTGAGGACTGCACTCTCAACTTCCAGCTGTAATTTTTGGCAGGCACAACCTGGGATGTGGAGAGAAAATCAAAGGAAAGCCTATGAAAATGCAGTGCCTCCTAATTAGGGGCGCTTTGGCTGCAGCGTAATCCGCTCATTTGGCACCCTGTGCTACGTGGGGTAAAACCTGGATGGACACACAGCCACAGCCTCTTCCAGACAAGTCAGAGCGCAGCAGTGGTTAAGTACCCAAGCCCTGAGGGCTCTGCTCTTGTGACCCCTAAGTTGAAGCAAGGGAAGAGAAAAATCACTGCCATTCACACTGAATAAATATGACTTTTGAATTTTCCTAGTCTGTTCCTCCTCCTGCCTCCCATCTCTTCTCCTCTGGGAACACCACAGATGTGGAAGGTTTGCAGGTAAGCGAGGAGGAGATGGTGACAGCAAATGACAGAGCCAGAGCTGGGCACAGCACGCACTGATAAACCCCTGCCAAACCCTTTCCCTTCTGAAACAGAACCCCCGTAATGGAAATAATTAGCAAAGAAACAGACAAAACCTACTTCTGAATGAAATTTAAGCTTCAGCAGACCACAGAACCGCCAGGAAATGCCAAGTACAAGCCACCATCCCTTCATCCTGAATTCACACCATTTTCTGTATCTGTTTCCTGTGCAAAGTTATCACTCACTCAGAAACTGGGGTCGGGGGGAGGGGGTGCGTGTATCAAAATTTGGACTCGGGGTGCCTTGGGACAGGCTTCACCTGACTCGGCAAAAATACCAGACAGCTATCTCGTTTTGAGGGGGCTCTCTGGCAACGTGTAGGATAATTCAAAATAGTGGTGGAAAGAACAGCCCCTCAGGCAATCCCCAAAATGATGCCCCTTACGGGGGGATATTGGAGGGGATGGAGGAAGGGTCTCCGGCAGTACCCGGTAAAGCACTGGGAGGGGGACAAAAGCTGCCTGATTTAGCAGGGGAACCTCCAACATTTATAGGGGTGGGAGAGAGGAAAAGCTGTAAGGTTTTAAGGGAGAATTTCTGGTAATGCCCAGCACGGCATGAGGCAAACGAACAGAATGAGCGGCGTGATTTTGCGGGGAACCAGTGGCGATGCTGAGCAGACGGAGAAGAACTATAGGATTGAT
>VZRU01017875.1:413189-437975 GCA_013398155.1 Pedionomus torquatus | reverse complement strand
TGCGAGTCGAGATGCGGAGCTGCGAGCTTTGTTCTCGGCTTTACGGACTCGTGTCTTTTCTACATCCTGCGTTGGGTTTTTTTTCGAGGGAGGTGGGGGTTAGGTGCGACGCGACCCAAAGCCCGGCATGTAGCTGAGAGAACCCTTTTCAGTAGTTGAAGATGGAGGAAATAATACCGGGCGCATATATAGCGAGGTCCGTATCGCTGCTTCAGATCGTAGGTATTTCCCTTGCGCTAACTTTATGGATGAAGGGAGTCATCATCTGTACAGAAGGAGAGCATTGATCTTACCCTGACTTACTGCATGACCTTGGCTGGATCCGAGGTTAAGCCAAGATTAAAATACGATGCAGTGCTTGTATGAGCACTTTCCAGCCTCTTCTAAGGCCCTAGATATACTTGCTGGAGGAAAACCAGAGAAAAGGCTTCCATACATCTTTTTGGCACACTTTAGTCTTGATCTAGATGATTTAATGCATTATTAATTCGTAACAGGCTTACCTGGTGACCTTTTATGTTAGGAATTGCATGCATATAGTAAACGTTAGTTACAAAGAAAACTACTTATTGGTTTCTCTAATTCACACTTGGTTGAAAGCAGCATTTGCAGCAGGCCGCCATGTTTCCAGAGTGTGCTATTTTTGTCTAGCCTGTGCTCTCACAGATAGGAGTGACAGCTTTAGTGTCTTATGTGGACACTGCTATCAAGCTCGGAAAGCTGATGCTTCCAGGTAGCATAAATCAAACGTGGTATGTGGGGGGGATTGTTTTAGCTAACAAAACTTTTTAGGTGGGTGTTATAAAGAGAAGAGACTGCAGAAGCTGTCAGATAAAAACTGCATTTCAAACCTGTTTTGAAATCTTCCCTTTGACCTTTCACTTAGGCTTACCCTTTACAGAGAAGGAATAACGATTTTACTGAAAAGATAGTTCTGTGGTAGTGGTGGTAGCATGTTCACATCCTGTGAACCAAATTCATCTTTTCCTGGGGTGTTTGAGTTTGTTGAAGGCTAGTTGTA
Organism: Pedionomus torquatus; assembly: GCA_013398155.1. Lineage (NCBI taxonomy): Eukaryota > Metazoa > Chordata > Aves > Charadriiformes > Pedionomidae > Pedionomus > Pedionomus torquatus. Next base: position 436,954 of record VZRU01017875.1, on the reverse strand, counting down.
AGTATTTATGTGCTTAAGGCCTTATGTCCTAATAATTATAGACTATCTTTATGGTGAAGATCTTCCTCCCAACTTTGATAGCATCACACGTTCCAGGGACTAGTTTGCCTGAAAGGCCGTGTTAAAACATGATAGAAAGCATAATCATATAAAATCTCTTAGGGAAAAGAACCAAATCAGCATTGAGACCTTTGCAAATGTGTATCTGATTTTTAAGGGTAAATATTTCAAAATCTTTTTAAAAGAATCTCATATACATCAAATGCTAAATATTTGGGGTTTTGTTCTTGACATGTGTGAATTAGGCAACTTTGGTTTTTCTGTTAGGTTGTATTCTCTTTAGTGGGGACTCCTTGAGTTGAAGGTTGGAAAACAAAGTTGGAGTTAAGATATAAGACCTGATGGACAAGATTTCTTTTGTGTATGTGTGTCAAGTGTAAACATCAGGATCTTCTGTAGGGATTCTTTGCATTTGCAGTCTAAAACAACAAAAAAACATACAAAAAGACTTGTTTGTACTGTTTTATAACTCCACTAGCTCTACTGTTCAAATGTTGTGCCACTGGCACAATAGCATCAATAGAGTTAAACAAAACTGATGATACTCCAGATTTGAACATCTTAGTTTTAAATGTGGAGCCTTTGTGCACCTGATGAAATGGCAAGTTCTTTTTTCGGTTCAGAAAGCTAGTATTTTATTTTTTACCTTGCAGATTCTAAGGTGAGCATGTACTTCCTAGTGAAAGTAAAACAAAGCAAAAATGGTGTTGCCTTAAGTACGTATTGATATTCCTGTTTATAACAGTAGTATTTCATGAGACAGAGCTCATAAGGCTAGCCTAAATGGCCTGCTTGAGTTGAAAGCATTTGAATTTATGATTTTAGTTTTTAATATTAGAACATTGGACTTTTGTCTAAGTAACATGATGATTGAAGAATCTAAGAGGAAATCAAAGTATTGCAGGGTGGTGCTAGTTGCTATGCAGGCTATAGTCTGTTGTGTTTGAAACAAACCGAAGGTGAAAGTGATAGTTTTTGTGTAGAAAACTGGATACTTTTTACAGATGCCTACATAAAATCTTCAGAGTTGAAGTAATTAATAACTTTTTGCTGAAACTGCTAATAGACTTGATAGTCTTCAGCTACCTCTTTGAGTAATTCTTAAGAAAAAAAAGTTTGATCTTCAACTCCTCTAAAAGAATCCCTAAAATTTTGCAGGCAGTGAATACTATACTGGTGTGAGGTCCTAGTTTTGCTATATTAAGTCTGGATGCCTTCCAGAAGGGCATAGCTGTTGGAATACTGCTTTCAGAGCTAGAAGATTGTGAGCTGTCAGTTATGTATGAGTAACATTATGAACCTGATTTCTTGCTGAGGCAAATATGAAATAGGGGATTCTCAAATGCTGGTGGCCGTCTTCTATTTTCTTCAGCATTGCCCCGTGCTGTTTTCTTGTTTCAGTTATGATTGCTATTATGCTGACTTTGTTTTGTTTTTAAGCATCTAACAATGTAATGGTGCCACAACGGATGATTCTTTATTGCTAGGATCTAGTCTTTATATGAAGATTAAGAGTCTTCTGTGACTCAAGTGAGTAGAGGTGAAAGAGTTGACTCTCATTAGGGGTATCTGTTGCTTGGCATGCAGAAAATACTCTGTTAAAACCTAATTCTGGTGATTTTAATCCAAGCTGGAATGAGTTTGAATTTTGCTGTAACATCTGTGTAGCTAGGTGTTCTGATCTGCCTCTTCTGGCTACTTATAAGTAATTTTGCTTTTTACTTTAAGAAGCTGCACTGGAGCCAGATGAAAAAAACTGCAAACCTAAGAAGATGACTGGACCTGCTGCCAGCTTCATAGAGTTGTTGGAGCCGCTCTTGGATGTCAAAACAAAACCTGTTGTAGTGGCAAAATCATAGGGTCTAAGTAGCTGCTTCATCATGGAGCAGTCTGGAGAGCAGTATAGACATAAGGCTGACTGTTACTTTTCATTAGAAATGAGTAAACCAAATATTCACGCTGGCACTATGCTCTACCCTTTAGAACAAAACTTACATGGTTAAAAAGTGATTGTGCAGAAAAACATTACTTCTAATAGTAGAGTAAATGAGGTGGGAATAGGTCCAGTTAGAAATGAGAAGTCAGATTCTCCTGAAACAGCTTTAGGATTATTTGAAAAATATGTAGAAATACTTCTGAAGATTCTCAAGGCTTGAGTTCTGTGAGGACTCAGATTTTCAAGAGGAGTTAATTTTGGACTTCAGTGAAATCACCAAGGGCGAGGCTTTTTCCTATGATAAGTGCATCATAGCTGTCTTTCTGTGATGACGTGAAGTGTTACTAGTTAGGTTCAGGACAGATCATCCTGGTTTAATGTTACGGCAGGACCCTCTGCAGCAGCTTTGCTTAACTTTTATTCAGTTGCAAGGTTTCCAGCCTTTCTTTGTGAGAAAGCAGCGTATGAGCAACTCCCAGAATTGTTCTACAAAAAGGAGAGGAGGTGAGGCATGTTCCATTAGTTTTGGAACTGCTTGCCTCGTGTACCTGGCCACAGCTTCTCAGCAATAGAGAATTGTACTCTGGGAATGCAGAACAGAATTCAAAGGAATTAGAGTATTGTGACCTTCTTGGCAGTGGCTGTAGCCAGAGGATGGTCAAATTATCTGTACATGCTTTAAAAATAAAACCATTGACTGATCTGTATGGTGAGATGTATTGCAGGTGAAATTGTCTCATGAAAAATCCCCAAGCAGTGTTTGAGCTTCAGGTTGTACTTCTGAGATTATGCAAGTCTGTTAAAAGGCAGAATCCTGCTGCAGGAGGACTTCAGCAAAGTAGCTATCAGTTGAGGGTGCTGCTCACTGTTTCCCAAAAGGGAAAAGTTTTGGGCATTTAGAAGTACCAGAAATTAAGATGTCTGGTTTGGTGCTATGTTGAGCTTTTTTTAGCCAATAAAGCTTAAGTAATAGGAACTTAAATTTGTGTGTTTAGTTCTAGGGCTGCCACCTTGCTTATACTGTATCTCCTTTGTGTAATGAGTAGGAAACTTCTGGTGACTTGTTGAGAGATGCAAAGCCATATTGAGTCATCTGAGAAGACAAATGTTTCACTTTTGCTATCATAAATGGTGTATATCATTGAAACAAAAGTAAAAAAGTAATAAACTACATGTGGAGGTTGGTACACTGATCTGTTTATAAAATGAGAAAAGCTTAGGTACTAAGTACTAAAACTAAGAAAAAACTATTTTCTTAGTTTTAGTACTTTTCTCCTGTGACACAATACAGCAGAAACTTTCCAAGAAGTAATGCTAAATACCTTGGCTGCAGGTAAGGTGTTTCAATATTTGGCTACTGAAGGGTGACCCTTGCTGGGTCATGGGTATAGGGTAGCCGTTGCAAACTTTAACTTTCAATAAATCCTGTTTCTTGCTGCTAATACTAAGCAAGGGCTGAAATGTTTCTACTCTTTCTACAGAAGTGGTATCCTTCCTCTCTATTGTTAGTGTTTGTGTTGCTGACTAGAGGCGGTGACTGATTCAAAATAGAAAATTAGAAGCTGGTGGGGACAGCTTTAAAAAGGAAGGAAAAAAAGCAAACCCCAAAAAAACTAAACACATACCAAGACAGACCCAGCACTCAGGTAAGGCAGAGTGTTTTGAGGGGAGAATCTAAGAGCAGCAGCTTGGTGAGAAACTCTTGTGACACCACTTATCTTTAATACCAAATTTTTAAGATTCTTGTAGGTTAGATTCTTTTGTCATCTTTTAAACAAGACCTAACTTCCTGTTGTCTTTGGATGGTAGGTGGACCTTTATGCTCCAAATTACAGGAATATTTTATCTTTTTCCTTCCCCATGTGAACATTTGTTACTCTACAGGTGTAGGTTTTGGTCTCAACTAGCTTGACTTATGCTTTAGTCATCTTTGTATTTTGTTTCTGTGCCTCTGAGCTAGAAATGGCATTTCTCTCAAATGGTCGCTTTTCTTTTAGATTCTGAATAACAACAGCAGAAATCTTAAGTTTGTCTCTCTTGCTTGGCAGAGCTGAACAAAACAAGAAATACCGAGTTCTCTGTACAAACTGGCAGACTCCATATCCATCAATGTGTGGATCGCACTTAGGTTAGTTAGCAAAAACACAGACTGACTTCTAGAATGACAGCTCTTCTGCAGCAATTCAGAGTTTATTTGTATTCTTAGAGTGTTTAAAGGGCTGTATGTTGCTGCTGAGTAAGGCTTCCCATCTGCCACTGGCAGGCAGAGGGTTTTTCAGTAGTAGCCTGGGCAGTTTTGAATGTAATTCTGAATTATTTTTTAACCTTGTATTGAAAATGTCTTTTTGTACTTAAACTTCGATTTATTTATTGGGTGCTTCAAATAGAAAATAGCTAAGCTTTTAATTTGATTTTACTTATCTGTGTTTTGGAATAATGTCTAATTTTTCTATAGTGTTACCATCGGTATGTCTCAAAGAGCTTCAGAAATGGGTTGAGGTATTGTTCTGCCTTTCTGTGGCATCAGGATAACTAAGCCCAGAGAATGCTATTTGCCCAAGGATGTGGCATTCTACTTGCTTCATGATTATATTTTTAGGATCCAGCTACTTGTAACACCTTGAGTACCTTATGAACTGGGCACTGCCTGTGTTTGTAGGTTGCTTGGTTGTCATACAGGAGACATTCGTTGCTGTAGTGAATGGAGAAATGTCTGTCTTAAGTTCAAGGATCCAGCTCTGTGTTTTTTTAAGTGTTAAAGATTATCTCTAATGGCTCCTGTGTGCATGAAATACCTAACACTTTGCACTGCTTTGATCTTGGCTGGGGATTGTCTGCTTCTGGAAGTTCTGAATACATGTATCTTATGGACTATCTTAATGTTTTTAGAATACTGGTAAGATTTAAATGCCTCACACCTCGTGCTGGTTCGATCTTCAAATATTTCATTATTCACCGGATAAGTTATCCCATCAATCAGCTTCTAGGCTCTGGCTTCCAAATGCCTTACCTTTGTGAAATAGTGCTAACTTTAGGGTAACTTTTTTTTTTCAAACAGTATTTTCCCCTCTGAATCTGTCAACAGAGTTGTTGAACTGATTGCAGGCAGGCAACGTCTGTAGTGGCTTCTCTACCAAACACAGGCTGCGTTGCTGTGACACTGTTCTCTGTGACATTGTCCACTTCTGCCTCCAGTGGGAAGCAAGCAGTGAGCCCTGTTTCTTAAATGTTAGACTTCTGTTGCTCACCTGTTTCAGGTGGTTTTTTGGCACTTTGTAGTTTAGGCCTGGGGTCAGCAGCTGGGTCCTTCCTTTTTCTTTTCCCCTTAGGTAGGTAGGGCTGCGTTAAAACAAGAAAGGTATCTCCCATCTCAATGTATCTGGTATCTTGTAGTGTTTTAAATATGCATTTCTTTGGAAAGGCTTACATTACTCTTCCTACTTCAGAGCAAGCTGGTGTAAGGATATGAATCCCTAGTTGAGGTGGGCACTGGAATTTGTCTCATGGTGCGTGTTTAGCTTGTTTGTATTTCATTTTTCACTCTGTTTTGTATCTGTTCACACAGGTACCAGCTTCTCTTTTCTGCTTAGTCAGCAGTACTAGCAGGTGTTAGTCATGTAAAGTGTATGGAGAGTTGAAATTTAAGTGGAGTTGTTTTGCTTTTGTTATTTAACTTTTAATCTATGGCAGGCCTGTTGGAGGTGAATCAATAGGGTTGGGTTTTTTTCATGATTTTATTAGTATTGGCTGTGTTTGTTTTGTTTTTGTTTGTGTGTTTTTTTCCCCCTTGTCCAAAGCAGCTTCTAGTGCTGGTAACTCCATATAGGTAGGTATATGGTTTGTGGCTTTGAACATGCTCACCTGTTGCTAAGTAACTTGGAGAAATCCCAAATGACACTTAATTATGCAATGCTATTAACTATGGACCAGACCTTTAATGCCCAGCAAAATTGCTGTTTCCCAATTTTGTAGCGTGGCATGCTTGGATATGGACACCTCTTTTCCATTGGAGCTTCTCTGGGTGTTTAAGTTTTCCAGAAGCCTTTCAATGTTAAGGAATTAATTGGTAACAAAATGAGGGAGTAGTTGCATGAGAAGTTTGTGATCCTAGTTTAGAGGGGGGGAAAATACCTTCCTTGTGGGAGCACATCAGTCATAGTTGCTTTTTTTTTATGGTTAGAGGAAAAGTAAAAATGAATAATCTGGATTGTATTTCATAAAAACTGATTATGTTGTTGTAGACAGTGTAACAGTCTTAGGAGAAGATCTCTGCAACTTAAACCTGTAATTAAAAGGATGGGGGTGCAACACGATTGTTTTAGTACTCTGTAAACTCTACCAATTTGTAGAGATAGGCAGGAATGTAGTATCAAATGAGTCGCCTTGTAGCATTCAAATAGCTAAGAAGTGGACTGTTACAGGATTGTTCCCTTTATCTGCTCTGTGATATTCCTGTCAAACAGAACTATAATGCATTGTATTATCTTTGGGTTTTTTGAGATTCTTTCTTGTATTGAAATACAAGTCAAAAATATGGAAGTGAAGATGGCAGAGAATGAAGGCGTATAAGGATAATCTTAAAAACAAATGGTGTCCTCTTGAGAATATGCTTCAACCAACCTTTATGTTGGTCAGTACTGACATTTTCCTTGACAGAAGATGTTTAACACTGCTACACAGTTTAGGAGGTAAAGTTTGCAGCTTTTGTGAGTTTTATTTCAATGGGGTCTGGTACGCTGGATTGTTAGGTCAGGCTAAGTGGCTTCTGCAACCACTGTTTGTCATTAGGGCTTAACCATTATGATGTACATAATTAGGGAGAATTTTGTTATAATTAGAGAGAATTTTGTTATATGTAGGAAGTCGGGTAGAAACAAGATTCAGAGTAAACTCCTTGTCTGATATAAAAAAAGGAAGTTTGAGTTGAGACAGGAATGGTTAGTTCACTTTCACTGTGTAGCAGGAATCTATTATTTTTCTAATATGCTAATAGGCTTTGTGGACCTAGATCTAAATTTGCTAATACAGAATTTACATAAATGGGTCTAATTTACATAACAGTACTTTAGAAATTCAGTGCCTAGCATTGATTTTCTGCCAAGTAGGAGCATCGTGACAGATGGTGGAATTTTCCACCAGCCAGGTGATAACCACTGTAAAGGAGGTATTTGTCTTCCCATAAATCTCTTGGCTTAAGGAAAGGGCTCAGTTATGTTACAGAATAATTCTAGTATTTTTGTTAAAATTTGAATTATTCAATTTGTTTTACATATACAGAGTAAAGTGAATGCGTGTTCATGAATGAATCTTAAGTCGGCTTTTCCTGTCAATTTTCACCCTTTCATCATTACCTCAAGTGACATGAAAATGTGTGGATAAGATTTTATCAGGAGTAATGTAGTGTCAGTTCAAGCATTTTGGTACTATTATGCTCTGTGCAGTAGAAATGCAGTGTAAAATACTAGCAGTTACTCTTAAGTCAAGGAATAGTGGAGTGATGAATTGCTTGTGAGCGGTAGGGAGCAAATAGTTTCTCTGGAGATGCTTGGCTTCTATCATTCAGGTTGTGCTGGCTGGAGGAGAACAGATGGCATCTGGCAGTGCAGCAGCAGGTGCAGTAGGAGTAAAAACAGATTGTTGTTGTCCTCTGATTAGGTCACGTAAAGGTTTTCCCCCCATTTCTTTTCAGATCGGCTTAATGAGAGCTGGACACTCTGCTACTCCTTCTTCCGTGTTAAAGAACTGGTTTTGATTACTTTTATTATTAATAATCTGTTTTTACCCTGAGCAGTAGGGAAGTCCTTTGATTTTTTGGCACGTAAACATGACAGACATCATCAGCACAAGCCACTTGCAGTGTGTTCATCAATGCAGGGTTGGGACAGCTCAGAACAGCTGCTCCTTGCAGGAAGGTTAGATTAGATGACCTTTAAAGGTCCCTTCCAACCCAAACTATTCTATGATTCTGTGATGTGCTAGTGGCTTAATACAGGTGAGGACTCTTTCACTGAAGAAGAGAAATCTGAAGGAGCTTTTGGTGTGTGAGCTGTTGAGATTTCAGTGCTGTGGGTAATGGTTTAGCATTGTGAGGAGGTCAAGCTTTGCACATTCATATTCTAGAAGTGATTGAAAGTGATTGTCAAAAGAACCTGATGCAGCACTTAACAGAATTGAGTAGAAAACCTGCTTATTGACATCTGTAGGAATAAGCTTGAATTCCAGGGTAAACAAGCCTTTACAAAGAAATTAAAAGTACCCCCTACTCCCGAAAAGAGTGAACAAGCAACATAATATGTATGCTTTTTTTATCTAGAGCTCTTGTCATACTCAATGATCGTGGGAGATATGATGGGTATAGTTTTTGAACTGTGGACTCGTACCACAGAAGCAAGTTTTTAAAATGTGTCGTGGAGCAATTAAGTCTGGGGCTGTCACTTAAGCCAACTGGATCTGAAAGTTAGGGTCATGTCTGTCTGCCAGTTTTACTCCCACTGCTTTAGGGTCATCCTGCCCCTTGTAATGTTAGAGCTTCACAAGTGCCTGACAAGAGACAAAGTTAAATAAGGAAACTAGCACTGGTACCCACAACTTCACTTTGCTTTACCTGCGGTGTTTTTTATTTGATAACATCTTGTGGGGGTCTAATTTAACATGTACTGGAAGGCAAACAACTTCGTATATTGGAGGTTTTTGTTGTTTCAGACTGCTTGGTCTTGGACATGTCTGCTGCACGTTACGCTTACAATTTGAAAGCTTCTGCAAAACCACAGATAACTGGGAACTTCCTAAAATGAACGCATTCTGCAGAATCTGAGCACTTCCTGCAGGCCAGACCCGGACAGGGACTATCACTTTCTTTCTGCATGGCTAGCTCTTGAAAATACCATCAAACAACTGAAAGCTGCTAAATGTGTTGAAAAGCCTTTTTTTATTTCTAAGTTATATTTGGTGTTATCCTGTCTGCACTTTATCTTGTAAGTAACATTTCCATGTATGGTGGTGATACACACGCTTCCTACTGAAAGAGCAGGCACTTGTACGCATCCTCTGGAGCCTGTCAGATCTTTCTCCTCTGTTTTTAAACTTGGATAAATACTTCTAAAAACAGAATGGGTAGACTTCACATCCATTTTATTTTTAAATTTAAGTAGGAAAACGTCGGAGGGAGTGTATTAAAAACAAAACTCATCAATCAGTGTGTATAAAACTATAGTGGTTCTTGTCATATTAATAGCATACCAGTTACATATTTTGTTTTGAACCTTAAATGGCATACCTCTGAGTGTAGGAATTTGTGCACTGTATTTCTGACTAAGCTGGATGCAGTGCGTGCTGACCACTGCTGGGATTTTGGTTGTGTTCACATCCTCAAATATATTATCTGTATGTTTTGCCACTGGATAAATATTGCTTTGTGTCTTTTGATTACGGTATGTTGGGTGTTACACCGCAGTTGGAGATATAAGGAATTTACCAGGTTGATTTGGGCTTAGCTTTGTCCAAAACACTAGCCTACATGTTGTCTTTTTGGCCTTCAAAGCTTCTGTTCTATGTTCCTGCAAATCCAGTGGTGTGGTTGTAACATACTTTGCAGCCTATATATGGTGTGCATTGGAAGCTGTCACTGTAATAACACTAACCTGGTAGGTAACTTCTGAATTGAAGCTATAGTCTGTTGTTAGTTTTTAGCATTTATGGGACTACTGTGAAATTGAGCAAATGTAATGGTAGTGCCAGACGAGATCCTTGAATGATCTGGAACAAAGCTTAGCACAAGTGTATGGAAGAAGCAGTCTGGCTTTCTTTCCCCCTTGCTTTGTTCAGATGATAGTTGTTGGCAACTGTGTTTACCCAGGATACAGGATGCTGTTACGTATCAAGAGAAGAGTGACAAGAGAAAGCTTGTCTTAGCATAACTGCCCAGGCGTGAACTTTGTTGGCTCCATCTGGATTAGTCTGTGCTAGAGACTACTTAGTTTGACTTCCTTTTCTCTTTTAGTTGATGCTGCCTCTTTTTGGAGCTATTTATAGTTGTATGGTCTTAAATAAAAGCAGATAAGTAAATGATGACTCCTGAATTTCCTTGAGGGCTCAAGCTAGTAGTATATTGGTTTTGATTGGCACGGCACACCTGAAGTATGTGCATATTGAATTTGCATACCGTGTGTTTGGGGGAGAGTGTGCAGGGTGAGGGATTGGGGTTCAGTGATGGGGAGGAAGTTCATTCAGCTGCTATGTGTGGTCTTTTTAATGCTCTTTTGCTTAACAGCTGCTTGACTTGCTGCAGATAGCACTTTGGGTAGCTCTTTACTCTCATCACTCAGGGCCTGAATAGTCGCAGAAAAGCTAAGTACCCATTTTGCTACTTATTTGGTATAATTAAGTATGAAGCAGAAAAATTACTCTGCTTCCCGTATTAGGTAGCAAGAATACGTACTGGTAGCAGTGTATTTTCCCTACCAGTTTGAACCTATTTTGTATGAGTTTGAACAGTGTGTAAGAGTATTTGAAAGCAAGAAAACACAGGAGTGTGCTTCGGTTTTGACTGACCTGGACTGCAGATGTACATATTGTATAATCTACCTCCAGAGACTTTTTATAATTTACTTTCTACCTAATTTCCATGTATCTGTGTCTATTGGTTTGTCCCTGGGCGTAGGTATGAACGGTACTGTTTGACTGATCCTGTGGATTTAAATGGGGGGTGACTTTCTGGGTTTAGTGGAAGGAAGGGAAGATCACTGTGTATTTCTGTAGCATAGTAATTTTAATATAGACCAATACTCCTCTACAGAGACTGTCACTTACAAGCGAGGAGTGCTGCGCTGCTGATAAAAATAGATCAGACTTGTACTGACCTTTTAAAAATGCCCCTAATACACTAGCACAGGCTTTGCCTTAGAACATCTGACTTTTAATTCTGATTGTGAAGTCAAGTGAGGTAAGTAGAACTTGGATTGACTAGAAATGACTTAGCCACTTAGCAAATCCTCTTGGAGAGAACCATACTTTCTTGCCACCTGCTTTTTACTGAAGGTATGCAAGATGATTAAATGCTGGCATGTTATGAGATAGTCTCGGTTGCCCATGCAGCCTCTCCCACTGGTGGTTTGGTACCCAGCAGTCTTTTCCTCAGCACCAGACTGAGGACTCTGAAAGCATACTCATTAAACTGCTTACTGTGGTAAAACTGCTAATGGCTCTCGGTGTGTGCTTTCCACTGTGATTATGCAGCTTATGCTCTAAGTATGTGAACAGCAACATGAAATGCTTGTGTTCCATGAACCTTTGATTTTTATTTTTTTTTTCCTGTAGTTTTCAGTTGACCAAAGAAATGGTGATGGAGAAGCCAAGTCCCCTGCTGGTCGGGCGGGAATTCGTGAGGCAGTACTATACTCTGCTGAACCAAGCACCTGACTATTTGCACAGGTAAACCTTGGCTTTGCTTTATCATGTTTTTCTGTATGAATTTCTTAATTTGTATGTTAAAACTGGTGAATAAACTTATCACTGTCTTGGCTTGCTGAATTTGTGCACTTAAAAATTTGACTTACTGAAGACAGACTGTGTATAGTTTGCTTTCAGTTTTAATCAGCTTAGTTAAAACACGGATAATAAAGTTTACAGGAATTCTTTAAGTATTTGTTTGGGTTGTAACAAATGCTGCTATACATGTATTCTAAGAAAGCAAACACTTTTGATTCATATTTTTCTACTTCTAGTTGTAATCAACATAAATCGAAGTTGGATAAATGTTACTTAAGCATTTTTTGTTTATTTTGATATGGAATTGTATGGCTGTATTCTGATGCTCTCAAACAAGTTGTCTGGATTGTGTTATTCATAGTGCACTCTAATGTGGAGGCCTGATGTTCTTACATAGCAAAGCTTTTTGTTAAAATTTGTTATTATACATTATATTATAGATTGGATATTAGGAAAAAATTCTTTATTGTGAGGGTGGTGAGGCACTGGAACAGGCTGCCCAGGGAAGTTGTGGATACCCCATCCCTGGAAGTATTTAAATCCAGACTTGATAGGGCTTTGAGCAACCTGGTCTAGTGGGAGGTGTCCCTGCCCGTGATCTTCAAGGTCCTTTTCAACTCTAACCATTCTATGATTCTATGAAAATACTTTTTTCCAACAGGTTTTATGGAAAGAACTCTTCTTATGTCCATGGTGGTTTGGATTCCAATGGAAAACCAGCTGATGCAGTCTATGGGCAATCTGTAAGTACTTAAAAACCTTTACTGTTCTTTTTTTTTGTCACCTTTGTGGTTGAGAAGATATATCCAGCTGCAGTTCATCCCCCTGTGGCCAAGTGCTTCTTGTGTTTAAAAAGGGCAAAACAAAAAAGGGGGGGGGGATTGTCTAACTGTAAACAGCAATAGTTAAACAAGTTATGCTTCCTTTAATAAAAAGTTCATAATGTGAAACTGCTTGCAAAGCAGACTTAGAGTATGCTGTCAAGCTTTATCTCTAGAGTTAGGGAATATATTCTGAAACAGTTACGGTTTTGCTTTCATTGTAAGTTAACATAACAGAAACAGCTTCTGTGGTGTAATGTGTATACTGTTCTTTCATAGGATATCCACAAGAAGGTGCTGTCATTAAACTTCAAGGATTGCCACACAAAGATACGTCATGTGGATGCCCATGCTACTCTCAATGATGGTGTTGTAGTCCAGGTCATGGGAGAGCTCTCCAATAACATGCAGCCCGTGCGCAGATTCATGCAAACATTTGTACTTGCACCTGAGGTATGAGTATTGAGTACTATTGTAACAACACTGTATTGAGTGCTAGTGTTGTTCTAGTACTTCTAATTGCAAACATTTGTACTTGCACCTGAGGTATGCTGTATTGAGTGCTAGTGTTGTTCTAGTGCTTCTAATGCGTCAGGATTAATGAGGCCTGTCTGATTTGGTGCTGGAATCTGAAGGGTTAGACTAAGGAAGGTAGTTTGACACAGAATTCAGCAGTAGTGTTCTGCAGGTTCCTTCAGAAGCTACACTACTTCTGTGTGGTTTCATGTTAATCTTGGATATCATAGTTACAGTTGTAAATATCTTAACTTTTGGCTACTAGGTGTGTGCAGTGCATATTTTTTCTTAAGCACTTTAAAGTTATTTTATCTCTGATTTGCCCCCCTGGCAACTGGTACTCTTACTTGGAAAGGACTAGTAAAAAGAGGAAAATGCTTCCTGTCACTTGAAGATATGTGTTCCAGACTTCCTTGTAAAAATGTTGATATAGCATTTGAGGTTGCTTTTTAAATCGACAGCTTTTGTTGAGTAAAACAGTTCACATAATTGAAAATAATAGTGGAAGAAGGAGGATTGCAAGATCACTTTATTTTTCACTTTGACTTGGGACTAAGAATTGGTACTTCAGATCCCAGAAAGTTCTGTCCTACATTTTCAGTGTTGTGAGCTGTTGAAACTAAAAGCACTAATATCAAATTGTTCCATGCATACCTGACTTCCTAGTATGATGCATCTTTGTTTTTTCCCCTGAATAACACACATCTTGTTGAAGGAGGCAAGTTTGGAAAGGATGTTTTGCTTAATCTGTTCTTATGTTCTCATTATTTAAATTTTTCCATTACTGTAATTGATGTAGTTAAATTAGTTCCTCCCCTTTATTTACTTCTAGGGTTCTGTTGCAAACAAGTTTTATGTGCATAATGATATCTTCCGCTACCAAGACGAGGTCTTTGGTGATTCTGACACCGAGCCTCCAGAGGGTAAGTAACAGGTAGAGACTTTACCTGTGTATTGTGGAAGATGTCTTGAGTTTAGAGCAGAGTACTAAAGGTGTGTGGTGTATCTTTTCTTTCCTTTTCTAACTTCATTTAGAATCAGAGGAGGAAGGGGAAGAACCTGAGGAAAGACAGCAGACACCTGAGGCTGTTCCTGATGATACTGGTGCTTATTATGAGCAGGCTGTCAGGTAATAATGTCTTATTAGATGAAGTCAGGTGTTGTGTAATACAGACTGCCTGTAGTGATTTTCATTGGTACTTATGATTTTTCCTCTTTGACTGTCAGATTTCTGGTTATTGGGTGGCTGAAACTAAAGTGCTGTTAGCCTGAACACGAAGACTCTGGATTATTAGTAGATGTAATGCTTTTGTTACACTGTAAAGCAGCAATGTGAAACTTCCATCTGTGCAATTTTGTGTTGTTTAGACAAACCAGCCTTGTTCTTCCTCTTGAATGTGATGTACCTGACTTCTGTATTTGACAAGTAACATTCCTTGCCAATAATAATAATAGAATTGGGTACAATATCACATCTTTTTCTTTTCTTTTTTTTTTTCCTGTGGTGCTGTCTTAATAGCAATGACATTGAGGAACACCTGGAGGAGACAACTGCAGAGGCAGAGCCTGAGCCAGAACCTGAAGCTGAACAGGAACCTGAACCAGAGGTTCAGGAAGAAAAGACTGAGCCGGTATTAGAGGAGTCAGCTCCAGAAGAGACTGTGGAAAAGAGTCCTTCTCCAGCTCCTGCTGATCCAGCTCCTGCGGTGCAAGAGGACTCCAGGGTAATGACAGTGGGTGGCTCTTTCCAGTGCTGTGATGGTTTCATCACTGACTCTCCTGTTGTTTTACAGAGCATGGTCCTCTCTCTGGCAAGAGGAAAAATATCCAGAATTAGAAATGTTAAATGCTTTGCAGTTTTTTCCCTTCTTCCCAAATCACTCTTTTCATGACTGGTTGCTTCCTTCCCATTAGTTCCTGTGCAATAACAGGTAGTTGAAATACTTGCTAGTAGTAGCTGGTGAAAATACCAGTGAGAGGCTCAGATTCTTTGTTACAGACTGCAGCCAGCACGTTAGATGAGGAAGATGGGTAAATGTGACTTTGTGGGGATTTTTGTCCCTCGTCAGTACTAAGGGAGGTAAAAGTGGACAAATGGTACTTGGGGAAACCAATACTTAGATTTGTTGTGATATTTGGTCTTAAGCTGCTGCTGTGCCCTATTTCAAATCCACATGGAATTCAGAAATAGGGTGGAAGTGTTACTACATTAAGTCTTTGAATGGAAATTATTTGAAGGAAGTTGTAGGGAAACTGCTGGTGGCTGGATTCAGGGTTTCAAGGACAGGTTAAAACTTGTTACTGTTATGCTATTTCTTTCAGCTGTACTGTCAGGAATATATTTCAGAAGAAAAAAGCACCTGGAGTTGACTATAATCTTTTTTTCTAGACATTTTCCTGGGCTTCAGTAACCAGTAAGAACCTCCCTCCCAGTGGAGCTGTTCCAGTGTCTGGGATACCACCTCATGTTGTGAAAGTACCAGTCTCGCAGGTAGGAATCCAGCACCTAGAGAATTTTAAGTGCTAAATTGCTGACAGTAAACTGAGGTGGGGAAAAATGTAGTGACATCTACTTGCTTATGATCTGAATTCTCAAGTTTCCAAAGACTTTCAAATTCAGTGTTTCATGATAGACTTCATAAAAATGTTATTCTTTGGCTTTTGGGTTGGAAGGGAATTTTTCCCCATGGAGGAAAAAAAACAGAGAATGTTCATGTGTTGGATGTACCTGCCATCTAAAATAATTGCACCCTCTTAAGAAGCAACTCTCCACTGCCTAGTCATGAATGAAGTTGTGTTGTGGATGAGTGTATGTAACAATCTCTGTGTAACTGCTGTTGCACTTGGGCAGACACATTTTATTGTAAGTAACTGTGAATGGGATGACTTTGAAATACCTAGTCAAGCAACATGCTTGCTTTAGACACAACTAAACTTGAGCTAACGTGCATTTTAGTCACAGGTAAAAAGAACTATAAGGGTTTTTGTCCTGTGTTTTCAAGTTATTTTATCAACAACTTCATAAACAGCTCTTAAAAGCTGAATGCTACTGTTAATGTTTGAGTCTTACCTCTTATTTTGTATTTACACAGCCCCGCACTGAGGCAAAGCCTGAATCTCAGACCCCACCTCAAAGACCTCAGAGGGATCAGCGAGTGAGGGAGCAACGAACAACCATCCCACCACAGAGGGGTCCTAGACCAAGTAAGAGAAGCTACAAAGAGTGAACTTATTTCTGCTGTTTGATGCCTTTGGGAAAGCAACATTATGATTAAAGCCTTTAAAAATCTCAATTCTGTCAGGAAGTGAATGATTCTCTTGTGGATTTAGTTATTTTAGGTGACCTTGGTCTGAATGTTTAGCAAATGTTAAAGCTGAATTTCGTTAGCATTCTTTTGAAGTATCCAGATTTCTACTCAAGTGTTTGACTTCAGTCAGGTGATAAAAAGCAAACAGTTACAGACTTTCTGGTGGAGAATACTTCCCTCTTTATGTATAAATGGATAAACAGAGTGAATTCTGATTCTTTTATAAAGTGCTAATTTCGACCATGACTTTGTGGAGACTGGCTTTTCTTAAAAACCTCTTACTCTTCTGTTCAAGTTCGTGAGGGTGAACAAGGGGATGTGGAAACTAGACGGATTGTGAGATACCCAGACAGTCACCAGCTGTTTGTTGGGAACCTTCCCCACGATGTTGATAAAACGGAACTTAAAGACTTCTTCCAAAGTAAGTTAGTTGCTTTGCTATGCTCCAGGGTTTGGGGGTTGCTGCCATAAGCGTGGTCAACAGAGCATTCTAATGTATGACCCAAGAACTTGGATTTTCTCTTGCAGGTTATGGCAATGTTGTTGAACTCCGCATCAACAGTGGTGGAAAGCTCCCCAATTTTGGGTTTGTGGTGTTTGACGATCCTGAACCAGTTCAGAAGATCCTTAGCAGCAGGGTAAATAAAAATTCTAGTCAGTAGGTTTTGGCCTGTTAATAACAGACAATGTTATTCAGATTAAGAAAAGGTTCTACTTGGGTCTTTTTGCCCTTTCTTGAGCATCTGAAGGGGATGTCTTTCCCTCCTGTTACCAAGACTTGTACAGCTTTTGTATAGACTGAGAACCTTCTAACAACTTAAGTGAACGTGAATTAATTCACTACAAAGCCTTTTACCAATGGGAAGCTGCTGAACTCCATTCAGGAAGCAGGTAAACAGGAATCAGCAAGGTAAGGTGGAGAGAATCAGATCCTATGGACAAGTAGAATCTTGTTGAAGGGGCTGAGAAGAGGTTAAAGGGTGAAGCTATTATCTGTATGCGGGTTGAAAAGAATTTCTGCTAACAAAGGCAAGAGGTACCGGCTCAGCTTGTTAGCCGTGATCGCTAATGCCAGGCATGCACCCAGTGATTGTATGGTGTGGTGGTAGGCAATGAAACTGGCTGCACCACAACAGCTGTGCAGTGTGCTTGCTGACAACCTAGCCTGTCACCAGATGGTGACATCCTTTCTTTGCTTCGTTACTGTACGGCAGCATTCACAGCATATTCCTGTTCTTAAATTGAAAGTGAATAGGTTCTGAAAGCTTGATATTTGGTCTGAATTTGAGATTTCCTGTGGCTAGATGCCTTTAGCTGTGGGATGCCAGCAGTATTTGTGGCAGTACTTGATGAGTTAGTACACATGAAGTTCAGCAGCCCTAGAAGCTCTATCAGGGAGCTGATGATTCAAGATTTGAATACTGATAGAGTTACTTCCTAAAGTGCTTTCTTAGAACTGCACAGCCCACAATACTGATGTGGTCTTGGGTAAAGTCCGAAATGAGGGATTTGAAACCAGTGATAAAAGTAGGTTGAATAAATCTGTTGACTTCGGCCTGAATTGGTGTGGGAACAAGTAGCACAGTGACAGTGGGTCTCTAAGCTATTTCATAACTGCGAGCAATACATGAACACCTTTTAGCAGTGACTTAAACTTGCATGTTTGAGTTCTTGAAATGTTCACTCAGAGCTCTCTTGCAGTGGGAGAGGTAGCTTAAGAGCTGAGTACCAGACTTCATGTCCAGGGAATACCAAAGGCACGTTTGGCTGAGTGATTTGGGGCCTTTACTTGTCAAACTGTGCCAGTTGGAACTGGAACCAGAGAAGAGAGTGGATGCTGACTTTAATTTTAAACTTTAATAACATTTATTAAACGTTATTAAAGGTTGCAAAGTTGGTGTGCTCAAAGTATCTTTTTATGCAACTTGAACACCACTTGAATGCTCAAATTATAATGGATGGGCATGGTTTTCTGAAGTACATTTTGTTGTTTTTTTTAATGGACACGTGGGAGTTTGCACTGGAGTTGATAACAAGGCTATAGTGTGATGCTTTGATCTTTGTCCAGCACATCTTATGGCTAGAGGAGGGCGATGTGCTTTTCGTTCTCAGATCTGTTCGACTGCTATAGTGTTCAGTAGTCTCTTCATCTGAGAAAGTATTGTGCTTATGCCAATGATAGATCATATTTTTCATACTTTTATTAAGCAATTGCAGGAATACTTGGAAATAAGCAAGTCCTTATTCCTGTAGTTCTTGCATTCTTGCAGACTTCAACTTTTTGTCTGCAGTAAGGTTTGTTAGATGCTGTAGTCCTGTTCCTCTCTGCTCTTGCTGCAGTGAGGTTTCCCAAATCAAGAGACCACTTATCACTCCAGTTCTTAAAATCTGAGCTTGACTTAAATGAAAGACTGGCCTGTATAGCAAGGTGCCAGAGAGGATGTGACATTCTTTGTGCCTTAAGAAAAATCAGCTGGGGCTTTGCATGATGGCAGGGTGTGAATTGCCACATATTAATATAAGTAGGTTACTTCTAATAGTTCAGTTCTTTCTTGGAAAGGTGTTGGAATGCTCAGTGTTAAGCTTGAGATTGCTTTCCATGTGTTGCTTTCACACCTTTTCAGACTGGATATGTAGTTTATCACCATTTTCTAGTAACCAGTCATTAATGCTTTAATGCGCTTTGGAGTGGTGGATAAATGGGACAAGGTTGCAGAAATCTGCTTGACAATGAGTTACTGGTGGGTCATTAATGAAAGTACCTTTTCTGCTTTTGTTGCAGCCCATCATGTTCAGGGGAGAGGTGCGCCTGAACGTGGAGGAGAAGAAAACACGAGCTGCCAGGGAGGGCGACCGCAGAGACAACAGACCACGTGGACCTGGAGGCACTCGTGGGGGGCTGGGAGGTGGGATTCGAGGGCCTCCACGTGGAGGAATGTCCCAGAAGCCAGGATTTGGAGCTGGAAGAGGGATCGGGCAACGCCAGTGAATGCATCGTGGATGTTGACATGGTGGTGCAAACCCTTTTTCCTGCAGATTTGTGAATTTCAGCCTTGGGTATCTTGGAATGTGGCCCTAGCCTGTTATAGACTGCTACGTTTGATACTATTTTGGCCCCTTTTTGTTTGTGTTATGGTTTTGTGATTTTTTTTTTTCCTAGTCCTTGGCCCAGACTCCAGCTTTGTGGAACAACGTTTTAGGAAAAGTGAATTTTAAAAAGAACAGAACTGAATTTTCTTGTTCACCTCAAACTTACGGACTGGATTTTTTTTTGGTACCAGTGGTCTTTCCTAAAGGAATGTCTTTTTTTTTCTGTTTTTTTTTCTCCCCCCCTTTCTACTGAATTTGGGTGCATTTCAGTCAGTGGAATAATATTTCACGTGCATGCGTTCAAGAGCCTGTAGGAAAACATAGTACTTGACGAGTATTTCAAGGGCAGAAAAAACAAAGCTATTGCTTTTTTTTAAGGGTCGTGTGAACATCCTCTGGTCCGGAGATATTGCCACTTGAAAAATTGACATTCACATTTCTCTTAGTGGCGCTGTAAAAGTGGAATAATGGGTATCCGTAGAATCTTTTTTTTTTCTTTTGATACGTGATCACGGAAAGGAATTGGAACTACTGTTTTACCACTTCAAAATTTTGGATTGTGGGATAGGTTTTAAATGTCTAGAACTTGACTCTTAAAACACTTTTCCTGAACTTGTGAAATTTTTTATTGAAATAGGGAGTTTTTTTCATGTTTAGTTTGTATTTGTATAAAAAAAAAAAAGCAAAATTGTTGTGCCTTCTATTTATCTCTCATTCCAGTCTTGGCAAATTGTTTAAAAAAAAATAAAAAAGGTCTAGATTTGCTTTATCAAGTCAAGAGTATGTTGGAGTTTTTCCAAGGGGAAGAGGTTCTTCCTTCAGTCACTAAGTTTACTAGTTAGAGGTGTTTATAGCTGAAGTTTGTTATGCTTTCTGTTTGTCAGTTTGGCTGTGTTTAAATAAGTGAAAACAAGTACTTTGTGGATGCAGAACGTAATGAGTAACTTTGGTCTGAGGCTGGGCAGGCCCCATTACGAATGTTGCAAAAATAAAACTGAAGCAGAAGTACTTCTATCACATCCTTTACAGTTCAGACTACTGTATGTAATAGTTATTTTTGCAGATTAGACAAGAGTATCCTCCCTGGCTTCTGCCAAACCTGAAGTGGATGAATGGCGTTTTTGCCAGAAGTACAGAAGGTGCCTGTCTGTCCTGGTATTAAGAAAGATGTTGAATGGTCTCCACTACCTCTGAAAGAAGATGAAACTGAAAATAAAATATAAAACTGGGTAATTTCAATGGAAGAGATCTTGTAAGATTGTAATACTGCATGAAGCAGTATTACTTCTGTAAGTGTTAAACATCTGGATGAAAGCAGCAGTTTTGAGTCTCCCCCAGATTTTCAGAGCTCTTTGTAATATGAAAGAGCCATTTAGTAAATTTGCTTGTATGTGTCAGGGTTCATTGTTTTTTTGTTTTTATTAATATAATTACTGTGTGTATGCAATATATATCTCTTGACCTCTCCTTGCTTTAAAAATACAGCGAAGTTGCTCTTGCGCAAAGGGCGCGTAGGTATTGCCTGTCTTCCAGAACAGTAATTTTTGCCTTGTACTTGCCAAACCTAGTGGTTCAGCCTGGTTGTACTCAATGTTACTAGAATTTTGGTTTCTGTGTTACTGTAGCTTCATGTTCAGAGTTATTTGTCCCCTCCTTATGAATGTTTCTCAGATTGAATTTCTCACAACCTGTTCCTGAAGACTTAAATATCTTGGTCAATGGGAGGAGGGTGAAGTGTGACAGCAATAGCTGTGGTATGTGCTCTCACAGCCAGCACACAGCAAATACATAGTGCTTCCTCTTGTGGTGGTAACTGGTATTTTTCTAAAAACTAAAAGAACTTGCTGCATTTTTTTTTTGTATCAGGAATGACCATGAGGTGAAGGTGTGCAATGGAGTCTTTCATTGAGCTGTCATTGTTGTTCGTGACTTTTTTTCCTTCATATGTTGGTTTTCTGCTGTTCTTGATGTTAAATCCAAAACTGCAGTACTGGGTTGTGCTTCAGACTTACCAAAGTGCTATTAATAGAAGCTTTTATAGCTCTTAACCAAATCTGTAAAAGCACCCGTAAGCCTGAAACACCGTTTCTCTAGTTGGAGCTGGACAGTTCTTGCTTGAAAAAAGAGCTGAGGGATGTCAGTGAAGAAGCTCAAAGCCTGTGAGGTGAAGTGTATGCTTGTTTTCCTATGAATCATACTCTCAATGTGTTAAATAATTGAACAACCAGAAAGTGATGTTCTTGTCCAAGATGGCAGGCAAAATAAAATATTTACATAAAAATTTCTTGGAATGTCGTGTAAAGAAATACTTCTCAAAACCAAGTTGTGTTGACAGCATCTTAAAGTGTAGAGTGACTGTTGGCATTAACGTTTTTGTTCTGTGACTAGCTAGCAACAAAGCTTACTGAGAAGACCTGTGGTAAAATACTGTCGCACTGGCTGTTTTGTTTAAACATTCTAGCAGTCTCGGGCCCTTCTGACTTCTGCAGTGACTCTGCTGTTAATACCTGTCTCTGAGGTCTTTGGTGCTTTGCTTCCATTAATGGTGATGATAACTATGGAAAAAATTGTGATTTGATTTCTCAGCTGGCCACGGTGAGCTAGAATAGCTTCTACAAAGGTTAATTTTTAATAACCAAGGCAGTCTTTTACTCTCTCTTTTTGGGGGGAAGAAAATGCCACAGGGAAGTTTCAAATTGAATAGGACTCTGGGTCTCCCTGCTACCACCTCCACTTCAGTCAAGATAGTGATGAATTTCACTGAAGTGTTCTTGATGTCTCAGTGTTCTGCAGGGTGCAGGAAATAGAGAAAAGTTGGCCAGACCTCTCGCTGGCCACTTTTGCAGCACACACGGACAATGTCAGAAACAACAGCCATTGCACCTTCATGATATGCCTTTTTGAGAGCCTGGGGATTTCATGTTTGACTAGGTGTGATCTGTCCTCTTCTAACTTATCTTAAGAGTGTAAGGCAAGTAGAAATAAGACTATTTCATCCCACCTCATCCAAAACTGGAAGCTAATACTACCTTTGCTGCATTTTTTTCTTTAGTTAAAAGCATTGCACAAATCAGTAAGGCTTAGTTAGCCCCTTTTCCTGTGCAGAGAGAAAGTCTTGGAATACTTTCCAGTACCAGCTGACTTGGGGGGGTGGTGTGTGATGTTCATGTGGAAGTTTTGTTTGTTCAGGATTGCCAGGGTTGATTCATGCAGGGATCCCTTGCTCTGCAGGGCCCTCTCCATGGATTTGGTTGGACTTTTTTTCCTAAATAATAATTAACTAGAGTTTCAGCTCTGAACTTCTACGTGTGCACCAGCCACCAAGAGGGAAGCGTGGCAGTGGTGAGCGTGCTGTGGGAAGCAGAGCTTTGTAGAGAGGCTCTGCTCCTGGTGTAGGAAACAGCCTGTGCTGACGTGCTGTGTGGTTAACATTTAAGCTCTGGCTTAAATCTGAAAGAGAAACATTCTTCAGTAGTCACACGGGAACACTATCTGTTGGACCTGGGAGTCCCCTTTCCTTGGTGGAAAAGGGTGGCTCTGGGTGGAATCCGGATGAAGATTCAGGACTGATCTCCACAGCTGCTTATCCTGCATCTCTAAGAGGGGCATCATCTTTTTGAACAAAATGTGATTTTTTTTAATAATTTCTCTTTCTTTATGTGCTGCTGCCTGGGGCTAAGAGCACATGGCACACCAGCAGCCTTCCAACGTTGTGCCTGCTTTAGCAGGAAGTAATTACCTCTGTGATGATTTTGTTTCCCAGCAGTGCCATTCTTACCCTGGCTGGTAACCTGAAAAACTGCTTTCTTAAGGTCTTGATAATCTTGTTTGCGTTCTGTGTAGAGGATGGGGTGAGGGGCTTTGTTAATAGCTTCTCTAGTTATGAGGCAATTGAGTAAAATGCTTTCAAATTCCACCTTTCCTTAAAGATGGCAGATTTTAGAGTAATGGTGTGTTCCCAGAATAGGCTTGGAGGGCAGGATGTTGCCCTTTTGTGTCACAAAATGCCACTTTCCAGGCCAAGGGGGATCTGCTGTTCCACCAAATGGTATTTCAAAGTTGACAGCAGCTGACTGTGGAAGGGAAAATAGCTTTATCATGCCTATGGTTGAGGTTCAGTGTGAGTGGCGGTCCTTCAGCAGTCTGAAATGTCACTTTGGGTGTTTCTGCCAAGGTCAGTTAATCTACCTGTATTAGGAAAAAAATCTTTCCTGTGAGGGTGGTGAGACACTGGAACAGGTTGCCCAGAGAAGCTGTGGATGCCCCATCCCTGGAAGTATTTAAGGCCAGGCTGGATGGGGCTTTGAGCAACCTGCTCTAGTGGGAGGTGTCCCTGCCCATGGCAGGGGGGTTGGAACTGGATGATCTTCAAGGTCCGTTCCAACTCTAACCATTCTATGATTCTATACCAAAGAATTTAAAGGCTATGTATAAATAATGCTATGTCATAGCTAGCAGAATGGGACTTGAAATATTTCTGGGTTTTGGTTGTGGTGTTGGTTTTTTTTTTGTTGTTGTGTGGTTTAGGTTCAGTCCAGAGATTCTTTT